>CAJZHL010000015.1:0-446958 GCA_916048055.1 Pedinophyceae sp. YPF-701 | reverse complement strand
GTCGTCGTGGGCGCCGCCGTCGTCGTGGGCGACGTCGTCGTCGTGGGCGCCGCCGTCGTCGTGGGCGCCAAGGTGGTCGTGGGCGCCGCCGTCGTCGTGGGCGCCGCTGTCGTCGTGGGCGCTGCCGTCGTCGTGGGCGCCGCCGTCGCCGTGGGCGCCAAGGTGGTCGTGGGCGCCGCCGTCGTCGTGGGCGCCGCCGTCGGAGCATCGTACACGTACGCCGACCCCGAGTCCGACCCGGCGTCGTCGTCGCCAGCTGCGCCCACCACGACGTACTCCCCCGACGCCGCCACCGCATACCCGAAGTAATCGCCCAACGCAGCGTCGCTGGCGGTGAGCTTCTGCTCCTGTGTCCACGTCCCGTCCGCGCCGCGCCTGTACACGTACGCCGACCCCGAGTCCGACCCGGCGCTGCTGTAGTCATATGCGCCCACCACGACGTACTCCCCCGACGCCGCCACCGCATACCCGAAGTTATCAAACGGCGCAGCGTCGCTGGCGGTGAGCTTCTGCTCCTGTGTCCACGTCCCGTCCGCGCCGCGCCTATACACGTACGCCGACCCCGAGGCCGACCCGGCGTCGTCGTCGGTCCATGCGCCTACCACGACGTACTCCCCCGACGCCGCCACCGCCCACCCGAACCCATCAAACTGCGCAGCGTCGCTGGCGGTGAGCTTCTGCTCCTGTGTCCACGTCCCGTCCGCGCCGCGCCTATACACGTACGCCGACCCCGAGTCCGACCCGCCGTCGTCGTCGCCCCATGCGCCCACCACGACGTACTCCCCCGACGCCGCCACCGCATACCCGAAGTAATCCCTCTCCGCAGCGTCGCTGGCGGTGAGCTTCTGCTCCTGTGTCCACGTCCCGTCCGCGCCGCGCCTATACACGTACGCCGACCCCGAGTTCGACCCGGCGTCGTCGTAGGTCCATGCGCCCACCACGACGTACTCCCCCGACGCCGCCACCGCCCGCCCGAACAGATCCCCCGACGCAGCGTCGCTGGCGGTCAGCTTCTGCTCCTGTGTCAACGTCCCGTCCGCGCCGCGCCTATACACGTACGCCGACCCCGGAAGCGACCCGGCGGCGTCGTCGCCATCTGCGCCCACCACGACGTACTCCCCCGACGCCGCCACCGCAGACCCGAAATATTCATACGGCGCAGCGTCGCTGGCGGTGAGCTTCTGCTCCTGTGTCCACGTCCCGTCCGCGCCGCGCCTATACACGTACGCCGACCCGGCGTCGTCGTCGCGATATGCGCCCACCACGACGTACTCCCCCGACGCCGCCACCGCCCACCCGAAGAAATCGCCCTCCGTAGCGTCGCTGGCGGTGAGCTTCTGCTCGCTCGCACTGATGCCAAGCGCCGCCGCTGTGGTCGAGGGCGCCGCCGTCTGCTCGCTCGCACTGAGGACGCGTCGCCCGCGACGTCTCGCACCCCACGCTGGCGGCGGCACTCCTGCAGGGGGGCGGACAGCGAGCGGTGCATCAGTGCCCGACGCCAACAGCGATCACGAGTGCGCGCCATGCCACTGCTGATGCATGCCACTTCCATGGAGGCGCGCTATCAAGCCGAGCAGTGTGACTTTCATGGCAGGGGCAAGCGCCGCGTTTCGGGCAACGGAACGCCGAACGGGCCGGCGCTGGGCGCCCGTTCCTGACTGGACCAACGAGCAGCGCCGGAAAGGAGCGATCGCGCGGTCGGGCCGCGGCCGGCACTCGCGCCTACCGGGGCAGTGGAGCAGCGGGCAGCCGCTGTGCGCGGGCGGGCTGTGCCCGTGCCCGCGCGCGCCGGGGTCGCACTCATCGTGGCGCACGCGACAACGAGCCGTTGCGACGGGCCAGGGCGTCCCGGTCCGCGTGCGCACCTGCCCCTGCCGCCAGCGCGTGAGAGAGCATCCCACACAGGATCGCCAGAATCGCCGCGAGGCGCATGAAGCGCGCGCACCGCAGCGTCGAAACTCCGCCCGGAGGAACCCTGTCGCTCATCAACGCGGAGTCGCCGCTCGTGAGCGACGGAAAGCCCGCGATCGCGCCGCGCCGGCAGTGGGAATTCCTGGCCACAGACTCGTGACCCAAGGGCACCTTCCCTCCGACGCCGGGAGACCGCCCAGGACGAGAGGATGCCATCGTGTGACGCGAACGGACCTCGATGGAAGCTCCCTCGGCCGTGCAGAGTGCGTGCTGCGCCGTCGGGGCGCACACCTTGGCCTGCGGACCGGAGCCTCCCCTGAGGGGAGGTGGGGGGGGAGGTGGGGCGCATCATACGAGGATCGTGGTGTCAGGTGAATGCTGTCACGTGACCGCCCTCGCGCCGCGACGCGGCGCCACCGAGCCTCGCCCGCCGGCGGCGTCTGCCCGGCGGCAGCGTGAGGCATGGGGGCACGCATCGAGCGCCAAAGTCCCTTCAATACGCCTCAGCAGGACGGCCCCGGGCCGCCCCCCAATTGCCCTTGGGAGCTCGGGCCTCCTCTGTGGCTGCGCAGGCGCGTGGTGGGCCCTGCCTACGCGCGGTGGCCAGCGCCTTGACTCCTGAGCGAGGTGCGCGCGGCGGATGCCGCGCGGGCGCGCCGAGCGCGCACGCCACGAGCTGCGGGCTGGGTTGCGCGCACCAAGACCGCACGCGGCTTGCGCAGCCGCGCAGCCTCGACGCACCTGTGGCTTTCGGCGCTAACTCGCCTTGTTCGCGCAGATCCGGCTGGCCACGCGCGTTTCGAGCGCCGTGGCTGCGTGGAGAGCGGCACGAGTATGCTCCAGTGATTTCACCCGGCAATGCCGCGCAGAGGTCGCTCGGGAGGTCGACCTGGGAGCACCTGGCGTGGAATGATGTCGTTATGGGACCGGCGAAACGGCCAGCCTGATTCGCGCGGCGAAGCGGCAAAGAGAGCGGAAGGCGGTTGCTGCCCGCCTGCAGGGCAAGGGGCCGGGCGCACGGGCGGCGCCCGCGCCACCGCCACCCCTGGGTCCGCTCCTACGAACGCGAAGACTACACCATGGCGCCGGAGGGCGGTCGGCGCCGCGCAGGACGACCATGCGCCCTGAGCGCGGGGACCACTGCCAACGCAGGTGTTCCGTTCGACGCGCATCGTGCCGCAGACTGGCCAACGCATGTACGCGCAGTGCCATGCGACGGCGGCTGTCGGGAACCTCGGGCCGCCGAGAAGCCAGCATCAAGCAAGCAACACTCCCCGGGGGGGATGACACACTTAGTGGGCTAGTAGCCCGGTAACGCCCTCGCGCCTGGGCCCCTCCGCGTTTAGAACCTCCCCTCGCGCACCTTGCGCCGGGGCCCTGCACGCGTGGTGCCTCCCGGCGAGCTCGGGCGAGGCCGCTGCTGCCCGAGGCACGCGCCGCTACTGCGGCCCTGCCAACGCAGCCTGGCGGCACTTCGAACTCAGCAGCCTCGCGAAGCGACGCGGTGCCTTCCCAGCCATCGCGTAGCACGCGACAGCCACGCCCACACGAAGACAACACGCCCTTCCGACACGCACCACCAAAAACCCAACAACAACCACCATTCCTCGCTCCCAGCCCTCACACACCGCCGCCTCCGCCCCGGCCGTCCCCGGCGAACACAGGCCCGAGGTAGTCCGCGAGCGCCGTGGAGAACACCTCGTAGATCACCGTCAGCGGCGCCCCGTCGTGGTAGAACACATAATGCCGCGCCCAGAACGGCCCGGGGTGCCCGAGCAGCTCCGCGGCCTCGAGCTCCGGGCTGCGGCCGTACCGCACCTCGCACAGCTGGCGGTGCAGCTCCAGCCGCTCCTCGCTCAGGCTCGCCCATATCGGTTTGCTCCTGCGCACGTACACGCATGCGTGTTCGTGTTTGCGTGCAGGAGCGACGTGGGGGACGCAGGGGCTGTACTGTGCCGCCCAGGAGGCCGTGTATCGTGCCCGGAGGTGTCCGGGCACGCGTTGTACGGCGCAACGAACGGCGCGGGCGCGCTGTACGTGTACGAGTGCCCAGAGGCGCTCCGCGCGGCGCGCGGCCCGGCAGCCCACGCGTCACGCGCGGTACCGAACGTACATAGGCTGCACGACGCACGGCAGCGTGCGAGCGCGCCGCTGGGGCGAACACGGCCGTCACGGCTCGATGTCGCCCCGCTGTTGGTGCGGGGGGGGGGCGCGGACCTGTCGCGCAAGTAGGTGTCGACTTTGTCGGCGTTCCACCACGACGCGGCGTACACGAGGGCCTGTTTCGAGCGGCACGTGCGCCGCAGGACGACCTGGCGTTCGACGACGGGTCCGTCGATGAGGCTGACGTCAGGCAGGCGGTCGTGGGCCTCGGCGAGCTCGGCGTCGCTCAGACGGCGCATCGACAGGCAGTCGACCTCGATGTCGAGCCCGGAGAGGATCTGCGGGCACGCTTCGATCCGTCCGGCGCACTCAGACTCGAGAAATCACGACTGGCGTTCGCGACATCATTCGGGGCGGCTGCGGTCGCGCCGGGGGCGCAAGCGCGAGCGCACAGGCGGTCGCAACGCCGCGCACGTCGGCGCGCGGGTACTTGCCTGCAAGTGCCGCGTCACGGACCCGTCGCTCAAAAGCATGACGCGCCACGGAGGGGACATTTCGGCGGCAAGCTGCCCCGGCTGCAGCGCGACGTCCGCGGGGCTCGCGTACTCCTCCTCGCTGATCCCGAGCCACGGCGATCCGGGCCCGCGGCACACCGGCGGGCTCGCTGCCGCCCCGTTTGCGTACTCGCCATCCGTTGCACGGCACCCAACTGGGCCGTGCAGGCAACGCGCGGGCCTGCGCGGCCGAGATGGCGCATCTATGGGCCCAGGAGGGCGCGTGGGAGCATGGACGCTGCATGGGATGCGCCGAGCGCCTCGCGAGAGGGTCGCGCTGCGCTCCATTGCTTCGCCCAGAGGTGCGCTGTGGCGCACGAGGCGCGGTACCGCGGTTTTCGGACCAATAACCGACGAAAGTACTTCGGTGTGGTCAGACAGAGCGCTTGGACGGGGCCGTTCGGCCAGAAACGGGCCCCGCGCGGCGGACGAGACTTGCTACGCTAGGTATTGCCAAACCACGAATCGCACGATGTGACGAAGCGCTCTATGGAACGCGCATGCCAGGCGGACGAGAGTGCGGGAGCGGCGGTGCGCTCGGCGGCGCTGTGGCGGGCAGGACGGGGCTCTGAGGTGTTGTACTTGTTGGTCCCGGGGGGTGGTCGGCCTGCCGTCGCGCGGGGAGGGGGACGTGGCCGCGGTGCGCTCCAGGGAGAGCGCACACGGTCTGAGCGGTCACGTGGAGCGTGGAGCGCGCTTGTTCGGCGCAGCTGGAGCCGGCCGCGGCCACGTGTGTGTGGCGTCTGCGGGGAAGCAGACGTTGAATTTCGGCGCCCCTGGAAACTCAGGTCTAGTTCGCGCTTCGGGGCGGTTTTTGCACGACGGCCATCGCGTCGACAGGTCATGAACGACTGAAGTTACGCGCCACAGGGGCGGCGAGGCGGCGTCCAGCCCGCAGGAATGACCGAGGAGCACCACGCCGCGTCGCCGGCGCCTGAGGTCGCCGCGGTCCACACGCGACGCAAGAGGAAGCGTTCGAAGCACGACGGATGCGCGAACGTCCCCCCGGCGACGTACGACGACCCAGCGAGCGCCCTCTTGGAGTCTCCTGCAATGCCTCTCCGCGCAGACAGCACGCCGCGCACGGACGCGAGCCCGCCGCGAGACGCCCCCGAACCACAGCGAGAGCGAGCCCGCGAGCCCGACGTCGGCAGCGGTGGCCCCCCGCGGACGCAAACGGCGGCCGACAGCACCGGCGCGCAGTCCGCAGACCCTCCGCGCGCGAACACGGCGCGCCACCGCGGGCTGCTCGGGCCCTTGGTCCAGGAGATGCGAGCCCGCGCCGCTGCGGGCGACGCGGGAGAGCCGGACGGCCCAACAAACGACGCGGAAATCCACTCAGAGGTCTGCACGGTCACAATCAGAGCACAGGCCGGGCGGGAGGCAGGTGCGACGTGCCCCGCGCGGCACATTGACCGCAACATGCAGCGCGGGCTGCCCGCGAAAGCGGCGTGGTGCGCTGAGAACGGTGCGGCGGAACTGAGACGAACAAACTGGTGCGCGGACGACGGGGTGCGACTTGAGTGCAGGCGGGAACGGGGGCGGTGGGAAGCGCGAGGGGGGGCGGTTCAAGCACGGCAACTACCACAACTACTACGGGAAGCGGCTCGAGAAGCGCAGCCCGCTGGACGACCCCCGGCTGGCCGTCTTCGACCCCGCGTGGTTCAAAGGTGCAGTCCGAAGTCACGAATCCTCAAGTTCTTCCCCCCGCAACCCACTCTCGCCCTCAGCGCGCCCTGGCACCCCCTGCAAGCCACGCGCGGCCCGTTTCGCCGCCCCGCGTCGCGCCACGCCGCCACCATTCAGCCGCCACGTGTGTCGTGCGTTGAACACAGGTCGAACCATGCTCGACGTGGGGTGCCACGAGGGCGTCGTGATCCTCTCCGTCGCGCAGCGCTTCGGCATTTCCGGCGCGCTCGGCATCGACATCGACCCCGTGCTCGTCCGGCGCGCCGTCCGCCGCCTCATGGCGGCACGCAACGCCGCGCGGGAGGAGCGTCGCGGCCACGCGCCCACGCACGGCGCCGAGGCGACGCTGCTGCCGCCCGCGGAGCGCCTCGACGCGCTCAAGCACGTGCGGTTCCGCGCGGGGGACGTGTTGAGCCTGGAGGGGGAGGTCCCGCGGGGTACTTTTGGGGTCGTGACGTGCCTGTCGGTCACCAAGTGGGTGCATATACACGGCGGCGACGACGGGCTGCGGCGGCTCTTGCGGCTGCTCGCGGGGGCGGCGGAACCCGGCGGCCACGTGATCGTGGAGCCGCAGCCGTGGAAGAGCTACAGGCAGGCGGCGTCGCACCGAGACACGAAGCAGGTGAGCGGCCACTCGCAGACACGCAGGACTGCGTGCGTGGGTGTCGCACGCGCGCTCGATCGGCCGTCTGCGGTGTTCTCCGGGACCGTGGCGTTCGTTCTTCTTCTTCGCTTACAACACAAGACAAGACAACCATCCTTGAGTACTTCCTCATTTGTTCAATTACCACATGTACTCTACCAATTGATTTTGGAATCATATGTATATATATCCGCTCACGGGCGCGCCTCGCGGCCTCACCGCCCCCCGCCCGCGCGGTGCGTCGCAGGAGTGGATGCCCGGGCGTCTCGCGGAGCTGCAGCTGCGGCCGGAGGACATTCCGCGCCTGTTGTCGGAGGAGGGGCTGGTGGAGGTGGGGGTGCTGCGGCCCGAGGGGAGCAAGGAGGGCTTCGGGCGGCCGCTGCACGTGCTGCGGAAGCCGGGGGCGCCGGGCGCCGGGGACGCGTGACGGGCGCGGGTGCTGGAGAGGTCGTGCACTGGAGGGGGGGGGGGGTGTCGCCCGCGCGGGGCGTTTTGCGTGTGATGGGCGGTGTGCGAAGGGCTGGCGATGCGACGGTCGCCCTGGCGCGCGCTCTGTCCTGCTGCGTGTTATACCACGCAACACCCCCCCGCCCTGTGTGTGGCTTTTGTCCGTCTTCGCCGCGCGATCGCGAGCTGCGGTGGGCAGAAGCCGGTCCGAGCTGGCGTGTGGTCGATGCGCTGGGCATGATCAGATGCAGGGCTGACTGTCGCTTCGGGGCCGGCGGTCGCCGGGTCGTCGCAGCACCGCGCGGGCAGGTCGTTCGCTCTGGGGCCGCGGAGGGCGCTGCGGCGCCGCGCGACGCGTTCGATGTGCTGACGGAGTTCACGAAGCGCGACGTCAAGCGGCTGCGGCAGCCGATGTGCGACACACCGGAAGGACGCGCCGCGCTGCGAAGCAGTCTCTTGGAGGTGCGCGCCGTCGCGACGCGAGGCCTTCCTCCGCGTGCAATGGCCTCTGCGGGACGGTGTTCTCAGGAAGAATCCAGGACGGTCGATGTAATAGGAATGAGAGGCTTCATCATTCGCGGTTTCGCGAATGCCTGCAGGTGGTGTCTAGGCCGAGGAAGGACGCGGCGTGGGACCCCGCGCGCGACCCAATCTTGTTCGGGATCGTCTCATCTGACATACGCCTCGCGTGTCGCGCCCTGCGCGACTACTGCGAGGCCCTGGGCCACCCGTACGTCGTGCCGACGTGTCGCGAACGCGGCGTCTCTGCACTCCCGCTGCTCCGCGGCGGGGTCTACGTGAAGCACAACACCGCCACGGGCCTCTGCTACGCAACGTCGTACTCCGGACCCGACCGCGGCGTCTTGGTCCAGCTCGGCGAAGCCCAGTTTGGTCATTTGCCCCTGGGTTTGTTTGATGAGGACCGCACGCACCCGCCCCCTCCGATGCAGTAGCCTGCCGCTGTGAGCATGCCCCAGCTCGTGGCGCACCCCGGCGCGCATCGGCCCACGGCTGCGTCGGCGTGACGCGCGGACGACACGTCCCCGACGTGAGTTGTGAAAGACGACGCGCCACGGCCGTTGCGAGGCAGGGGAGCGTCTGTCGAGCCGTTCGGAGCAATGACCATGCGCGTGGTGTGCCTGTGACGTCGCGTGCGTGGCGGCACGTTGCGGCACGGGCCGTGGGCAGCCGCTGGACTAACCAGCAGCCCACGTGCCGCTGCGCGCGGCGTGTTCGAGATTCGGGCCAGCCGACACCGCTCCCTTCGTCGCGCGCTCACAGAACACGTAGATGCGGCGTTTTCATCGTTTGTCGCGTCGCCATCGGGCGCCCGCCGTGCACGTCAGGTCGCCCACACCCCAGGCACCCGCGCTGCCCCGTGTGGCGTCGTGCGGCGCGGGCACGGCGGCGCAGGGCACTTCCGGATCCGCTCGCACCGCTGGTATCGGATCGTCATCATGCAGCTCGCCGCCACCCACATGCACGCCCGCAAGCAGGCCTCCTTTGGCGCCAGGCCAGCGCACCGCGTCGCGCGCGCGGGCGTGTCGGCCCGCCGCGCCGTCAAGGTGCAGGCGGCCGACCCGAAGATCAAGAAGGTCGTCCTCGCGTACTCGGGCGGCCTCGACACGTCCGTAATTCTGAAGTGGCTCCAGGTACCGACACCACGCCGCTCCCACGGCGCGTCGCCAGCGCCTTTCCGGCCCTTTTCCGCCCCGCCCCGCGCCGCCCACATTAAAACACGTGCGGAGCCGCGGCGGATCCGCCCCGGAGAGCCCACGCCGCGCGAAATCAGCAGGGGCTTGCGGTCCTCCGTAACGACCACGGCGCCCCCCGCGCAGCGCCTGGCCGTCGCCGCCGCGCATGCGCAGCGTCTCCGCCTCCGCCGCCGCCCGTGGCGGTGCGCGCGGTCGCGCGCGGGGCCCGCCGCGCAGCCGCCGCGCCCCGCCTCGCCCAGCTCAGCCGCCGCGGCTGCACGTCCAGCGGCCTCCCGCCCGCGCGAACCGCAGCCCGCGCCGCCGCTCCGGCCCCCGAACCACGCAGCCCCGCTCGCGACCATGCCGCCTAGACCGTTGCACGGCCCGCTGCGACGCTCGCGCGCGTGCCGCCGACGCCCTAGCCCACCACGCAAACTACCCTTGCCCTCTACGAGCCGTTCCGCGCCACTCGCACCCGATCCGACCCCCACGCCGCCCTCTCCGCCCTTGTACCTTCGACCCCGAGCCTGTGCGAGCGTCGCACGCGTCCGAACGCGTCGTGCGCGACGGGAACGGCGTCAACGATTCCTGCGTGGCAACGGGCCCCTCCGCCGCCGCGTCGCGCGCGCAGCACTCATTCCGCGCCCCCGCTGAACCGTGCGCCCGCGCAGGAGACCTACGGCTGCGAGGTCATCACGTTCACCGCGGACCTCGGGCAGGGCGAGGAGCTCGAGCCTGCGCGCGCCAAGGCCGCCGCCGCCGGCGTCAAGCCGGAGAACATCTTCATCGAGGACGTCAGGTCCGCTCGCAAATACCCAGCCCTACCTGCCGCGCAGGTCACCTCGGCCCCACGCTCCGCTCCGGTGCCCCACCCGCTCACAGCAACGCCGTCACGTCCGCACTGCGCGCGTCCCGCACGCGTGCGCGCACTCCGCGCCGTCGTCGCGCTCAGCCGCCCGCTCTCGCTCTTGCCCCGGCCATCAGCAAGCAACCAATACATCACGTTCGCGCTGCTTCGCGTACATTACATTTACGTTTACATATGTACATATATATACACTTGCGCAACGTACATATGTCCACCTCGTTCTCGCTCTCCTCCCTTCCGCAGGGAGGAGTTCGTGCGCGACTACGTCTTCCCGATGTTCCGCGCGAACGCGATCTACGAGGGCGTGTACCTCCTCGGCACGTCCATCGCGCGCCCCCTCATCGCGAAGAAGCAGATCGAGATCGCGAAGAAGCTCGGCGCCGACGCAGTCTGCCACGGCGCGACCGGCAAGGGCAACGACCAGGTCCGCTTCGAGACGGGGTACTACGCCCTCAAGCCCGACATCAAGTGCATCGCGCCGTGGCGCGAGTGGGACCTCAACTCGCGCACCAAGCTCTGCGCGTACGCGGAGAAGAACGGCATCGCCGTGCCGGCCTCGAAGCGCAACGAGCCGCCCTTCTCCATGGACGCCAACCTTCTGCACATCTCTTACGAGGGCAACGCGCTGGAGGACCCGTGGGTGGAGCCGCCGGAGGACATGTTCACGCGCTCCGTGTCGCCCGAGAACGCCCCGGACACGCCGACGTACATCGACATCGACTTCAAGGGTGGCGACCCCGTTGCGCTGAACGGCGAGAGCCTCAGCGCCGCCAACATGCTCGCCGCGCTGAACGAGGTGGCCGGCGCGAACGGGATCGGGCGGATCGACATCGTCGAGTCGCGGTTCGTCGGGATGAAGTCGCGCGGCGTGTACGAGACGCCCGGCGGCACGATCCTGCTCACCGCACACCGCGCGATCGAGAGCATCTGCCTCGACCGCGGCGAGGCGCACCTGAAGGACGAGATCATGCCCAAGTACGCCGAGCTCATCTACAACGGCATGTGGTTCAGCCCGGAGCGCGAGGCGCTGCAGGCGCTGATCGACAGCACCCAGGTGCGCGCGGCCGCCCAACTGTGCGCCTGACGTGTCTTTCCCGCTGTGGGCGCTCTGCGTCGTCGCTGTGCTTGGCCGCGCCGTTCTGGTGGGTTGCTTGCGCTGAGCGGGCGCGTCGCGTTGCCGGGCGTTGTGTGTGCGCAGAAGACGGTGGAGGGCACTGTGCGGCTGAAGCTGTACAAGGGCAACGTGATCGTGGTTGGGCGGAAGAGCCCGTACTCTCTGTACAACCAGGAGATCGTGACGTTCGAGGAGGACAGCGTGTACGACCAGAAGGACGCCGGAGGGTTCATCAAGATCAACGCTCTGCGCTTCCGCACCATCCAGTCGGTCCGGGGCGAGAAGAACTGAGGCACGCGAGAGAGCGCGCACGAGACCCGCTGTGGCCTGTGAAGAACGTTCGGGACGACGCACGCGTTCACTGGGGGCCGCGAAGGGTTCCGAAGGGGGCGCAGCAGCGAACGGAAGCGCCCGCCAGGGGTCGCCTTGACCAGTCCTCGGCGCAGCCGGGCAGCGGCAGTGACGGTGGAATGCCCCGCACGCGACACAGGACAGCCGAGCGCTGTGCGCGGACGTCGACAGTCCACCATGCTTGCATGCAGAGCTTGCAACGCGACACTCGTCGGCCGCGGCCCGCGTCGCACACCGACTCACAGACGCTGCGGCGCCGTAGCTCAACGATGCGTCGCCCTGCGCGGACGAACGGCGCCCGCCCGCCTGTCGCCGACCCGCACACGTACAGTGCGAGTGTTCGCTCAGCACCGGGCGGTCGCGCCGCGGCGCCGTCACGCCTTCCGGCCAGGCACGAGAGACCGCAGGTACTGGTAGCCGCGCGCCACCCACGCCGAGACACCCCCCCGGCCCGCCACGTCAGGCGAAGGCACCACCTCCTGTATAAACGTGAGTCCCCAGTCCCCGTCTGACCCGTCGCCCTTCTTCCCGTGCAGCGTCGACCACTCCGCGACCCTGAACCGGATCTTGCCCCCTGCGCACACAGAGGCGGGCGGCACCCCACCGTTGACACTCAACGACACGACCGGCGGCCAGCAGATCCCGCAGCGGGCGGGCGCGGGACGGTACGAGGGACGCGTACAGTTCGTGTGGAAGTGGTACGGGTCCCGGACTTCGACGGACGCGACGAGGAACTGGTAGTGGTGCTTCCGGCCCTCGACCTTGGGGAAGTGCTCGTCGTCGAGCGACACGCTGGGCCCGTTGAACACGTTGACGCCCTCCCACTCGTAGAACTTCGGCTCGTGGTCGTGGCCGTGGAAGATGGCCATGACGTTGTACTTCTTGATCACGTCGGCGTATTCGGCGCGCTCTTCGTCCGTCCAGCGCTCGCGGGAGTGGTGGTCGACGCCGAGGTGGTGCAGGAGGACGGCATGGCGGTGCAGGATGCGCCCGTTCCACATCACGTCGCCCATGTGGTCCCGCAAGTCGCGCTTCAGGAACTCCAGTGCATGGTCGGGCTCCATGTTGCTGCGGGCGCACGGGGGCGCGTGCCGCGCGGTGAGGCGGCGGCGCGATGGCGCTGGAGCGCGGCGGGGCGCCGGGGTCGCGGCCCGGGCCGGCGCCGTGGCGCGCGCGCGCTCCAGAGGGTCGCGCGGCGGCGTTGCCGGCTCGCACGTGCGGCGGGGTCGGTTCGTGTGTGGCGCCGTGATCGATGTGAGCGACGGACGAGCCGGGGCCAGCGCGGTGTGCATTCATGCTCGCGGATGTGTGTCAGGTCGTCGCACCTCATTTCGTCCGTGTCCTCGAGGTCCTCGGAGCGCTGTTTCCCGGGGTAGAGGTTGAGCATCACGAAGTGGATCGGGCCCCAGTCCCACGAGTAGTGCAGCCCGTTGCGCGACGTGTGCACACGCTGCGCGCGGTTGGCGTTGTTCGCCACGATCGCCTGCCGCGGCACGTCCGACTCCTGCGGACACGGAGCGGCCGCGGGCTCGTCGGTTCGGGCGCCGCGTGCGCGCGCGGGATGGTGTGGCGGCGCGTGGGGCGTACGTCCGGATGCATGCTGTGCAGGTCAGGCTCCACGGAGCCGCCGTCGTGGTTCCCGGCGCCCTCGTACACGTCGTAGTCGAGCTTCGCGTCGCCCTTGATGGGCGCGAACAGCTTCGTGTACTTGTCCCACTGGCCCCTGCGGCGCAGGGAGCCACAGGCGCAGCGGCGCAAGATCAGTCGGCAAATCATATCTGCCGGTCCACGGGAACGGCAGCGCCGCCCCGCGACCGTCCCCGCGCCGCCCGGCGGGCCAGCACGGTGCGCCACAGCGCCGTGCGGCGGCCCGGGGGCGCACTTGACGAGATCCGGCTCCCCCCCGTCGTTGACCAGGTCCCCCGTGAGAATGACACCCTGGGGCCGCTGCACGTCGTCGCCGCCGAGGTCCTCCGGCCACTTGAGCTTGTTCTCGTCCCAGTTGTTCAGGAACTGCGCAGAGGCGCGGCGGAAACCGCCGAAATGGGCCCCGGCGCGGAGATCCGAGCCGCTGCGCAAAGCGACTGGTGCAAGTTAGTGCCGGGCCGCCGCGGCCACCACGTTTCGCGACCGCACGACCGGCCCGCGTGGAAGAACGCATCACGGAGCGTCGCCGAACGTACGCCGCAACCACCGTTCCCGGCGCATTGCGGCGTACAGGCGGGGTGAAGGGCAACTGTCGTGCAGACGCCTCCGGCGCACGTACAGGCGGAGCGGCCCGGGTGGCGCCGCGAGGTCGATCCTTGCAGGACAGACAATGATGGCGCCGTCGACTGGGCCGGTCTCAGGCCCTGGGGGCTCCGGACGGCGCGGGAATCGGCAGAGGAGGAAGTGTATATACCTTGACGAACTTCTTCGCGTTTTTGTACGTGTTCGTGTCCCCATCTTCCTTGGATCCCTTCACGCCGATGTGGAGGTCCGACCCCACGACGAACGTGAACGCCTGCGGGCGGAACTTGCCGTCGCCCGGCTCCTGGCGGACCGCCAGAGCCACCGCCAGGACCCCTGCGAGCACCGCGGCCGCGACTGCGGCCGCCCACGCCGCGCTGCGCATCTCTCACGGCGCGAGCGGTCAGCTGACGTTCTTGCTCGCGCTCTCGCGGCAGCGGGTGGCGCGGACCCGCGACGACGCGACCGCGGTGGACGGCGGAAGTTGCTCTACGCACACTCAGGGATTCCGTCGGGTCTCGCAGGCGAGGGGGTCCGCGCACAGCTCGGATGCCTCAGTCCGACACGGAGTCGGTCCACGCCGAGCCGCACGCGGCGGTTGTAGCCGGCCAAGCGGGCAGCTGCGGCGCTGCGCCGGACGCACTGGCAGCTCAGCAGGGCCCCCACCCGCTCCACGGAGCCACGAGCGCGACGAGGGCGGCCGGGGCCGCCCGCCAGGTGCACAGTAGCCGCATACCTCCGTACTAGCGCTCTGGACCGCGAGATATCCCTCACGCGCGCGTAGAAGTCGGGAGACCGCGTGTTGGTGCAACATTCGATCCGAGCGTCGCTGCGGGGCAACCTGTGGACAAGGCGCTCGCAGACGTGGCGGAATCGGCCGAGCAGGGCAGAAACATTGATCTAGGCGGGATTGCGACCGGTTAGGCGCCCTCGAGAGGCGGTGCTCGGGCTGGCAGGGCGAGGAGTGTTGGTTCCCGTGCAGGCCCCGGGAGCGTTCCGCGAGCCGGCGTTTTGTCGCGAGAGGCCCCACGATGCCTTCGAAGCCGTCCTCGAAGGCCGAACAGCCCGCAGAGGCCCCGGAGGTCACGGAGACAGCGCCGGTGGAGGAGCAGAATGACGTTTCGGCCGACGTAGAGGACCTGAACCGCACAATGTCGTCCATGAAGATCGAGGACCTCGTCAAGCAGGTAACCTCGCGTCCCAGCCGCGCCGCCCGCCCTGCGGGCCAGCGCACGCCCCTTTTCCCCGTCAAACGCAGCGCCGCGCATGCTGTACGCGCGCACGTGGCCTCCCGCGTCCCCTGACGCAGTTTGACGTGCTTGCTGGGACGGTCCAGCGCTAGAGCACGCGTCGCGGCGGCAAGAAAGGCCGTTCGTGCGCGCGTGCGTCCTCCGCAGGACCCTAAGTTTATTGAGAGAGCAATCAACGGCCTGGACAAGATGATGGACAATATCACGAAGCGGCGGAAGGACCGGGAGATGCAGATTCAGCGCGACAACCACACCATCGAGGGCCTGGACAAGGAGATCTCGATGTACGAGGAAAAGCTGGGCAAAGTCGTGAGCACCCACCACCTCCCTCGCGCGGCCCCAAACCGCCACGACCTGCCCCGGATGTCCGCGGCATTGCTAGTTCATTGTCGGAAATGCTGGAATTTCGGTGCCGCCGCAGAAGGCATCCCTTGCGGAGAAGCAGGCAGAACGGAACAGGTTAGCAGCGGAACTTGCGACGTGCACCGGGTCCATCAGCTCCACGGTCCACAACGCCGAGAGCGCGTTTGCGAAGGTGCGCGCAGCCCGCACCCTCGGCCGCTTCGCCACGCCCGCGCACCGACGTCCCGCGGCGCGCTCGCGCCCCCGCCTGCGCCCGGCCAACGTCGGACGCGGTGCCGCCCGCGCGGGCCTCTCTCGCTGCAGGCGCGCCTCCTGAACCGCAAGATCGCGCGCCAGACGGCCTCGGACCGGCTGGCCGAGTCGCGCGGGTTCGACGCGACAGTGCCTACGTCGGTGCTCGTAAAGACTCGCGGCACAGTGACGCGGCCACCGCCGCAGGCTGGGTCCTCGCGCGGGTCCTCGCGAGCGCCCTCGGTGGCCGGGGCGTGACGGCGGGCGGGGCGCCGGGGGCTGCACGTTGCCGCGACGCTGGGGGGCTTGCTGTTGTAAGCAACTGCGGCCAACCCGGTGGGTGGTGGTGGTGGTCAGGGCCTTCCCTTGGCACACGATGACATGCTCACGTGGCATTTCGCGCGAGTACTCCTAGCACGCTGCTGCCTTGATCAGGACGATAGCGACACACCCGCATTTCGTTTCGTGCGCGGGTGGTCAATTACTACTTTGTGGCGGTGGTGGTGGTTCGGCTGCGGTGCGCACCGCTGCCCCGTCGAGGGCGCTCGAGGCCGAATGCCCTGTTCCGCTGACGGGACTCGCGCCGCGTGGCGCAGCAGGGTGTTGCTGTGGTCCACGCCCCAGGGGCGCGGAGGCGGTCGGCCGCGACGCGCTGCGGTCTCTCGGCGGCCCCGCGACCGCACGTCGATCACTGCCAACGAATCGCCGCCTGCGCCTCGCGTCCGCGCTTCACCCACACCCCACGAGTGCGGCACTGCAGCAGCTTGCGCGGTCCCGCCCTCCTCCGACGTGTTCGTCCTCCGCGGACGCGTTCGTCACGAGCGCTGCATGCTCTTCACATATCTTCGCGCCGCGGCGGCCACCGCGCGCATCGCCACCGAACGGCAGCGCCGCCAACGACCCCCCTCCCCCGTCCCCGCGCCGCGTCACTTCTTGCCCGCTCTGGCCGCCGCCTTCTTCGCCCCGCCCGGCGCCCTCGCCTGCCCCTTGAGCTGCTTCTCGAGCTCGTCGTTGCGCCGCCGCTCCTCCGCCAGCGCGCGCTCCAGCGCCTCCAGCTGCCGCAGCATCTGCGTGTCAGTCGTGCGCCGGCTGCCGGCCTCGCTCGGCGTTTCCGGGTACGACGCCCCCGCGCCGCCCCTGCGCGACCGCGCCACCGCCCCCGACACGCCTGCGCCACACCCCGAGCGCCCCGCGATGAGAGGCAACGCGCAGCTGCGGCGAGGTGCCGCGCCCGCCGGGACAGCGGACGCGCAGCCCGGGACGCGGCCGGACCGTGCGGTGCGTGGGCCGCGCTCGTTCGTGCGGGGCGGGCGGCTGGGTGCGTGTGGGGGGAAGCACCTGTGTGGCCAGTCCTGACAGACAGCGAGTCGATGTCGGCAGCTTCGTCGGCCGCGGCGCCTCGCTGCTGGGTGAGGTATGCTTCCGACAGAGGCGCAGCGCCGGCGCGCGCGTCCTGGGCGCCCGGGCTGGCAGCGGGGCCCTCGCCGGGCGCTCGGACGCCGCGGATGACGGGGATGCCGAGCGTGCCCGACGACATGTGGAACTTGTGTGCCGCGTCGGACATGACGAACTTGACGTAGTGCTCGTCTTCCTTGTTGACCTGCGGCGCGCGGCGGGGCACGGGAGGGCTGTGGGCAACGCACTGCACGCCCGCGCCGCGTCTGAGCACCGACGTGCGCTTCCCGCGCGTCACGACCGAGACTGATGTCCGTACGGCACGGGGGATCAGAGAAATCTCGATGAGAAGCGCGGAGGAAGGAGGGAGGGCCCTGGACATGCTGGCTGTGCAGGAACGATCGAGAGGTCGCGGCGAGCGCTGTCCCGAGCGAAACGGCCCGCGATGCGCCGCGCCGGCCAGAACGGAGCACTGCCCCGCGTTGCGCGGAAGATGCTGCGACCACACGCGCGGTGCGCGCCGGACAGGGCACGTTTCATGCTGGTCAGCGGGGGCGTGCGCCAGCGGCCGCTGGGGCCCGCGTGTGGAAGCGCATCGTACCCGGTGGACCCACGCGCGTTCGCTTGACTGGATGCGCGACCCCATGGTTGCAGAGGTCCCCGATGAGAGCCGCGAAACGGCCGTGTTGCAGCTGCGGGCAGCAAAACCCGCTTCCGCGGTCGTCTGCGGACGTGCGCGCGGACTCGACTGACCTCGAACGTACGCGGCAGGTGCGACCGTCGGACTGCGGCGCACCCGCGGCGACGTGCGCCCCTGCGGCCCCCGCAATGGCCCGAAAAGCGGGAGGGGAGGCGTTCAAGAGGTCCCAGCGACAGCCCTGGGCGCTCCCGGCGTCCCGCGCGGCTTCAGGGGGAGAGCGCCCGCCGCTCCCCGCGCACAGAGTCCGAAAGGCCGTTTCAGTGCGTCGGACGGCCACGTTGCGGACCGGCCGCGCCGCGAAGCGCAGCAGAGCGAGCTCGGACCGACACAGAGGCCCGCTGCCGTCGCCCGCAGCGCGCCCCGACAACGTCAGGCAGCGCGGGCCGAAGAACTAGAGTATTTCCTGCACGCCGGCGCGACGTTCCGGCGCAGGAAGCCCTGCACGCGCCCGGAAACCGGCTGTCCCCGTAACAACGAGGCATGACCAGCCGAAGGCAGACTCTAGGCGCGCTGTCGCCCGCGCAGCTCAACTCGCGGCCCTCCCTCGCGGCCCCCGGGCGAGTGGACAACGCGGAGAAGAAGGACCGCGCGAAGCGCGTCTCCCAGATGCCCCCAGGACGTCGCGGCAGCGTCGCTCCAGCGGGCGCGCCCGCCCGCAGGCACGAACGCCCCCCGCCCGCCGCGCACAGGCCCCCTTTCGCCACCAAACTCCCGCTCGGCCTCGCACTCGTCCCCCTCTCCCCGCAGCGGCGGCAAACCAGCACCACCGCCCTCGCCTCGCGCGCGCGCAGGGCGAGCTCCATGGCCCCAAAACGCGGCGCCGGGGACCGCCAGGACCCGCGCCCGGTGTCCGACAAGGCGTACCGCGACGGCTGCATCCGTGCGCTGGTGACGTACCTCTCCACGCACGGCTACGACCACGCCATCGCCCCCAAGCAGCTCGCCAACCCAACCAGCAAGGAGTTCACGCACATCGTCAATTTCCTGTGCCGCCGGATCGACCCGAACATGGACCTGTCCGGGAAAATCGAGGACGAGGTCCCGCTCTTCTTCAAGCGCCTCCACTACCCCTTCCAGATCACGAAACCTAGCCTCTACGCCGTCGGCGCCCCAAACACCTGGCCGCACGTCCTCGCCGCCATGGTCTGGCTCGTCGAGATCCTCGCGTACGAGGAGAAGGCCGAGGCCGCGCGCGCCCGGGCCGAACGCGACGTACGACCCCGCTACGCCGCAGCTCGCACCGCAACACTACATTTATTACTCCCCCCTTTCCCGACAGACAGACACGGCGGCGCCCGCGTGCGCGTGCGTGCAGGGCGTCGCGGCCGAGGGCGCGGACGACAAGGTGTTTTTCGAGTACATCGCGAAGTCGTACACGAGTTTCCTGTCTGGGGACGACGACACCGTGGAGGCTCTCGACCGCGAGATGGAGGCGCGGTTCTGCCAGCGGCAGGGCGACATGGAGACAGACCTCAACTCCCTCAAGGTACGCGTGCGCGCGTGCGCGGCATGGCGCGGGCCGTTGCGGGGGCCGGCGGCGGTTGTCGCGACGACGCTCGTCGGCTCGCGGGGCGCGGCGGCGGCCCCCGCAACGGCCTGCACTCCGCGAGCGGCGAGCCCGCACCGAGCCTCGCGGCCTCGCACTCGAGAGTGCACGCACCGGGACGCGCAGAGCAGAGCGGGCTCGTTTCACGCACGCACGCGCGCGCTGACGCCCTGCCCGGCCGCACGTGCTACGCGCAGGACGAGAACGCGACGCTCAAGGAGCGGCTCCGCGCGCTCAAGGAGGCGCCCTCGGAGCTCGCGGAGATCGAGGCGCGGCGCGCGGAGCTGCGGTCGGACGTGGGCAAGTTTGGGGAGCACGTGGGGAAGCTGCGGGCGGCGATCGGGAAGGAGGCGGGGCGCATCGAGGAGCGGCGCGCGGACGTCGCGGCGCGGGAGCGCGACCTGGCGGAGCTGCGCGCCCGCAACGCGCAGCTGCAGGCCAGTGTGGACGCGCAGGCGGTGACGACGACCGACATGGCGCGCATGGCGCGGGAGCGCGAGAAGCTCGACGCGATGATGACGCAGGTGTCGACGGCGCGGGAGAACCTCGAGGTGCGGCCGCCGCCTCGCCCCGCGCAAGCGCACCAGAGAGGACAGAGCACTCACACAATGACAACAACAACAACAACACAACCCGCCCCCCTTCCGCTGCGCCCGCTGTGCGTTCGGCATCTGCGCGCCCTTGTCCGTCGAGGCACGGCCGCGCGCGCACCGCGCAGCACACCCCACCCAACACAACACACCCCCAAGACACCGCGCTGCTTCTGCAGGCTGAGCTCGGCGCGAAGACCATGGAGACGTCCGAGGCGCTGGACGCGCTGGAGCAGGTCGCCGCGCAGTACAACCAGCTCGCGGTGCGTCTCCAGATGGCCCCAGCCACAGCGAAGCGCGCCAAGGGGCAGGACCTCTCCATGGCGGTGTGCCGCGACGCCGCGAGCCCGTCCGACATCGTGAGGCTCGGCATCAAGTCCGTCGTGCGGCCCGCGGTCGCGCGGTTCCGCGACCACTACGCCGCGGTGGCGCGCGAGCGCACCGAGCAGGAGCTCGTCCTGCGCGAGAAGGTGGACGGCCTTGACGAGCACGTCAACGAGCTGCGGGGCCAGGTGGCGCGCGAGGAGGCCGCGGTGGGCGCCGCGGAGGCCGTGCTCGCGAAGACGCGTGCGGAGCTGGACTTCGAGATGCAGCACGCGGGCGCGCAGGCTGAGCGCGTGCGGCTGGAGCTGGAGGAGCTGCGCGGAAAGAACAGCTCGGAACTGGCGGCGTCGAACGAGACGGCGGCGGACGCCGGGCGCGAGCTGGCGGAGACGCAGGCGCGGTGCGAGCGGGAGA
Source organism: Pedinophyceae sp. YPF-701 (assembly GCA_916048055.1). NCBI lineage: Eukaryota > Viridiplantae > Chlorophyta > Pedinophyceae > Pedinophyceae sp. YPF-701. The sequence goes on along the minus strand of CAJZHL010000015.1, from coordinate 426,542 downwards.
TGGCGGAGATGCACGTGGCGGTCGTGCAGGCGCTGGAGCAGGTGCTGGCGTTCAAGCGGCACGTGCAGGGGACGGTGCGGGACGTGAGGGAGCGGATCGGGGCGGCGAGGCGGCAGGTGGTGGAGAATGCGGTCGGGTGAGGCGGGGGAGGGGGGGAGTAGGGCGGTGGATCGGTAGCACCAACCAAGAGATCTTGCTGGGTGGATGGTCTGTGACGTCATGATCGTCGGGTGCGTGCGTTGTGGGCTGCGCTTGAGCGCGGACGTTACAATCATGCTGAATTATATTTTCACGACAGGACTCCGACGGTCCTGGCCTCGCGTCGTCAAAGTTGGCTTCGATGCGGGCGTCTGGGACATGCGTGACGGAGCGCGTCGAGCGCGCGCGCAGTGCCGGGTCGAGCGGGTGCTGCGGCGCGTCGTTCGTGCGTCGAAACGCCGGAGTGTGGCCGGCGGGGACGGCGTGTCGCGCAGGGTTGGCCGATGCGGCAGTTAGGGGTTGGGAGCCGCGCTGGCGTGGTCCCGGGGGGGCGCGGGGCGACGAACGCGTGCGGGGGCGCGGACGCGCAAGCGGCTGTGCTGCGCGGGCGCTTTGGCGCGTGCGTCGCGGCGAACGTTCGCGAAAGGTCCGGAGACTTCTGGAAAGGCGTCAGGTACAACGAGCGCGCGGAGGGCTCGCGGGAGTGATTGCGGCCGGGGACGCGGCGTCGCGGGTAGTGCCTAGCTGAAAGATTCGAAGTTAGATAGGTTTCGCGTGCAAACCGACGGCAGGGATACCAAGGGAGACGGGCAAGGCCTGCGCTGCAGGTGAACCTTCTGGCCTGCTGCGGTCAGCCGCGGGCATCTTAGGGAGATTGAACGACGACACACTTGAACACGCTACCTGTTATACGTCGTACGGGCGCGAGAACTCGATAACTCGGTCTCGAGAGGCCGCGGGGCGGAACCGGTTGGGAGTTGCCACACCCCTGTAGGCAGGCAGCGCGTCGGCGAGAATGGGGAAGGACTACTACGCGATCCTCGGGGTCGCCAAGAACGCCACGGAGGATGACCTCAAGAAGGCGTACAGGAAGAAAGCCATGAAGCTGCACCCTGACAAGGTGTGTGCTCCCCCGAAGCCGCGGCCCAACGACTGGGCACGGAACCGCACAGCGCGGACGCCTGCGCAGCGAGCATGCTTCGACTATGCTGGACGGCGCGTACGGGTGCTCGCCCGAGTCGCTGGTAGCTGCGCGTGCGGTGCGCTGCGCTGTGGAGCGCGTCTCCGCACGAGCCCTCGTCTTTGGTTCATATTCTTCCGTATCTGACGATTTGTGCTCTTCTTGTATGTTCGAACCTCAGCTCTGCGCACATTCGGCTCGAAGCGCCGCAGCGATGCATGGTAGCGCGTAACCACTCTGGCCCACCCACTCTGGCCCACCCACTCTGGCCCACCACACACCGCGACGACGCAGGCGCCCGAGGGACAGCGCGAGGCGGCGACGAAGAAGTTCCAGGAGGTCAGCGAGGCCTTCGATGTCCTGTCGGACCCCAAGAAGCGCCAGGTGTACGACGTCTACGGCGAGGAGGGTCTCAAGGGCGGCGGACCCCCCCCGGAGGCCGCGACAGGCGGGATGCCCGGCAGCGGGATGCCCGGCGGCGGCTTCACGGCCACCGGCGGCTTCCCGGGCGGCGGCGGCGGCACGTACACCTTCAGCGGGCGGGACGCCGAGGAGCTCTTCCGCAAGATGTTTGGGGGTATTAATATGGGCATGATGGACGACGACCCGATGGGGGGCTTCGGCGGCCTCGGAGGCATGTTCGGCGGCATGCCCGGCATGCCCGGCAGGGGCGGTCCCCGGACACCCCCCCAGCCCGGTGCGCGGCGCGGCGCCGTAAAGGGGGAGACCGCGACGATGGACCTGCAGCTGAGCCTCGAGGAGCTGCTGCACGGCACGACGAAGCGGCTGCGGCTCACGCGGCGCGTGGCGGACGCTGCCTCCGGCGGTCTGCGGTCGGTGAGCGAGGAGCTGCAGATCAACGTCAAACCGGGGTGGAAGGATGGTACGAAGATTACCTTCCAAGGAAAGGGCGACCAGACGGACCCGTGCATGGAGCCGGGCGACATCGTGTTCGTCGTGCGGACGAAGCCGCACCCGCGGTTCCAGCGGGACGGCGACGACCTCGTAGGGAGCGTGGAGTGTCCGCTGCGCACGGCGCTGTGTGGGGGGGTGGTGTCGGTGACGACGCTGGAGGGGCGGCAGGTGCGGGTGCCGGTGCAGGCTGGGGCGCAGCCGGGGAGCACGGTGACGCTGCCGGGGTCGGGCATGCCGCGGTCGAAGCGCCCGGGGGAGCGGGGATCTCTCCGGGTGAAACTTGACGTCAGGGTCCCGAAGCTGAGTCAGTCCGCGCTGGACATCGTTGCGGACGTGCTGCCCGCGCAGTAGTGCGCCCTGCGGGCCAGGGTGGAGGCTGCAAGCAGGAGCGTTGGATCAGATGGGTCATGAAGTTTGTGTCCACGGTCGTGATTCTTCGATCTCCTGTGAGCTGAGACAGGACCCGAGCACGTCGCGATCGCAGGCCCACGCGCGGCCGCGGCCCGGTCGCGTCGCCGCGAGAGCTAGTTTTTCACTCCCGTCCTCGATGAGACTCGAGATGAAACAGTCACTTCGAGTCGAAGATCCTCGATTCGCATTATAATCTGGCACCTACGCCCGCCTGCCTACATCCGCACCTCCTCCCCGTTGTTCCTCCTCCCCGGCGACCCCCCGCGCGAGCCGCCCCGCTCCCGCCGCTTGCTCCACCACCGCCGCAGCCGCGACACCCCCCCCTTCTCGTCCGAAGAATCAACATCACTCCCCCCCCCTCCAGCACCCGCCCCGGCCGCCGCGGTCGACGCCTCAAACGCTCGGTGCGCCGCGTGGCACGTCGGGTGCGCACGCACGTCGTCCAGCGTCATTCGCCCCTCGATCGGCGCCAGCATCCCGAGAAGCAGTTCGCGCACCCCCGCAGACACGAATACGAGGCGCGCAGGGTGCACGAGGAACCGCAGCTCCGCGATGTTCCGCACCATCGCCATCTTCTCGTCCGCCGCGCGCGCCTTCGGGTCGGACTCCCCCCCTGACGCGTGCTCGCGACGGGGGGGGTCTTGAAAAGGGTAGCAGCCCGTCAGCATGGTGTACAGCACGACGCCGAGGGACCAGACGTCCGCGGCGGCGCCGTCGTACGTCTCGCCGCTGTGCGCGGTGCGGAGGACCTCCGGGGCCACGTACGCGCACGTGCCCACCATGGTGCGCCCCGCCAGCGACTGCACCATGTCCTTGCTGCAGCCCCAGTCCGCGATGCGGACGCGCGCGGGCGGCTCCCTGCGAGGTCGGTGCGGCACGCCGCGTGCGGTCGGGCAGCTGCGGCGAGTTCGACGCTGGACGAGCCAACGGAGGGGTTTGCTGCCGGAGTATAACGTGGGCGATGAATGGGCCGGGGGGGGGGGGGTGTTGATGCCGCGCACAGGACCGGCGCGATGTCGGAAAGATCGAGCAGCGGACGGGGCGCGGGAGCATCGATCGGTCGTTAGGGGCGTTTCAGCGGCGATCGATGCACGCGTCTTTGTTGTTGATGTCTGAGAAAGGGGGTCGGGCGAGGCGCGCACCATGGGTGAGGGCACCGGTCGAGGAGGATGTTCTCGAGCTTGAGGTCGCGGTGCGCGATTCCAGCACCGTGCGCGAAGTGCAGGGCCTCGACCGCCTGCGCAAAGTAGCACATCGCCTCCGCCTCCGGAAGGCGCTTGCGCGCGCTGACGAGGTGGAACAGCTCTCCCCCGGGGACGAAGTCCATCACGATGCACAGATCGCCCGTCTCCGCGGCCAGGGCTTCGCGGAACGCAACGATGCCGGGGTGCACCAGCCGCCGATGATTCTCCAGCTCTCGACGCGTCGTGCGGCCGACGCGGTGCCAGGGGATCGTCTTGACCGCGACGGGCTCCTGCGTCCTCAGATCGATCGCCAGCCGCGTCTCGCCGAACGTTCCGGAGCCCAGCACCACGCCCTGCGGCCCCAGAACGCACGCCTTTCAACAGACCGAGCGGTGTCGGCGGGTGGCGCGGACAGCGCGGGGCGTGGCGCACCAGAACGTATCGCCCTCCAACGATGTGGCCGTCCGCGGCGCAGTCTGCCGGCGTGGAGCTGCCAGGCCCCCCTGGCGCGGCATGCATCCTCACAACACCAGTCCACAGGTTACGCGGTGCGCTGGCCGCTGCTCGCGTCGTAACAGCGCTACCGTCTCGCAGCCACATGGCTTTCTGCGCCGATCGCCAGCCCGTCGCCCGTAAAGATGCCCCGAGGCCGGCAGGGGCCCACACAAGGTGAGAGCCCCCCGCCAGCTCACGCCCGAGGCCGCGGGCCCGCAGCAGCGGGGCCCGGTCGTCCGCGGCCCGCAGCCGGTGTCTGCGAGCCAAGCTGCGCACGCGCCCTCGGGGTTGGACCACGAGAGAGCCTCTCGTATGCCGCAGCTGCAGCGTCGTTGTTGTCGTTGCTCGGATTGTGCAGCTGGGTTACACGGAAAATGATGCCCTGGGGGCAGCGCGCGCGCGCGTTGGCAATGCCAGGACGCAGCGGGCGGGGACAGCGCTCAAGCTGTCCGGGGTCGTCAGCGATGGGTTCTTGCACCTCACGTGGAACTCTAAATCGACAATCGACGCCCTCCGTTTCGCCGCGGTTCGACCTCTTCCGACCAGGGGCGCGAGGAGCGGTCAGGCTCGTCGCGGGCGCGCCAGACCAAGGCAGCCAGTGTGCGGGGCTGCAGCTTGGTTGTGCTGCACTAGGGGGCGTGCGAGCCCCGAAGGACGCAGCGTGGGCGGCTGCCGCAGCGTCGCCGTGGTCGTGGAGCGAGAGGGGCGGGGGGGCCGCGGGCACCGCGCAGGGCGCGCGGCGCACGGCGGAAACGAGAGGGCGGTTTGGGAACCAAAGGCAGTCGAGGATTCGAGACTCCCCGAGAAGGGATACTTCCTGGATGCAGCAGCAGGTCCAGGGGGGGCAGCGGGGGGGCGGAACGGTCGGGTGGGGGGTCGCGCTGTGGCAGGCGACACAGAAAGGTACGGAAAAACGACGCCGCGCGTTGCGCGCGGCTGCCACGGAGGTACGGTGCGTGCATGAGGGGTGGGCTGGGAGGGGGGGCGCAGCTCCGGAGAACGGGCGTGCATTTTTGAATTCAGGCCACGGGCCGGACAAACAATCATCTGTGGGCCCCGCTTGCGCGCATCACGCAGCGCCAGCGGCCCGCGGTGACGCGCGCTGGGCGCAAGCAGGGGCACGCGGCCTAGACGGCAGCGCGCGCGCTCCGCCCGCGGCGGCCGCGCAATCAGAGCTCCTGGGGCGCAAGCTTCCCGACCTCCTCGTACGGCGCGGGCTCACTGGGCTTGTTCGAGACGTAACTGCGGAGATTCGGGCCGGGGGGAGTGCCACGTCATTGCACAACGAGCGGCGAGGCTCGCTCGGCGCGCGGGCGGGCGGCGCCCGCGCCGCGGCCGCGCGATGGCCGCAGCGGCCCGCGAGAGCCCGGCGGCGCCCGGCATCGGGCCGGCGCGGCGCGCCACGGCGCAGCCCCGGCGGGGCAGGCGCTCCGCGAAGCCGCGCGGCACCTCCTCGGTGCGTGGCGCGCGGCATAGAACGGTCGCGCGGCCCTCGTCGCGGCGCGCGCACCTCAGGATGGACGTCCAGACCAGCGCGACGGCGTTCACGTAGAGCATCCGCTGCGACGACGGGATGTAGCGGAAGTTGATCAAATGAGCCAATGGCCACATCGTCCAGGAGGCCTGTAGAGCCACGGGCAGCGTCTCGCGGACGGCCCGGGGGAACTCCTCTTCGAACCCTGCGGGCAATGCGCGCGGTCGCGGGGCCAGCGGCGGTCAGATCGCGGCGCGCAAGCCCCCAGGGTGCGTGAATACGAGGTTACCCGGTCGCGGGCGCGGCGCGGCGCGTTACGGCGGGGATACCGGCGTCTGCGGCGCGTTCGCGCTCTCGGCGGCCGCGGCGGGCGGCCGCGCGCGCGGCGCCGGCGCGCGTCGCGCACGGCGGGGAGCTAGGGCGGCGCGGGGCGAGGGCCGGGCGCGGGGCGCGGGGCGCCCGGGGCGTGAAACGGGGCGCGCACCTTCGCGGCCGTGCTTCGCCATCGTGTCCCACGCGTAGAAGCACGCCATGCCGAACGGCGCCTGCAGGAGCTGGTCGGCCCCGACCTTGGCCAGCACCGCGGCGGGGCTCGTGGGCCGCGAGGGGAGAACGTACTTGTCGAGCGCGCCGAACCTGCGCGCACGCGTTCGGAGCTTCGGCGCGGTGAGCGGCGCGCGGCCGGGCGCGGGCGCGGGCGCGGCGCGGCGCGGGCTTCAACGGCAGCCGGCGGGCGGCCACCGCCGCTGGAGAGATTGGCGGCTGGCGGCGCGCGGCGCGCCAACAACGGTCTGTTCGGCGCGAGGGCGCGAGACCGCGGAGGGGCGGCGCGGACGGACGGTCACGGGCCGCGCGGGGTCGGCGGCGGGCGCGCGCGGTGCGGGCGGCGGCGGTTCGGCCCGCAACTTCTGGGGGGCGTTTCGTGGGCGGGGCGGGCACGCGGCGGCGCGGGGCGCGCAGGAGCGCACCAGTAGTGGCCGAGCGGGCCGCCCACGACGAAGCCGTAGCCCGCCATGCTGAGGGTGCGGTCCCAGCGGAAGGGTTCTTCTGGCCGCTTGGTGACGCTTTGGGCGAGCGCGTCGCCGAGGCCGAAGCCCGCGAGGGAGACGAGGCTCTTCGTGAGGATGGGCCTCTCGACGAGTGAGTTGTTGTAGGACGTCCAGGCCCGGTGGGCCAGCCGCCGCGACGCCGTCGTCATGAGTCTGAGCAGATGCTGTAGCCGGGCCGCCTGGACTTGGTTGAAGCCAGAAGGGGGGTGCGGCGTCAGCATTCGACTGGGTTTAGCTTCAACAGCCGAGAAAACCGCTCTGCGGCGCTGGAAACTCCCCCGCGGCCGCGCGCGAGCGAATAGGCTGCGAGCCCAACCGAAAGCTCGTGACGATTCGTCGGGCCTTCTGCTGCTCTGCGTAGACTCTGGCAAGAACGAGTCGACGCGACGGGATTCTTCCGTGCGCCCCGCGCTCCCCGGCCCCAACAGAGCGGCCCGCTCCCGGGGGAAGTCCGATCCAGGGGGCCCACACTACGTCTGGTCTGACACCCTCAGCAGTGCTGAGCACTGCGCTTCCGGTCGGTACTGCCCGGCCCCCGCCGCAACCAACAAAGACAGCGCCGGGGGGCACCCGCCCCCCCGCGAGAAGACTCGCGCGCGTCCCCGGCGCGCTTCAACGAACCCCACACGCGACGCGCCGTCCCGCGCGGCGTCACAGCGCGGCCGCGCGCCTCGCGGACCCGCATCCCGCATGCTCCCATCCCTACCGCCGCGGCCGTCTCCCCGTCCCCTCCCCCACGGGCCGGTACCGCCCCTCCCTGTACTCAGTATCAACCTCCCGGTCGCCCCCGCCAGCTCCGCGCGCACCCGCCAGCTCCGCGCGCTCCCGCCGCTCTCGCGACGCGCCCCGCCGCGGGGACCGCGACCGCCGCGGCCCTCCGTCCCGCCGCCGGCCCCCTCCTTCCTCGTGCCGCAGTGGCGACACGTCCGGGGACCGCCCCCGGCGGCGGGCGGCGCGGCCCGACCGCCCGCTGCTCGACGACGTGGACGCGTCGCTGTCGCCGGGCCCCGCCGGTCCCGCTGCCGCGCCGCCGCTGCTTGCCGTCACGGCGCGCGCGCTTCCGCGCCCGGCGGTCCTCGCGGCGGCGGCGGCGGCGCAGCAACGCGTCCACGTCGACGCCGCTCTGCACGAGCGTCGTCCGGAGCAGGCGGCTCGCGTCCACCGCCTCCGCGTCGCCCGTCGCCGCCGCTGCCTCCAGCTCACTCAGCGCCTTCACCAGCTCACGCCGCTGCCGCCGCGGCAGCCTCACGCGCGCCGCGGGCGCCGCGGGCTCGGCGGGTGCCGCGTCGTCGTCGCCGAGGGACAGCACGAAGCGCTGGTTCGCCGCGTCCGCCGCAACACCCCCCCGGGGGGGGCTGCGGCCTAACAGGCCCCCGAGGCCCATCTGGAGCTCGCGCTGGCCCGCGAGCGTCGCGCGGAGGGAGATGAGGCCCTTGAGCGCGTCGGGATTGAAGTTCACGCTCGTCCGCGCCTGCTCGCGCGCACCGGTGTGCGGTTGTGGCGCAGCGGCGGCGGCGGGGTCGGCCGCTGGCTGGTCCGCCGGTGCGCTGTCCTTCGCCTTGTCGCGCTCCACAGCCGCGTCGTACCCCGGCGGCTTCGCGTACATGAAGGACAACTCGCGCAGCGACCTGCGGGAGCAGGCAGGGTTGCGCAGTGCGCATTGCCGCTAACGCGCGCCAGGGGGCGTGCGCGCTCGGCTGGCGCGCAGGGCGACCGCTCGATCGCGACGTGCCGTGCGAGAGCCTGGCTCCGCGGTGCGAGTGCCCGCGTCCGTCGCGGCAAGCGGTCTGGTGCTGCAACGAGCATATACATGAAAGCATGCTTTCATGTATATGCAATCAATCGAGAATACAAGAGGAAAATGTAATGCATGAAACTCGCTGCGGCGTGCCTGATGCGCTCGGCCTCCTTCGTCGGCAGCAGCGCGATGTCTTGCAGCCGCTGGTTCTCCGCCTCCAGCTCCCTCCGCGCGCGCTCGTTCCGCTGTTCGCGCTCGTACGCAGCCTGCTCCCTCTCGTACCGCACCTGCACGCGCACACGGCGACACAGCGGCGAGCAGGCGTCGCAGGGGGGCTACGTGCGGGCGTCCCGAGGGCAGCGCGGGCCCGTGGGCGTCGGGGTCGCCAGTCAGCTCCGTGCACCAGACCCCAGCATGTGTTGGAGGGAGGGCGACGACGCCGTGGCCACAGGCCGCGAGGCACACGAGGCGAGCGCTTCGTGAGGATAGGCATCTGGCCGGCCGAGGTGTGAGTGCTTGGACAGTCATAAACAGTCATAGAACAGTGATGTTGGTTTGTTTTCTATTTACCATCTGGTTGCGGAAGTTCAAAGGGTGCCATGGTTTCTTCTGGAGGTATCCGTGCGTCCACGCGTGCCCGAACTCGTTCATGTCCCACCCGTTGCCGGCCTTCTTCGCCAGCGCGTCCGCGCGGGCCCCCGCCACTGCACCCCGCGCTGGTGCTGGCCGGGGCGGACCCTGGTGCTCTCCGCGACCGAAGGGGTCCATTATTGCGGCAGCGAGGTGAGGGATCGCCTCTGGAAGGTAGAATCTACGATTAGCGACGCAGAATGCGCCTGAGCGCGCAGCCACGCGCGCGAGATAGGTACTGAGGCTTCCCGCGGTGCGTCTGGCGTGCTCGGGGATGGTTGGATCGAACGAGCGTCACCGCTGTTTATCAGAGCATGTATGCTTCATCGCGGGACGCGAGGTCACCGTCGTGCCGCTGCTGGTGTGCGCTGCGCGCCTAGGACTGTGCTGGATGCACACAAGGCCGCTGTGGGCTGCAGGTGGCCGTGACAAGTGCCGCACCGTCAGTGCGGGCTTCTACGCCGCGTGACTGCAGCGCGGCGCCTGCTGCGCGCGCCCGAAATGACCCTCAGCGCCGCGCACGGCTTCCAACAGCATCGGTCGCCCCGGAGGTCTAAGCTTGCGGGGGCCGTCAGCGCGCCCGCCCGCATCCAGGACCGCCGCGCAGGTCGTGCCCGCGCCACTCGGACCAGGAACTACGTTTCTACGCCTGAATCAAGGTCCATCTTACTCCGAATTGCACCGTCTGCGGCACTGCAGAGCACGCTTCGCACTGCCCGGCCCTCAACGGGGCACCTCAGCGCACCTGCGAGCGCCCACAGCGGCCCAAGCATCACCCATACCGCGCTCGAGCGATTCAAGGCGTGAAATCTGAGTCAGACCCGCTCCGTGGATTCGAGAGATGGCCGCCCCGGTCTCAGGCGAGGAGCTGCGCTCCCTGACGCAGCTCATGGGCCACCGCACCCACCTCGAGCGGCAGCGCGCCCAGGAGACCATGACCGACCGCCTCAAGGACGACAAGCCCGTCGAGGACGGCGCCTTGGACGCCGCGGCCGGTGCCCTGAGGCCCATGCTTCACTCGGAGCGCTGGGAGGACCGCCTCGGCGGGTTCATGGCCGCGGCGATCATCGTGCCGCGCTACGACGCTGCTGGGTTCCGCGAGGAGATGATGGACGAGTGCATGCGGCTCCTCGAGGACGAGGAGTGGCGCGTGAGACTGGAGGTGGCAAAGTGTTTGCGAGTGCTAGCAGGTGCGCGCGACGGCCTGGCGCGGTGACTGGCGTGTTCGCTGGACCTGGGCTAGGGATTACGTCGGTTTTCGGGCCCGTGCGTCACTGCTGCGCACGCACGCAGGAGCGACAACGTGCATGGTGGTCCATGACGCTCCTAGTGGTGGTTGCGGGTGCGTGCAGCGACGTGCGGACCGGCGACCGTCGACCGCGTTCAGGACACGATCCTGAAGAGCATCGAGACCAACTTCGACCGCGACGAGGACGGAGCCGGTGAACCAGGTGCGCGTGTAGCCGCAACGGCAGCCACACTCACACACACGGCACCGACGCTCAGCAACGCGGTCCGGCCGCCGGCCCTCGACGCACCGAGCCACCACGCACCTGCTCGCGCCGGCACTCTGCGCCGCTGTTGCCCGGCGCGACGCCACCGCCACAACGGCAGATGGGTGTCCTGTGTTGCCCCCAAACGAACGCCTGCGCCTGCACCGACGCACCAGCACGCTCCCCCACGACCCCGCTTCCTCCTCGGGCGATCGCGCAGGCGAGGAGGAGGACACGGACAATTTCGTGGACGCGTTGTTGCAAGCGACGTACGAGCCGCAGCGGCCGGGCGCCGGGGAGATGCGGCACGGCACCGAGGGCTGGAAGTGCCTCGAGACGTCCTGCCGCGCCCTCCAGGGCCTCATGGAGGGGTGTGGCAATCAATACCACCCCTACCTGACTCAGTACATGCGCAACCTCGTGTACCGGACCCTGCACCACCCAAACCGCTTCGTGCGCGAAACCGGCCACTTCGCCGTCAAGGCCATGTCCGAGACGCTCACGGGCGACGAGCTGCGGCCGCTCGCGAAGGAGTTCGCGCTCCGCATCGGCGACGGTCTCAGCGACAACTGGTCGCAGGTCCGGTTCGCGGCGTCCGTCGGGTGCCGGTCGTTCATGCTGGCGTGCCCGGACGACCTCCGGCAGGAGCTGTTCCCGCTCCTGCTGCCCCACATGTGCCTCAACCGATACTACGTGGCGGAGGGGGTGCGGCTGTACTCGCAAGAGACGTGGCGGCTGGTGATGGGGGAGCGGGGGCGCGAGGAGGTCGCCCGGTGCATCGCGGAGGTCGTGGCGTATTACGTCGCGCAGAGCAAGGCCAACAACCACGCCGTGCGGGAGGCGGCCTGCGCATGCATGGCCGAGCTGATGTCGAAGATTGATAAGGGCGCCACGGGGCCGCACGCCGCGACCATGCTGAGGACGCTCGTGAACTGCTTCAAGGACGCGTCCTGGCCCGTCCGCGACGCAGGTGGGCCCGCAACACCTGCCACGCAGCGCCCCGCGCCGCCGCTGCGCCTTGCGTGCCCGCTGCATCGCGCGCCGGATGCCTGCTGTCACGGGAGCGTGCTTCGCGCACACGAGGACGTCCGTGCGAGCGCGGGCGTGAGCGTGCGCGCAGACACCCTGCGCTTGAGCCTGGCCGCGTTGTTCCCCCGCTCACGCGCCGCCCGCCGCTCCGCCGCCCCCGCAGCGTGCAACGCGTGCGGCCTCTGCGTCCTCGCGTGCCCGGAGGAGTCCCGCGAGGTCCTGGACGAGTTGTACGACCTCTGGTTCGCGCACCTGTGGGACAACATTCCAACTGTTCGCGAGGACAGCGCCGTGGCGCTGGGACGCTGCCTGCGCGCGTACGGCGACGAGGCGCGCGAGCGCATCGTCCCGCGGCTCGCGGAGATGCTTCCGTCGGCGTTCCAGCAGCCGCATGACTCAGCCAAGTATGGGGGTCTCTCGAACGTGACTCAGTTCGGGGTGGCGCAGGAGGCGCGGCGGGCGCGCGCGAACGACAAGGACCTGCACACGGACCAGCAGATGTTCTCGTGCGGGTCGCTGGCGCCCAAGCTGCAGCGCGGCGGCGGGTGCATGGACCATGGCTTCGCCCGCGACAAGGAGCCGTGGGAGGCGACGGACGGTGAGTCGACGCCCGCGTGGCGCGCGGGAGCTGTTGATGCGCGCGCTGAGTGCGCGCGTACCCACGGCGGCGCGGTAATCTGATTGCTTGTGGCTGACTTGCCAGTGCACAGCGAAACACACATTTCCATGCATGGACAGACACGGCTGCAAGTATCCAAGCCTTCCTGTCGCCGTTCAGCGCTCTGCAACGCCCCACCGCCCCACCGCCCCACCGCCCTCCCCGTCCATGCAGGGAGCATCTATCTCCTGCGGGAGCTCGCGGCGGCGTACCCCGACGCAGCCAACGAGTTCCTCCCCACGGTCGCGGACCTCGCCGCGCTCGATTCATTCGTGCACTGCTTCAATCTGTGGGACACGATCTGGAAGCAGATTCCCGCCATCGCAGACCACCTCGGCAAGCGCCGCTTCAAGCCGCACGTCGCCGCGCTGGTCGGCCCGGCCTTCCGCGCGCTGAGCTGCGGGCGGCCGCTCACGGAGGCGCACGCGGCGCAGGCGATCGGCCACATGCGCGACATGCTAGGCCCCAACATTTTTGCGGGGCGACTGAACGACGAGCAGCTGCGGCAGATGCAGGCGAGCGCGCTGATCCCTGCGGCGAAGCTCGCTGTGCCGGTCGTGGTGAGGCCGGGCGCGGAGCCGGGGCGGCTGCCGCAGGCGCTGCCGGGCGTAGGAAGTGTTGGGCATGAGGGCAACGGGGGGGCGATGATAGCGACGGCGGCGCCGTGGGCGCGGTAGCTCTGCGTGGCTGCGGTGTGAGGCGAGGATGAAGCACCTTGTCAGGGGGGGTCATTCAGCACCTGCGGTAGAAGAGAGAATCGGTAGGATTCATATTTCGCGTCAGACGCGCTGCTACCCCCCCGCGCATGATCGCGATGGTTTTCTCGAGCAAGTGCGTGGCCGCGCAGCAGGTCGCGCATTGTCGCCCCGCCCGCCTCGTGTCGCTCATGCCACGTCAGTCAGTCGACATCGAATCACATCCCCCGCCTCTCGTCACGTCCAGCAGCGGAAGGTGCCGTCCGAGCCCGCGGACACCAGGTACGTCCCCGCGTGGTCGAACTCCACCGCCTGCACCGAGTCCTCGTGCCCCGTGAGGTCCGCCACCTGCGACAGCGACGTCGTGTCGAAGCACCGGATCCTGCTGTCGTCGCACGCCACAGCCACCACGTCCCCAGACCGGTCGAACGCGCAGCGGTTCGTCGGGTGCGGCCCCGCGTCGATGCTCGCGATCTCCGACACCATCCGCGCGTCCCACAGCTTCACGATCCCGTCCGCGTCGCACGACGCAATGTAGAACCCACTGAGCGAGAACGCGGCGTGGTTGCAAGAGTTCTGGTGGCCGTAGAACGTCTGCGCGCACAGGCCCGTGCGGGCGTCCCACAGCGAGATCGTCTTGTCCGACGACGCGGTGCACAGCGACGACGTCGACGGCATCCACGCGCAGTGGTTGACTGAGTCCACGTGGCCCTTGAACACTTGCCGGCACGTCGACGTCGTGATGTCCCACAGCCGCGCGGTGTGGTCGAGCGAGCACGACGCCAGGAACTCCCCCGTGTAGTGGAACGCGACCCCCCACACCGCCTGCGCGTGCTTGGTCAGCGTCATCATGCACCGTTGCTTCTCGAAGTCCCAGATCTTCACCGACATGTCGCCGGAGCCCGTCGCGAGGTGCGTCCCGCGCGGATGGAAGTCCGCCGACGACACCCAGTCCGTGTGCCCCGCCCCCGACATGATCAGACTGCTGTCGTCCAGCGAATACATCTTCCAGGTCTTGTCGTCCGAACACGTGACCACGATCGGCCGCGTCGGGTGCAGCGCGAGGTTCGACGCCGCCATCTGGTGCGCCTTCGTCGTCCGGCTGTTGCGCACGTGCTTCGTCTCGAACGTCGGGAACTTGAGAAGCGCTAGCTTGTTCTCCGGGTCCTCCGCGGGCAACTGCGCGCCCGTGCGGCCGCGCGACGTCCCGCCCGTCGTCCCGCGCGCCGTCTTGCCCGTCGCCGTCCGCGCCCCGGCCGTCCCCGGCGCCGTGCCGCGCTCCGCCGGCGCAGACTCCGCCGCCGCCGCTGCCACTGCCGCTGCCGCTGCCGCGCCCGCGTCCGGCACCTCCCGGCTCGACTCCGCGGCGGCGAGCTCGGCCTCGAGGGACTCGAGGCGCCCCACGAGGCGGTCGCGTTCCAGTCGCACCAGCATCTTTTCCTTCATAGCACTTTCGTACTTTCCGCGGAGCTCCTTGATCACGGGCTCGTACTGCGAGTAGTGCTGCTTGAGGCGGCGCAGGGACGTCACGAGCGTGTTCTTCTCCTGGATGATGCGCTTGTGGTGCATCCGGTGGAAGTCCCGTTCCTTGCGCAGCTGGTCCCACGTCGACGTGGCTTTGCCAGCGACGCCCCGGACCTGGTCCAGCTCGGCCATGAGCTCGCGGACGCGCGCGTCGAGCTCGCGGTTCTGGGTGTAGACGTCCGGGACGAGGCCCACGTCCGCCAGCTTGCCCTGCGGCGCGGGGGGCGGGGTGGGCTGCGACGGTGGGATGCGCCCCCAGGGCAGCTCGTGCGGGCCGGGAACGCGATGTCTGGACGCCTCGGGTGTAGAACAGGCTATGATTACGGCGGAGCGGGCCGAAAAACGACGTTTGCGGGCGGGGGAGCGCGCCTCGGCCTTGAGTTGATACCACTCAGCCTCGAAGGCGTCGAGCGTCTTCTCCATGCCCATCCGCACGAGGTAGTTCCGCACGAAGTCCTCCACGATCTCGGCCTTCTTCACCGTCTCCCCCGGGGCGGGCTCCCGGTCCGCCCGCGCCGTCTCGGCCTGCACCTGCGGTCGAGCCCACGTCCAGCGCTCTCAGACGCCCGCACGTCGCCGTATCGCCCCGAAACGCCTCCGCAGAGACCCACAAGCAGGACTCATGGTTGAAGCACGCAGAGACGCGAGGGGAAGGGGCGAGGGGGGGGTATAGAGCGGTGGGGCGCGCTTGAGGCTGTCCACATGTAGGGCTGCGTCACGCAGTGCCAAGTGCACCAGCTGCGCCGAAACGCGCCCGTACGCATCGATGACATCCCGCATTCATCGCCCGTGGGAGGTGCGCGCCCCCAGATGCCTCGCGAGCGGCCGCGGGACCCACCCCGCTGCAGGTGCGGCCTGCACCGGCCCTCCGCGCCGCAATGCGATGCGCTGGAGCGGCCCGCGCGCGCCGCGGTCGCCAGCGGGCTCTGCTATGGTCGGTGTGCGAGGCGTGGGGCGGTTTGCGGACCGCACCTGCGACTCTACGCCCGACTTGCGGCCTTTTCTGCCCAGCGTCTGCAATGCAGCGTCGAGGTCGTCGCCCAGGAGGTCGATGTCCTCGTCCTCGCTCTCCAGCTCGATCTCCTCGTACTCGAAGTCATCGTCGCTGTCCTCCAGCTCCTGCCTCAGCGCGTCTCCGGCCATCTTGGCTCAACTCTTGCCGGGACTGCTCTGTCGCGGCCAGCACCGGGCCAGGTGCCTCGCGGCGCTCCGCGCGGACGGCCTCCTCCTACGACCTGCGGAGCCGGCCGCGAAGCTTGCGCCGTCGCCGCAACAAATACGACTTCGCGAATGCGAAAGTGCAACTTCTGTCCACCTCGTTTCCGGGGCCGGGATCTCCTCCCCGCACAGAACACGCGCGCTACGCCGCGCACAGAAACGAGCTGTGCGCGGCGCCGCGGCGTTCCGGGCCCTGCAAGCCCCCACGGGTCGCGCGCGCCGGGACAGTCCTCGCACACCCCACGCGCCGACCGCGCCGGCCTCAATGGCCCGCGCGCGCGCCTGCGCGGCCGTGTGGCTGCTGGTTCATACACGCGTGCCTCTATCGCATGACTCGCACGTGACCTACCCCACAGCAGTCGCCACACCGAGCACCAGAGACGCACCATGCGCCCCCAGGCTCTCACGAACGAGCTCGCGGCTCCGTGGATCCGCGCGGGCTTCCGCATCAACCACCCCGTCGCCCGTGCGCCCCCGCGCGCCGCGACCCCCCGCGTCAACTCGGAGCACTCGGCCCACGCAGTGGCCAATGATGACACCGCACAGGCCTCGCGGCGGTCCATCCTGGGCTCCACCGCGGCCGCGGTCGCCGCCGCAGGCACCGTCCTCGTCCAGGGGTACGCCGCCCGGCCCGTTTGGCGCCCGCGCTGCCCCGCAAAGCCGCATCGAAGCAGTCGTTGGATCGAGAAGACGCAACGACGACAGCCTCGCACAGAGGGCAGCCTGGCGCCGCTCGCGCGGCTGATTCGCGTGGAATATTTGCACTCCGCAGTGCGCGACCGTCGGAACCGCTCGAACGAACTCCTACGCGCGTCCGAGGGCGTCGTGCCTGGCCTCCTCCCAACCGCTCCGCGTCGCGCCCGCTGCCTGCTTTGCCTGACCCGACACGCCGCACGCCCGCTGCAGGTCCCCCGCGCTCGCCGCGAACGACTCCAGCGACGCCACGGTGACGCAGAAGGTCTACTTCGACGTTGCGATCGGTGATGACAAGGTCGGCCGCGTGACCTTCGGGCTGTACGGGAACGCCGTGCCGAAGACCGTGGAGAACTTCAAGGCCCTCGCGACGGGCGAGAAGGTGCGCGGGGCCCCAGATGTCCCCGCAGATCGCCCGCAGCGCCACCAGCTGGCGCCCACCAAGCACGCTAGCGCCCGCGACCGCGGCCACCCTCGCGCTCCCCCCGCCGTCGGATCGCGCGCGTCCGCCTCGGAGACCCCAGACCTGCGCGTGCAGCCGCCCATCCGGTCGTCCCGGGCCCGGCGTCCCACCGCGCCGCGCACCTGTCCCTTGCCAGCTAGGCACACACGCCATCGTCCCCCACCAACTCATCTCTAACCTCTAATGCCTATCTCCTTTTCACTCTCGGCTCACGTCGCGCAGGGCTTCGGGTACAAGGGCTGCACGTTCCACCGCGTGATCAAGAATTTCGTCATTCAGGCGCGCGCACCGTCCTGACGTCGCCACCGCCCGGCTCCACCGCTCAGAGTGACGAAAACATCGCGCCGCACCAACACCGCTGAGCTCGCGTCAGCTTCGAACGCGACATCGCGGCGCTGGTCGAAGCCGACCGCCACGTCGCGTGCGTTCGTGCAGGGCGGGGACTTCACCGCAGGCAACGGCACCGGCGGCAAGTCGATCTACGGGCGCACCTTCCCTGACGAGGGCTTTGGCATCAAGCACCGGACGGGCGTGCTCAGCATGGCCAACGCGGGCCCGAACACGAACGGCAGCCAGTTCTTCGTGACCACGGCGGAGACCCCGTGGCTCGACGGCAAGCACGTCGTCTTCGGGGAGGTCCTGGAGGGCATGGACGTGGTGCGCAAGGTGGAGGACACGCCGACCGCGGGCCGGTCCGGGAAGCCGCTGCAGCCCGTGCGCATCGTGGACTGCGGCCTCGCGTGAGCCGTGCCGCGGCGGGGCGGCCCGGCCGGTTGGCTCGCGTTTAGACCCGTTGGTTGTTTATATCTGCGGGATTATAGAACCTAAAATAGATTGAATAGGGCTGGTGTGTGGGGCTAGGACCCCCCGCACTCGCCAGCCGCGTCGGCCTTGTCGCGAGCGAGGTTTCGTGTGAGGCTGCGCTGTGCACGACGGGCAAGGTTGGTTGCCAAAGCTCGGCGCTGGCGTGCGCGAGACCTGGACGTCTTCGAGGTGGGCGAGCACCGACGGTTGCGTGTGCGGGCGAGGCGCGGCGCAGCAGACTGTCGGTCCCTCTCCTGTCACACGTGGGCTGGTTCTGTGCATGCAGTGTCTAAGAAGCGGTCATGATAGTTCACGCCGTCGCTATGCTTGGCTATTCCACGTGCTGACCTCCACAGGGGGGCTGGTTCTTGATTCGTTTCCCGCGTGCTCCCCACGCGTTCGTCTCGTCCTCACGGCGACATGTCCATACTGCCCGCCCCGGTCACCTCATGCGGCACCTGCTCCACCGCGGCCGCGCTGTTCCCCGGGAGGCGCCCGTGCAGGAACAGCAGCGCCGGCGGCAGGAACGGCAGACGGGCCGCGAGCCCGTCCGCGGGATCGGGCTCGCCGGACCCCCTCGGCAGCCTGCGGCGCAGTCAGACGCCGCATGGGTGTGTTGGAGACGTGGCTGGGGGTGTGTTGCACGAACGCGCGGCAGGGAACCAGGAACCACTGTTGGTGGGCAGGAAGGACGAGCCGCACGCGGTCACCAGCCCTAGTGCCAGCCGCGACGAGTGAGAGGGCATAATACTCGAGCTGCTTTGGTAGGATGGGGGGGGGTGTCACCTGGTGTACGTGATCGACGTGGTGCCCGGGGCCGTCGTCGCGGCTGGCGGCGGGGGCTTGGACGGGTCGAGGGGAACGCCCGTCTTGATTATACGCACCCAGTGCACGTGGGAGCCCAGCGCGCCCTCCACAGGCGGCGCCTCCCCGCGACGCACCACCTCGTGCGGCTCTGGGCTGGCTACCGTCCGCACCGTGCCGGCTCCCTGCATGACGCATGGGCACATCGTGGCCTCGCTGGATCTCGCCGTGTCACGCGTGCCGAGGTCCGCGTACGAAACGCAAGTGGAGGCAGTTGCAGGTGGGCGCGTACCACGATGACGACGGTGCCGGTGTTCTGGACGTGCACGTACAGGCGGCTGTTGCCCGTGTAGACGCGCAGGAGCACTCGATCGTCGTCCGCGTACGCCAAAAGCAGCTTGCCGAGCATGGGGATCTCCGGGGGGAGTCCGTCGACGTACTGGGGCACCTCGAGGGCCTCCTCGGGCACCGCGTCATCGCTTGGCATTTCGGACTGCTGCTCGGGCGTGGGCTCCGGGAACGGCGCAAGCGACGTCCCCGGGACGCCGGACCAGCGCCCGGTGAGGGCCGCGTGCATCGTCCGCTCGTCGGGGAAGCCCACGCTGTCACGGTGCGTCGCGGCCACGAGCTGGAAGACGTCCTCCCCTGCGACCTTCTCGGGGTCCGGGCTCCACACCCAACTGCGGAGACAGGCACGGGGAGAGACTGCCAGTGAAATTCAAAAAGGCGTTCGCGATCGCGGTTCGCGAGCTCCTCTGACCTTCATCCGTCCGCGAACACACCGGAGACCACGTGCATCGCGGAACCGCGCTTCGTGCGCAAGACAACGCGAGCATCTGTCGGGCTGCGGCGTTGCGGGGTGCGCGGCGCACCACAGGCCGTGGACGGCAAGGCACAGGCGCGGCTGGTCCACGAAGGGGACCCCAGCGAAGTCCTCGACCATGATGCCCCTGTACAGCGCCTCCTCGGGGATGACGAGCCCGAGGCGCACGAACGCCGCCGACAGATCGGGGTGCAGCCCGTCCTGCCAGGAGCGGGGGTGTTTGCGCGGCGCAAGGGCGCCGAGCGCGCGGTTGCTGGGCCCGGAGCCGATGCGCACGCCTGCAACAGCGCCGGGGGCGGTCGGGCTGGTCATTCGCCGTCAACGCGACCCACAGACAACACAACGCGCACCGCAAGTGTGGCAAGCGTTCTGGTGTGTGTGGCTGCGTCCTGGGCCACGAACTCACCTGGCTCGGACGGAATGCACAAGCGGTCTGCATCGACGGTGCCGGCCGCCTCCGTCACGACCCCGAGGTGGCCGAAGTAGTCGTGCAGAAAGGCAGCGAGCCGCGGCTGAGACATCTTCGCGCCCGCCGGGGCGTTCTTGAACACCAGGTCGTACATGTACTGCGGAGGGCCGTGAACCGCGACGGAGGTCGCGATCACGCGGACTGTGCGCCAGCATGGATCGTGCCGTGCGCGGACGTGCGTATCAATGCTGTCATGCAGAGAGCAACATGCAGTCCGACTGACAGGACGCGCACCATCATCTCGTCGTGCGTGACGAACGCGCCCAGGTCGAGGTTGTCCGCGGTGTAGTTTGTCTCCGCGTCCGGGACATCGTCCTCGCTCTTGAACACAGGCTCCTGCAAATACGTCGTCGCATGGTTGGACTCACGAACAAACGCATGCAGCGCGGACCACGCGGCCGCGTGCACGACGTGCGCAGGCCTCGCAACGCTGCACCGCGTCCCGGCATGTAGGCAGCCCCGCGCGGGCTTGGCGCTCACCAAGAAGAGCAGGAAGAACCACGTGGCCAGCTGGTCCTGCCAGTCCTTGTCGGTCGCGAAGCGCAGCGGGCGCTCCGTTACCCAGTCTTCCGGCTTCCAGTTCAGAAGGAAGGACCACGCCTCGCCCAGCGGCTTCTCCTCCGTCGGCACCTCCGCCGCGCCGCTCTCGTTGCCGGCGGCCGCCGGGACGTCCGCTGTCTGCGCGAGCGACTGCGCGCCCTCGGGCACAGGCGGCGGTGCAGCAGCCTGCTTGCGCGCGGGCGCCTGCACGCACACACGCGGCCGTTTTGAACCTTTTCAAACACATCGCATCGTCTCGGCGAGACGGCTCACCTTGAGCGCCCCTCGGTCCGCGGCTGCACAGCGAACAAGACGAGGCGTACCTTCAGGGTCGCGTGGCGCGCCGGCTTGCTCTTCCTTGGCTCGTCGAGCACGGACTTCTTCAGCAGGACCGCCGACGACTCATCTGGTTCCACGACGCGCCCCTGGAGGCCGCGACGCTCCTTGGCAGTCAGCCGCGCGAACCCGAACCCCTTGGTCCACATGCCGTACACCTCCTTCATGGCGGGGACGACGAGCTTCTGCACGTTGAGCTCAATCATCAGCGCCTCGATCTGCGACACGAGCAGCCGCGCGTTGCCCTTCCCGCGGTGAGCCTCCCTGCGAGCAGCACCGACATAGCAGGTATACTCGTTCGTGTGGCGCAGTATTGCACGGAAGCGGGCACCGGTGACGGCTGCGGGCGTGTTGTTGTTCAGCGCGTGTTTCGTGCAGTCGCCCAACAGCCGACGAGACAGCGCGGCGCCGGGCAGCACCTCGTGGCGATGAACGGCATCTCCGCAAACGCGTTGCTGAAGAACCGGACCGCCGCGACGCACACGATGACGCCGCGGCGGCGCAGGACGAACAAGCGGAAGCCCGAGCAGTCCAGTGGGATGTCGTCCTCGGGCGTGCCGGGCATCGACGTCGCGACGAGCTCGACGAGGTTGTACCCGTCCAGGTCCACGGGCTGGAAGGCGTCCTGCAGCCGTCAGAACACGATAGCGACCCGCGTGAGGGCGTCTCTGCCACGAGAGCGCGGCGGCGGTAGCTCTGCCGCAGTTCGGTGCCTGCCGCGATGAGGATGAGGAACGTACCAGGAGGAGCGCAGCCGCGGATTTGTTCGAAGCCTTGGTGCTGTCGTCCGAAAGCATCTCGAAGAACACGCCGTTCAGCTTGGAGCCGTCGTCGGCGGTCACGGCCTGCTGGATGTCGCACATGGTGTCGACGTAGTGCGCGATGTTGGTGCAGTCCTGCGGCGGAGACAGCCCGGAAACAAAGCCGCGTAACACTTTGAAAGGATCGATTGTCGTGCAAGGCTGGGAGATCTTGCTGCGACGTGCCCCTCGCGACGCCGCAGTTGGCGAGGCATCGCGTGCGCGGCGCACCTCGGTGCAGAACCAGTCATCGTCCAGGCTGTCGATCTTCTTCCCCGTGGCCGACTCGTGGCAGGACACGTGCGCCTGGCCCTCGCCGCACAGCTCGCAGCAGAGCATCGTGTCCGGGTGGATGCCCTCTGCAGAACCGGTGAGCTCCAGCTCGTGAGGGCCGCCGGACGTGAAAGGGCATGCGGCCAACACGTGATGGTAGAAACACTATTCAACGCGCCAGTAGCGTCAGACATGCGGACAGGCGCGTGCTCGGGGACATAGCACGCGAGTCTTTCGGGGGCGCACCCTCCTCGCTGAAGTGATCCTTGCCGCACCACCTGCACGCGTCCACCGCTTCTGCCCACCCGCTGTCGGCCCTGGGGGTCGCGCCAGCGGCGCGCCTGCCGCCACGCTGCACGGGCTCGTCGTCGCCTGCGCCGCGGCATCGCACGTGCGCACCAGATCGGGCACGGCGGCAGCGCGCAGCGGTGGGCGTTTGACGCACCCTCCGTGCGTCAAAAGGCAACGATGACAAGAGAGGGGTCGAAAGAGGTGTAACTTTCAAGGGGGCGTTTCTGTGGGTCAGATCGGAACTCACTTGCGCCATCCGAGCCCTCATCGTCGGAGCTCGCGGTCTCGCTCCCCTGTGCACGCCTGCGCGGCTTCCTCGTCCCGCGCGCCTTGCGCTCCGTGGCAGGTGCGCCTCCGGCGGCGTACTCCTCCAGGAAGGCGTTGGTGATCACCCTGCCCGTCGCGAGTTCCAGGTCCTGCGGATGAGGATCGGGGAGCCAGCAGCGTTGCGCGGCGTCGTCAGGCATAGGGAATGCATGGTCCAGCGCCGTGTCTCGCCCCCGACCAGACTGCGATCATGCGCGTCGAGGAGGCACGTGCGCGGGCGTGACTCGCACCTCGGACTGCAGCTCGTCGAGATCGACGCGCCGGAGCGTCGTCGTCGCGTCAGCCTCGTCCGGCGCCCCACCTTCCAAGAGCGCTCGCGGGGCCTTGCCACTGGTAAAAATACTTGTTGTGATCTCCGGCACGATGTCCGCGACGCCGTCGCCCGTGGAATCATATGCGAAGTTGACGTCCGCCTTCCTGCGCTCGAGATGGATGGCGGACGACGCGCGCGGGCCGTCGGAGCTGGTGGCGGCGTTTCTGGGGGGGATGTATTGCATGTATGCAACAGAGCTACGCAATCGGGGCCCACCTGCCGTGTATCTTCATCGCAACGAGGTCGTACGCCTCGGCGGCTTCGATCTCGCTGTCGAGAGAGCAGGCTTTGAGCTCGCGCGCCTTCTTTCCCTCAGCTCCGGGAACCGTTAATCTTACTCTCCATTTCCCGCCCGCCTTGTCCCACGACACGCCCTTGAAGCGCGACGAACTCGCCTTCCGCCCGCGTGCCGCGTCCATGTGCAGCATCTCCTTGACCTGCGCGGGTGCGTCGGCGCGCAGGGGCGTTTGCGATGCCGTGCAGCGGGTTTCCAAAGACAAAGAAGCGAGCGCACACGGCGCGGATCCGCCCGGGCACGACGCCGACCTCCACAGCAGCATCGACGAGGCACGCACCTGGTCGAGGCTCGGACCGTCGAGCATCGCCGCCATCGCCGCGGTCATGTCGAAATTATACCTCGCGTCGAGGGCGATGCCGGCGTGCTTGAGCAGCTCGTGGCGCAGCTTGTACCGCAGACTGCGGCGCAGAGGAGCTCGAAGGCAGCTCGCGCGGGCGCTGCGCCCGACGAGGGGGGCACACGCCACCGACGACGACGGGCAAGTTCGTAAACGCCATCAGTCAGGTGGGGGGGTTTCCGCACTTGTCGGCGTCCTCGGCCGCCTCCGACACGGTCTTGCGTGTGGGTCCCCGAACTTTGATCGGTTTCTCGGCCGCCATGTATTGTATTTCAGCCCGAAAGCCCTTCCCGTTTTTCGAAACGTACCAGCACTCGTCCGGCTGGAGGTCGGTGGTGCCGGCAGCGTGTCGCCCCCCGAACAGCACGTCCCCCGCCGCCTCGTCCGTCGTTCCTGCAGGACGCAGACCTCACGGTCCCGATCGCGACGCCTGGCACGCCACGGAGCACGAGCAAGCGCGGCGCGCGCCTCAGAAAAGCGCACAGGCAGGGCGAGCCACGTACCCGACGGCCCGGCGCCAGGGTCGCCGCTCGCGGCCATTTCCGTCGATCAAACGCCAGGCCAGATTTCGGCAGCCTCGGGAACGAGGTCGAAACGGTCACGAACGCGCTCGAGCCGCGACGAGACGCCTGCGAAGCTTTTCAGTCGAAGGTTGCCCTCTCCGGGCCCGCCAGGGCACGCTCCTGGCTGGTCGTACGCTGTGCAGCACCCGGAACCGCTCGGGCCACTTTTGTTCTGCGCGCGCCGAGTCCGCAGCGTTCCAAATATGCCCGGAAGGGAGCGGAATCGCCGGAACCAGACTCCCTGGGTACCTGTTCAAGCAGTCTGCCTCGGATCACGGCCCGGTCTCCGCGCCACTGGCCTCGAGCGTCAGTCGCATCGCACGAGCACGAAGCTACCATGCCTGCGCTGCACTTTTCTGGCACGATCCTCGCCCGTGGACTCCGTCACACGGCGCCAAGCCGCGCGTGAGCGGGGGCGGCCCGGCCCGCGTCCACGCGGCCGGAACGCACACAGAGGCCGCAGGGGGGCCTCGTTCGCTCAAGATACCAGTCGTTCAAGCGCGCCTTAGCGGCGCTGCCCCACAAGACCGACCAACCTGGCAAAACGCTGTCCCATCCTCAGCAAACCTCGAAAGGAGCGTCCTCACGGCGTAGCTCAGTACCCCGGGATGATCCGGATGATCTCGCCCGTCCTGGGGTCGCGGATGATGAACCGCACGGGCTCCGGCCGCAGGCCCAGGAAGGCATCCGAGGGCCGGTACGCCGACGGGATGGTCTCCAGGGGCTTGTTGCGCTGGATGAAGTCGTAGCGGGGGTCCACGTCCACCGTCTGCACCGCACCGACACCGCACGCGCGTCACGACCGCAGCAGACGCGCCGACCACGCGCCCCGCACATGACATGTTGCGGCAGGACAACCGCCGCGAGCCGCAGCGTGCCGCGTTCGTGCTGCGAGCGCACCGGGATCCTGTCGAGGTACGGCAGAACGAAGCCCGGGAGCGGGTTGTACCCGCCGTCGCCGTCGCAGTTCACGCCGAAGCACTTGCCACCATAGTACGGCCACATGCCCCCGTACGTCGCCGGCATGTTCCAGAGCGGCGCATACATCGCGTCGACTGCATTCAAGGTGCCCGCGGCGATGTCGCGGTCGCTCTCGTCGGCGTGCCCCGGTCGTGGGGTGCGGCGAAGCGAGGTGCAGTTCAGAGTTGTTGTTTGGGTTGGGGTCTGTTTGAGGTGGCGCAGGGGTGCGACGCTGATACACGTGTGAGCGGACATCGATGTGTCCGCTGCTCGGGGGGGCCTCGTGCGGCTGTGACACACGCACAGGGCAGCACGCGGCCTGTGTGGCGGCACATGGTGGTGGTGGACGGGCTAGCGGGCAAGCACGGACCTTCGGCGAGTACTGGAGTTGCGAGGAGCGCCGTGGCCGTCGCGACGAGCAGCGCGGTGTGAAGGAGGAGCCGCATTGTCAGCTGTGGTTGCGTCACGCGCGAGCCGCCGAGGAAGCCGAGTGTGGGCGTGTTCCGACGGGGCAGCCGGGACGCTTGTGAGCGTGCTGCGAGAGAGCTCTGCAAGGGTGAGGTGGATGGCCTCGAGTGCCCGTGTGCTCAGGAATCGAGAACACTAGATCCCCATGCGCACAATGTGGAGGTCTTGCGAGGACACGTCAGGGACGCGTGTGTGGCGCCACGTGCCGTCGTGTGCGCGTCACACGCGACCAGGAGCCACGTCGCGCGCCACGTGGCCGGCCCCGGCCCACCTGCTGCGTCAGGGTAGAACAAAAACACCCCCACGCACGTCGACGCGCCTCCGCTGCCGGGACCGACGCAGCCTGTGCCGGGGCGGCTGACCCACATCAATATCCGCATGCTCTAGCGTCAAAACAAATCGCGAGCCGCCAAACGGCGACGTCATCAACAACAACATCAGGGGGGTGTGCATCAGGGGGTGTTCGTGCGGCGGTTAGCTCGCGCCCGGCATGAACAGCAGCGGGAACATCCCCAGCAGGCAGCCGATCGAGATCCCGCCGCTCGTGCCCAGCAGCTTCGCCACCCGCGTGCGCGGCATCTGGCGCTGCGTGCGCGTCAGCGGCGGTGCCGTGATGAACCCCGCCTTCCGGATCAGCTCCTCCATCGTGTCCGCGAACCCGAGCCCTGCGCAGCCCACCCACGTGCCGCGAGATGAGAGGCGCGGAGGACGGAGAGAGAGAATCAGACCTGGAACCTCAACTCGCAACATTCACTGTGTTCCCGCGGCTGGGTGCGCGCGGCCGCGCTCGCAGCGGGCGGACCCAGGCGGCGTGCGAGCCGGGGCCGATTCGCACCTGCCACGTCCGAGACGAGGTTGCCCAGCCCCGCGGCAGCCATCGTGGAGAGCCCCAGCGCCGCCCCCAGGGACAGGTCGATGGCCTCGCCCGCGACGATCATCAAGAAGTTGTCCATGAGGCCGAAGCCCACGAACGGCATGCCCCGCGCCACGGCGTACGTCGTCAGGCTCTGCGACGCGCAGGCAGGGACAGAAACGGGGGGGGGGTGTTTCATCGCAAAATGCGACCAGCGCGACGCCACGCAGGTGCGAGATCATCCCCACGAGCGCGCAGCGAGCGCGGTCTGCTGCACATCGAGCCGCAACGGGCAGCGAGCGCGCTCTCCGGCACGGCGCAGCGGGCGTCGCACCCCCAAGGACGGCGTGGCCTCCGTGCCCGGCGGTGGCGCCATGGTCGCCTGCGTCGCGGTCTGCTGGCTCTCCGCCGCCCCCACGAGCTCCTGGTGCATCCTCAGCGCCCTGCGACCGCGCAAACAAACAAACAACCACGCTGCAGTCTCGTATTGTATTATTTTACCTGTGCAGTCGGTGCGAGGCAATGCCCCTCGAACGAACGAGCGGGCGCCGCCGGAGCGCCCGCGCTGCCTTCCGGGTGCGCGAGGCGGCTCCGCGGCGACCGCCACGCCCCTCCGTCGCCGGGGCTCGCAAACCTACCTCGCAAACTCCTCCTTGTTCAACGCGCCGTCTTTGGACGCCGGGGTGGCGTCGCCGTCGCTGCTGTCGAAGAGGTAGTCGACGTACGACGACGAGCCGTACACGGCGTCCGCGATCGTGGACTGCCGGAGCGCGGCTATCAGCGCCCGGCGCTGCCGCGGGGTGAGCGAGGCAGCCACGGCGGACGCCGCCTCGTCGGGGTTGCGCTGGAGCGCCCTGCGCGGTGGAAAAGGAGCGAGGGCGACTCTTCGTCAGCGCGCGGCGGTCTGTGTGGACGGCGTCGCCCTGTGCGGCCGGTGGCGCGCGGAGACGGGCGACTGGGTGTTCGCCCAGTTGTCGTTCGCGCGCACGCTGCGGGGAAGCAGCGACCCGGCATCTCGGGCCCACGCTGGGATGGTACAGAGTTAGGGCGTGCCGGAACGCGCAGGAGGGCGTCCGTTCGCGCGGCTCAGAGCGCGCACGCGGGCGTGTGGTCGTGCAGGGGGCCAGCTGGACCAAACCGCCGGCGCAAGCCGTCTGGGCGGAATCTACGGGTTCGCGAGCACCGCGGGGCCGCGAACGGAGAGCTCGCGCGACGTACAGCCCGGGGCGCCGGACCGGGCCCCCCACAGGCGTGCGAGTCCGCTGCCAGAGCCCAGGCGCAGGGTACCGCGGACGCCGCATCTCACGCGCAGGCTGACGGGCGTTTCACGCGCAGGCTGGCTCCGGCTGCAATCGCGGCGCTACGCGCCGGGCGCGCGGCGCGGGGCCGCGAGCCACGACGCGGGGACGCAGCAGGATGGGCGGCGGTGTGGGAGCTCGCCTGGCGACCTGCATGCCGAGCGTGGCCTGCTGCGGGCTGAACGTGACGTCGAGGACCTGCATCGCGGCGCTGCTGCGCGTGTACTCGCGGCACGCGGTGGTGCCGTGCACGTCGTCGGGCCCCCGCAGGGCGGCGACCGCTGCCTCGCCGGCAGGCCGCGCGAGGCGCTGGCGCAGGATGCGCACGGCGGACGACCCGCGGAGCGCCATGTCTGCGTCGCGAGGGCTCAGTTCCGCCGCGCGCGCGGTGCCAGCGGTTGATCAGGACGCGTCAAAGTGCGCACGTTGCTGGTCCTACAGGGCACGGGCGGAGCGCTCTGCCGGCAGGTGACGCGGCGCACGAGCCGAGATCTTCGCCGCCACGGCAACCTCAGTCTCTGACACGCCGGGGCGGGCCGGCGAGGCGCGCCCTCGACGCCTGCCGCCCGCGTGGGGCCTCGGAGGTGGGCAAAGGAGGGGGGTCCGGGACTGCAGCGCACAGCGGCCTCAGGGGCGGGCCCGCGCGGCCCCGGGGGCCAGCGTGTGCTTGGCTACACGTAGCCGGCACGAAACTCGTTGTGACGGGCGCGTCGGCTTCGGTGTCGGACAGAGGTGCTGCGAGCAAACTTCTGCTCGCCACAGATCTCGGGTGGGGACGCGTCCAGGGTCAGGGGGCAGTTGGACGGCTGATCGCTGACTGCTGAGGGCCAGTCCGGGCAGGAAATGGCGCGCGGGAGGGAGGGCAAGCGCGCACGGGGCGGGGGGAGGGGCCGGGGGCGGGCTGCGCAGGGGGGCGCCAAGAAGGCGAAGCGGGGCGAGAAGGCGGACGCGAAGGTCACGAGAAGGGCTGCGAACAGGCTCACGCTCGAGGAGGTGCGCAGGACCCGCCGCGCTGCGTCCTTCGCGGCCCGGTGGCCTGCCCGCCAGAGCGTTTTGTGCCGCCCGGCGGGCGCTCGGGCCCGCGAACGCGATGCCTCGGCGTGCCACGCGCGCCCTCAGCTCACGACATCGGGACACGCCGCCCGGAGCGCCCTCCCGCGCCCTCCCGCGCTGCACGCGCTTTGGCGGCCCCCGGAGGCCCGATCGCGCCGTGTGCGTGCCACGCGGCGCGGAACGGCGTTGGGGGGCGCCGCCGGCGCCCGCAGCTCTCACGTCTCTCGATTTCTCGGCCCGTCTGCGCTGCAGATCGAGTCAGACCGACTGACGCAGCTCGCCAAGCAGCACTGGCAGGGGGACGGGCAGCCCTTCGACGCGGGCGTCGTGAAGAAGATCTACGAGGAGGAACTGCGGCCACGCGGGGACAAGGGCCACCGCGCCGCGGCCAGGCAGCAGCGGCTGCGCCTCCTCGAGCTGTCGCAGGCGCGTCCTGCCCCCTGGCCGTGCGTGTGCCGTCGCCGCTGGCGACCGCGAGCCCGCACGCTCCGCGCCGGTCGCGCGCGACGCTCGAATCGTACCCTCGTCCACCTCCGCGCCTGTCACGCCGCGTATACCGCGCGAACACCCCCCCCTGACGCGAACACCCCTCCCCTTGTTTCACTTCGCCGCGTGCAGTACCTGGAGCGCTACCTGTGGCCGAACTTCGACGAGGAGGGCGCGTCCCGCGAGCACGTCCTGTCCGTCATGATCATGGTCAACGAGAAGATCCGCGAGGGCCTCGACGCGTGGCCGGCCGCGCCCCCCGACGCCGACGCCGGCGCCGGGCCCGTGCCGGCGCTCTTCCGCCGCATCGCCGCGCTCTGGAACGCCGACGGCGACGACGCGCTGGGCCCCTGGGAGTCCGTCGCGTTCGTGCACTTCCTCGTGAACGCGTTCGGCTCCCTCGAGAACGAGGGCGTGCGGGCGCAGGCGCTGCGGCTGGTGTCGCTGCCGGTGTGGCACGCGCTGTCGCCGGGGCGGCTCGAGCTCGAGCTGCACGCGCACCCGCAGGTCGCGAAGCACTGGCGGGCGCTCGCGAAGAAGGAGGCGAAGGCCGCGAAGAGGGCGGGAAAGCAGCACGTGCCGGTGCAGGAGCGGCCCGAGGGCAGCTTCCTGCCCGCGGTGCTGCGGACGTTCCTGGAGCGCGTGGCGCAGCCCGTGGAGCTGCCGGACGCCGAGGACGCGGCGAAGATGGAGGTGGAGGAGGAGGCGGCCGCGAAGGCGGGCGGCGGCGGTGAGGGGGGCGCGCTGGTGAGCGTGGGGCTGGTGGACAGCGACGGGGAGGACGAGGGCGGGAGCGGCTCGGAGGACGAGGACGGGGCGGCGGAGGCGGAGGCGGAGGCGGAGGCGGAGGGAGGCGGCGCGTTGGAGGGCGGGAGTGACAGCAGCGACGCGGAGGAGGTCGCGGGGGCGAACGGGGACGGGGCGGGGAAGCGGCGGAAGCCGCGGATGGACTGGGCGCGGATCAGGTGCGTGCGGCCGCGGATGCGGCGGGCGCCGCGCTGCGCTCGACTACGCCCGCGCGCTCTGCTGCCTCTACGACTTCCAGACACGTCTCCGTCGTGCTGCATGATATCTGCTCATATATATGATATCTGTTTGTTCGCAAGACCTGGATTCGCGACCCAGTGTCCCGACACACCAATCGAGAGCGACCCCATTGCCCTGCACACACTGCGTTCCCGCCCCCACCGCCCCCCGCACGCACGTCCCCGGCCGGCCGCAAACGACTCCCCCCCCCCTCCTTCCCGCACACCCCCCAGGTTCTGCGAGCGCATGGTGGAGCTCCTCATCGACCTGCTGTCGCAGCTCCCGACGCGGCGCTTCGTGCACGCGCTCGTCGAGGACCTCGCGCTCCTCCCGCGCCTCCGCGCGTCCCCGCTCTACGCGCACCCGCGCCACGGCGACCTCTTCCGTCAGCTGGTCGACCTCCTGCAGTTCTTCGCGGCCTTCCCCATCGACAACCACACCGGCGAGCAGCAGAGCGACGAGGACCTCCTGCGGGCCTCGTACGACCGCGCGCAGCAGCTCCAGCGCCTCGCGTTCACCTTCCTGCCGAAGCTCCGCGAGCTGGCGTACTGCGCGTGCCGCGACGTGATGACGCGGCGCACGATGGCGGCGCACCTCGGCGCGCTCGACGACGACGAGCTCACGGAGCTCGCGGCGCGCACGCTGCGCGTCGTCTCCGAGGCGGTCTGCGCCGCGAAGGGCGCGGGTCCCGCGGTGGCGCGCGAGGCGCTGCTGCTGCACTTTGAGCGGCGCAAGGGGCTGCGGAGCGTGATCAACAGCATGCCGCTGTACCCGACGGAGAACGTCCTGTGGGACGACCGCCAGGTGCCGACCACGCACTGGGGCGGCGAGGGCTGTCTGCCCCTGCCGAAGCTGAACATGCAGTTCCTGTCCTACCAGGACTACCTGATGCGGAACTTCCACCTGTACCGCCTGGAGTCGACGTACGAGGTGCGCGAGGACGTCCTCGACGCGCTGCGCCGCGTCCGCCCCGTGCTCACGCACGAGGGCGTCACGGCCTTCGAGGGGTGGGCGCGGATGGCGACGCCCATCAGCGCGTTCGAGATCGTCGAGGTCCGCAAGCCGAACGTCGGCGAGGCGCGGCCCGCGGAGGTCGTCGCGGAGCTGCGCTTCGAGACGCGGTCGTTCCGCCCGGACGTGCGCGCGGAGTGGGACGAGGTCAAGCAGCACGACGTGCTCTTTCTCTTGACGGTGCGCGCGCCGTCGGCGCTCGAGGCGATGCGCGCGCGGTCGGGGCGCGCGGCCGAGGACGCGCGCGCGAAGCGCTCGCTCGTGCACATCCGCGGGTGCGAGGTCCTCGAGGTGCGCGCCGGCGCGGGCAAGCTGATGAACGACTTCACGGGGCGGGTGCGCGTGGAGGACCAGCGGCCGCCGCAGGGCACGGCGCGGACGCTGCTGCTGTCGCTCGACACGGCGCAGTACCAGCTCGACATCGAGAACGCGGCCGCGGGCGGTGTTGTGGGCGAGGACGTGTACGCGGGGTTCAACCTGCTGCTCCGGCGCAAGGCCAAGGAGAACAACTTCCGGTCGGTGCTCGAGAGCATCAGGGACCTGCTGAACGACGAGGAGGTGGCGCTGCCGGACTGGCTGCACGACGTGTTCCTGGGGTACGGCGACCCGGGGTCGGCGGCGTGGCACCGGCTCGAGGACAGGGGCGGCGTGGCGAAGACGGTCGACTTCCTGGACACGTTCCTGGACGAGCAGCACGTCGTGGAGTCGTTCCCGGGGTACGACGTCCAGTTCAAGGTGAGCCGCGACGGAACGTTGCCCCTCCTGCGTCTCTGATCAAGTCAACGAACAACACACGTCGCTGCAGCACGTCAATCGCACCCGGCGAGTTCCAGGCTCGATCCCGACGCCCGCGCGCCCCGCCTCCGCCTCCGCAGGTCGACGAGGGCCAGGCCGTCGCCCCGCCGTTCCGCGTCACCTTCCCCGACGACGACCACCCGGACCCGGCCGTCGTCGGCGCCGCGGTGGCCGGCTGCGCGACGCGCGAGTCCCGCCCGCCGCTCCTCGTGCAGCCCTACTCGCCGCCGGACCCCGGACCGTACCCGCAGGACCAGCCCCGGCGCAACACGGTCCGGTTCACGCCGACGCAGGTCGAAGCCATCCGGGGGGGCGTCCACCCCGGTCTGTCGATGATCGTGGGGCCGCCCGGGACGGGCAAGACCGACACCGCGGTGCAGATCATCAACGTCATGTACCACAACCACCCGGGCCAGCGCGTCCTCCTCGTCGCGCACTCGAACCAGGCCCTGAACGACCTCTTCACGAAGATCATGGAGCGGGACATGCCCGCGCGGTATCTGCTGCGGCTGGGCATGGGCGAGCAGGACCTCGACACCACGATCGACTTCTCGCGCGTCGGGCGCGTCAACGCCATGCTCGCGCGCCGCATCGAGCTCCTGGGCGAGGTGGAGCGCCTGGCCAAGCTGCTGGGGAGCCCCACGGACGTGGCGTACTCGTGCGAGACGGCGGGGCACTTTTGGCTGCTGCACGTGCTGGCGCGGTGGGAGAAGTTCCGCGCGGGGTGCGAGGCCGCGGCCGCGCGGGGGCGCGGGGGGGCCGAGGGCGAGTCGTCGCTGACGGACGTGGTGAAGGGGACGTTCCCGTTCACGGGGTACTTTGCAGACGCGCCGCAGCCGCTGTTCAAGGGGCGCTCGTTCGAGGAGGACATGGAGATCGCGCGGGGGTGTTTCCGACACCTCCGGGGGGTGTTCCAGGAGCTGGAGGAGTGCCGGGCGTTCGAGCTGCTCCGCGGGCAGGCGGACCGCGTCAACTACCTCATGACGAAGCAGGCCAAGGTCGTCGCGATGACGTGCACGCACGCGGCGCTCAAGAGGAGGGAGTTCCTGAAAGTCGGACTGCAGTACGACACGCTGGTCATGGAGGAGGCCGGGCAGGTGCTCGAGATCGAGACGCTCGTGCCCATGCTGCTCCAGGTGCGACGCGACGCGTCCCTGCGCTGCTGCTGCTGCTCTTGCTGCTGCTGGTGCGTGCGACGGGTCCCGTCTGTGTTCGCCGCGGTGCAGAACGCGGAGAGCGGGAAGAGCCGCCTGAAGCGCATCGTGCTGATTGGGGACCACAACCAGCTGCCGCCGGTGGTGCAGAACGTGGCCATCCAGAAGTACGCGCGCATGGATCAGCCCATGTTCACGCGCTTCGTCCGCCTCGGGGTGCCCTTCATCCAGCTCAACGCCCAGGGCCGCTGCCGCGCCGACATCGCCAAGCTCTTCAACTGGCGCTACAACGTGCGTGCGTGCGTGCTTGCGGGCGAGCACCCCCCCAACCACCCACCCCCTGCGCGCTCTCTCGCCGCCACCGCGTCCTCTCCGCGACGCCACCGCGCGCGCGCGACACCCCCCTCCTTCCACACAACCCCCCCCCCTTCCCTGTGCCTCCCTGCAGAACCTGGGCGACCTGCCGCACGTGCAGTCCGCGCGGGGCTTCCAGGTCGCGAACCCGGGCTTCCGGTACACGTACCAGTTCGTCGACGTGCAGGACCCCGCCGGCGTCGGCGAGACGGCGCCGTTCCCGTACTTTTACCAGAACCTCGCAGAGGCCGAGTACGTCGTCAGCGTGTACCAGTACATGCGCCTCCTCGGCTACCCGGCCTCCCGCATCTCCATCCTCACCACGTACAACGGCCAGAAGCACCTCATCCAGGACGTCGTCGAGCAGCGCTGCGCCGCGCACCCCGCCTTTGGACGGCCCCGCAAGGTCCGCGACGCCCCGCCGCGTCGCGCCGCCACGCCTCCCGCCCCGCGCCCGCGCTCCGGGCAGCCGCCCACGTCCCCCGCCCCGCGTGCGCAGGTCGCGACGGTGGACAAGTACCAGGGGCAGCAGAACGACTACGTGCTGCTGTCGCTCGTGCGCACGCAGACGGTCGGGCACCTCCGCGACGTGCGGCGCTTGATCGTCGCCATGTCGCGCGCGCGCCTCGGGCTCTACGTCGTCGGCTGCCAGAGCCTGTTTGGCAACTGCTTCGAGCTGCGCCCGACGTTCGAGCAGCTCCTCGCGCGCCCGACGCAGCTCTGCCTCGTCCCGGGGGAGGGCTTCGCGGAGGGCGCGGAGCCGTGCGCGCGCGAGGCGGCCGCGGAGGTCGAGTCGCGGATGGTCCCCGGGGTGGTGGAGCTGGCCAACATGGTGGCCAGCATGCAGCGGGCGTGGGAGGACGCGCGGGGCGGGGCCGCGGCGGTGGCGGCCGCGCGCGCGCCGCGGCCGCCGCCCGGATCGCCACCGCGGCCGCAGCCCGCGGACCGCGCCGAGTAGCGCAGGACGCGGGGGGAGTGTGACGCGCCGACTCAGTCCGACTCCGAGCCCGCCTGGCTCATGGGCCCGCGAGTGCCGAACCTCCAGCGGCAACGGCGTGCTGGGAGACCCCTGCGTGCCGCGTCGGTCCGGCCCCGCGAGCTCAGGGCGCGACGTGGGCGGCTCGCAGGGCACTCGGATACTGTCGCACGCAGGCGTACGGCGTACGGGCTCCGTCGTCGACCTCAACATTCTTCGCGTCGTCAGCCTGAAGGCTTTGGGACCTGAAAGATCATTCGACTAGGTGGCGAGTCATGCTAACCCCCCACCGTTTTGGTAGCAACAGGTACGGCAGCTGTGACAGAGCCGAGACGAGGAAGCAGTGCCGATCGTGTCGGCGCCGTGTCACGGGGCACAGAGATGCCCCATGGGGGAGGGGGAGCAAAGCACGTGCGACGCCGCGCCGACGACGCGAGGGAGCCCCGCTGGCGGGCTGCCGGGAAGGTCCTGCAGTGAACGACCTTCGGGGCCGTCGGACAGCGCGTCCACCGTTGACGAGAGGCGCGTGCGAGGGAGTTGTGGACCTGCACGGCCTCGGGCTCGGTCTCGGCGGGGTGGCGCAGCACGGTGCAAGGCCGACACGACGACGCACCGGTGATGAGCACCGAGCGCTCCGGGAGCCCACATCTGCCGGTCCTCGACCGGCACCGAGGGCATGGTGGGGAAGATGTGCGCAGCGGCGGCACAGCGGCTGAGCTCCTATCTCTGTCTCCTGCCCGGCGCCGCGGGCTGGCGACGCGCCCTCACCGCGAGGACGGTGGCGAGCAGCGCTACGCGTGCGGGAGGATGTGCACGTGTGATTTCCCCCGGACTGCTCACGCTTGTTGTCGCGGTCAGTTTCCTGGTCGTCGTTGTGGCTGGAGGTTCGCTCCTCGCGGGGCCATGAGTTCGGGCGGCGTGGCGCAGCGCAGAGGTGGGTGCTCGGCTGGCGAACTTGGAGGCACGCACAGCGACCCTCACCACGCTTTTGGCGCCGTTGCGAAGCACGTCTTTCGCATTTCCGCCGCGACGGCGTTGCGCGCAGACGTTGCGGTCGCCGTCGGACGTGAACGTCGTGCCAGGAGCGCACGCGCGGTGGAAGCGGGGTCAAAATGGGCGCTGGAGTTGCACTGCAGGGCCTGGCAAGGTCCCCTCGGCCGTGGAGCAAGACCGGCATGGGCAAAGCGACGGCCAAGAATGGCGTATCTGTCCTCGCGCTGGCAAGGCCCATCGCGCTCGTGTTGGGTCGAGAGGAGCTCGCGGGCGTTTGGCCCCGTTGAGCAACGGGCGTGAAGGGGGGCGCGCGAACTCGCGCGCTGGAGGCCCGAAGCCCAAAGTTTCGTCCGAGGAGCGATCTCCTGCACACATTCGTTGCATCAAAGATGACGTTGTCGTCCGAACGGGTCCCCGCGGGCCCCCAGTCTCTGTGGGCCCTCTGGGCCGCTCTGGGCGCTCCCAGGGCGTCGCGCGTCGCGCAATAGGTCGCTGCGAGCAGCAAAGGAGGTCGTTTGCGCTAACCGGGACTCGAACCCGGAGCGCGACCTTGGGAAGGTCGTATGTTACCCTTACACTATTAGCGTATGTTACCCTTACACTATTATACAGTGCGACCTGGTTGCAGGGGCCCTCTAATAAGGCCGCCTCGAGGTCTTTCGGGTGCTGTGAGGTGAGGTGAGGTGTCACATTCTTCGCGTCGTCAGTGTGTGACGCATGTGTGGGCGAACGCACGGTCTCGAGGAGTCGTGGTTTCAAGCAAAGAAGTTCACGGCAAGGCCACTCGATGCTTTCATTCTTCTATACCTCGGTAGGATCGCAGCGCAATGTCCATGCAGTAGTCCTTCGCGATGCTCGTGTCCAGCCCGTCGAGCGACATGAAGTCATAGTGGTGAGCGAAAAATTGGAACTTCGCGAACGGCTCTTCCACCCACCAGCAGTGGATGGAAAACACGTCGGAAACTGGCACACTGCCGTGACTGGCCGCATCCATCTGGTCGGACTTTTCGAATTCGTCCAAGAGGTGGTTGCTGGCCAGCTCACCAGCATACAACAAGGTCACGCCTGCGTACCTGCACAATTTTCGGATCAAAACCGGGTAACGGTGACTGCCACGAAACACGGACGCTGGTACTCTAGGTGATGTCGGACTACAGGGATGCAGAGCGGACTCGGAAAAAGAGTGCGCCCTGAGAAGGGCCGAACGCACCAGCGCTGCCATCCGACGCCATCAAGGACGTGCGCGGGTCCTTCGCCGTGGGCTGGGTCTTTCTGTTCGAAGTGAAATTTCAGGAGTAGCGGCATCACGTTGTAGGTGAGCCTGGCGAGGGCCAGAATCTCAGGCGTCCGGCCAAACCACGTGCTCCCCACGTTATGCTCGCCGCGGTGACGCAGACCATACAGCTTCGAAAGCTCCTTCAAGTGGTCCGCAGTGTTTGGGTCACCGGGGTGGCTCGGTGAGAAATCTGTGTATGCACCCACCCCTGCATCGTTCGCGGGAGCGAAACGGCCGTGAGGCCAGTGGAATGCGTCGACGCGATGATTCTGTACGACGTCGTGCACGCAGGACGTGCGATGCGTCGCGTGTACGCAGCTGACAAATCCAAGATCTGAGGGCGAGTGAGATCACCCGTCCTGAACGTCTCCGGGCAGAGACTTCCAAGGGACGGGGTGTAAAAGACATCCCAGTCCGATCGCAGTACCCAGCCGTAGAAGTCGGGGAACAGGGATTTGGCCCGGGGGTCGAGCATGAAGTGGAAGGAGTTCCCGTAGGGATAGTCGAATCGCTTCGTGACCTTCTCGTCCGCGGGGTATGGGACGAATATGCACGCGTGCTTGTCTCTGCGGAAAGGTGCGGCACAGTTCGCGGGTTTGGCGCACGATCGCAGCAAGCGCAGGGCGGACACGAACGATCAGGTGAGTTCAAGTGCCTCTTGTTGTTGCCTCACTTGATCGCCTTGCGCTGCTGCGCAAGATCGCGGTCGATCTTCAATACATGACAGAGGTCAGCGACCCATTCCAGGGTCGCAGGGTTCCCGAAGACTACCATGTCGAGCGTGGCCTTAACGGAAGGATCCTGCAGGTCACCACACCTTGGCATCGTCAGCGTCGACCAATCATCCGCAACAGAGGCCACCTTTTGCAGAGAGAGGATTAACCTTGATGATCCTTCGCCACGACGCATGCGCAAAGTGCGTGAACTCCTCCCGCCCGTTGCTGCTGACATCCAAGTATCCAGCAATTGCGCGCGGCCGCCTGTGATTCGGTGCGAATGGCAACCAGCGTGCCGGCTGAGCGTCGCGATGTGCGCGTGGAGGTCATACAACGTGAGGGGACGTCCCGCGACAGCAGTTCAACTACAGAGCAGACGTAGCAAAGAGGTTTGGCGGCGACTCACTCGCACTCCCCGCGCGCGCCCCTCAGCTGCACCGCGGCACGCATTTCCTTCTTCGCATCCCTTCCTTGCCTGACGAGCTCCTTCCACGCCCGAGCGTGCGCGGCATCCGTCGGTTCCGGCCCAGGCTCTGGCAGGTCGTCGGAATCGGGCTCAGTCTCCTCGCTCTCCTGGCCATCCGTCGTCGGCGTACTCGACCCCGCGTTCGCTCGTGTCGGAGCGGTATCCATCGTCGCGGCAGAACCAGTGACGCCGGAGGACTCCAAAAGCTGCTTGAGCAGCTCGAGCTGCTGCGGCGTAAATCCGTGGTCGCACGTCGTTTGGGATTGCCAGCTGCCCGCGAGTTTCGCAGCTGAACTCGGCCACGCCACGCTCGCGCCCGACGGCGCGCTGCGATGCATTCCAATAACCACCAGCACCGCCAGACACGCGGCCGCCGCGAGGAATCGCGTGCGAATGCTGCGCGACGCGGTGCTCGCTGTCTGCACCATGGTGCGTTGTACGAATCTACAGGCAATATTCTACGCTGCGGGCGCTAGCGGCTGGAGCTGCGCCTGGCACTGCCGGGAAGGCAAGCAGGCCTCCCCCGAGCGTCAGGCGGCACCCGGACTCTCCCTGTCGCCAACGGAACGACGCCTTAGAAAGCCTGGCCCCGTGAGGCTGTGTTGTTGCGCCCTTTACGGCCAGGCGCACCAGGACACTGGCGAGTGTTGGGTGCCCTCGTCCCCACCCACCCGGTCTTGATTCGAGGGGCGCCGGGCTGCAACCCGCAAGCAGCGCAAGCTTCAGTTTCGCGCCGCGGCTCCGGCTAAATCAGGGCGGCGGCTCATGGGATCCCTGGGGACGCCGGACTGGGCCAAACATCACTTCCCCCCCCCGCCGTCCGTCGCGCTGACAGACAGGATGACGCATCCGCGCTGTGAACCGTGGTCCTCATGTCCGAGAGACGAGCCGGGGTGGAAAAATAAGTCGCGGCAAGCGCCCTGCGTGGCGCGGCGGGGTGGCTCGACTGCTGGTTCACTGAAGAAGGGCCTGGCTCGAGTGAGTGCTGCTTCCTGCCTTCTCGAGTGCCTACCGGGCCGCGTGATCGCAGTTTCGTCGCCGTTCTCGCGCATCACACGAACGATTCTGTACTCAACATGTCAATCCGCGTGGTAATCCTGTTCCCGACCGCAGGTGTGTGCCGCGGCTGCCATTTTCAGGCTGGGATCCTGCCATCAGGTGAAATTCCTGCTTCGGGCGCCTCTCCCGCCCTGGTTTTGGCACGAATATCAAGTTTACCACATCATGAAGGACCTCAACTGCAGTTGTGGTGAGTTGAGTCGCCTCACAGCGCCGGGTGAAGCGGTTCATGAACCCGAGCGGCACTGCTGTGCCCTCTGAGACTTAATGCGTGCTCTCGCTCCAAAACCGCTCCACAAACGTGATTATGATAACCTACGGAGCCCTCATATTCGAACTCGATCCGAGAGGTGCCGCACATGCCCGCCGAATGCCCTGCGGTTCCTGGGGGCCAGCATTCCTCCTCCGAGCCCCGACCTCCCGCAACGCGCTCGCAGGTCAGTTGGAGGGCTACCTCTCAGCGCACGGGATTCCTCTATCAATGAAAACGTCGTCGATGAAGCATGGTCTGCCGAAACGCGAGCACGCTGCCCTGTGGGCGGAGCTCGAGGCCCACACGCGACGCTCGCACCCAATGTGCTTCGACAGATTGGAGCTTGCGCTCATTCTCTCCGACGCTCTAGCTGCGCGAAAAGTTTATCAGACGAATACGGTCGACCCCAGGTGCGCCGGACCCCAGGACGCGCCGCGGTCCACGGCACTTGCTCCGACAGATGCGCGCGACGGCTCATGATGGGCGTGTTTGCCCTTTCGTCACGCTGAGCGGACCTCTTTTCTCATTGAAAGCGCGGATGTTCGATGATAGGTGGTCGTTTGCCAGGAATTGCGCCGAAATCGGCCCTCGTCCCCCCACCGCTCTCGTGCAGTTGGGCGTCCCGATTGTTCATTGAGGATGGGCAGATTCGCCGGGAATGGACGAAAACCGTTATGACAAGACGTCGAAAGCGAGCCAAAGCGACGGAAACGCCGCCAACGTCGGACGCGGACACCCCTATGGCAGGCAGTGAGGACGGCCGTACCGCGGACATGGAGGACACGCAGCCGTATTTCTCGCCGGGAGGCGACGCCCCCCCCCCAAGAGATCCCGTCGTGATGAAGCGACTGCGCCCGTCCTGCCGGACCTCGACAACATCGACGTGGGTGTTTCAGGCAGTGTTGCGGACGACGTGGGCGGCACCGCTCGCCGCCAACCAGCGTTCAAGCACCACAACAGACGTTTGCGCATCGAGCTCGCCGCTCTGCGGCAGGAAAATGAGGAGCTCAAGCGGGAGCTCGCCGCGAAAACGAACAAGAACAAAGACAGGAACAACACGCTCCTCGCGACGAAAAATCGCCTCGCTGCCGCTGAAAAGAAGCCCAAGACCACCTCGAGGGAGGTTCAGACCGACGCGGTGGAGGACGCCCCCTCCGACCTGCCTGCAACCGTCAACGACGTCAACAAACGCCGAGCGCAGTTTCAGCTGTGGTACCGCAACGCGTGCGTGCAGCTCGTATCGCTCGGTGTGTCCGCGCGCGTGACTCCTGAGGTGGTGCGCGTTGTCGCGGAGGCATTGACGGGGCAGCCGCTCCTGGGGCGCGACGTCGGCTACAGCCAGATGAATCAGTGGGTGCAGTCAATGTACCACCGGGCGAAGATAGTGGCGGCGATGCAGCTCTCAGCCGCGTTCAACGGCTGCTGGGAGACGCGAGTGGCCTCGCTTCACATGGACGGCACGTGCTTGGCCGCATACAAGCACCTCGGCGTGACATGGACCCTCTACCTCAAAGGGGAGCCGAAATCGCTCGACGCCTTGCGCGATGCCGGCGATGCGTGCGATGACGACGTTCCGGACATCGAGATCGACTGGGCGTGGTTCGAGACGTCCCCGCCTGACGAGGAGGAAGGCGTCGGTGGCGTCGGTTCCGACAGCGCAGGCGCGGGCGGTGCATCCGGCGCGGGCGCCGACGACGCGGGCGCCGCGAGGTCCGACGCACGGCCCGAGGAGGAGGCACGGACCGGACTCCCGGATGGCGTGCGCTGCATTCCGGTCGCCTTCCCGCCTGCGCAGGTGCGGGACGGAACGTCTCAGGCACAAGCGGACGGGCTCACGCACTTGCTCGTCAGCTGCATGGCGGCGTTCCAAGCGCACTTCCGCGGGGAATGGAAGGCGGTGTGGGGGGACAAGTCAGCGGAGGAGGCCGCGCAGCTCGTGGTGCGCGGCACGCACTTCTTTACCAGCGACCACACCTCAGAGCCGGAGTGCACGCGCAAGTTGCTCAAGAAGCAGTTCAATGTCGAGGCCAACATGCTCCTGAAGGCCGGGTGCGAC
Organism: Pedinophyceae sp. YPF-701; assembly: GCA_916048055.1. Classification (NCBI taxonomy): domain Eukaryota; kingdom Viridiplantae; phylum Chlorophyta; class Pedinophyceae; species Pedinophyceae sp. YPF-701. The sequence continues at coordinate 385,483 of CAJZHL010000015.1, read as the reverse complement.
GATCACGTCATGCAGCTGGTCGCGCAGGCCGACCAGCCGAAGAAGGAGAACCAAGTCGCACCGGGGTGGCAAAGACTCGTGAAGGAGGACGCACAGCTGTCGCCCCCCATCTCGGTCCGAACGTCGAGGCGCACCTTCCGCGGGGGAGCGCGGGCCGCCATCGTCATCTGCCTCCTGCTGTCGAGCGCGGAGAAAAACGGCACCCTGCGCAGTGACTTTGTGCAGTTTGCAACACGTGTGCTCCAGGACCCGAGCACGCCCATGGCGGGTGGCGCAGAGCTCGCCACGGAGCTCCTCGAGGACATCAGCAGGGGGCGCCACCTGCCGCACCTCTCGGGGTCCACGCGCTTCGCGCCGCACGTCGAGAACCAGCACCGTGCGCTGCGCCTTGTGGAAGTCCTCCGGGCGTGGATCAAGTACCAGCTGACGTCGCGGAAGGGCGCGAAGGCCGAGAAGGACATCCCGGTGGTCATGAAAGCGGCCCTGGAGGTCCTGCACGACCAACCGACCCTCGTCGACTGGCTGTTGGGCAGCTGGACCCAGGCCTACTTCCTCGAGCCGTACTTCGCGACGAAGAACGAGGAGAAGTACGGGACCCTGACGAAAAAGGAGAGCATGGTCGCCCAGATCAAGGTCGTGCGGCGCCTGCGGGAAATTGCGGAAGCGGACGACGGGTACGTGACCTTGAGCGGCTGGCGGGAGGAGTCGCTGTGGACGCGCCAGGGCCGGGACGCCGTCCCGTCCGACGGGAAGCGCGTGGTCATTCCGGCCAAGGAGGCATCTCGCGCCGTCCTGAGCTACGGCTGGGGGCTCCTCGACGACCGCCACAAGGACGTCGCACGCCGTCTTCTGCGGGACAGTTGTGCGCGGCGGGCAGACGACCTGCTGGGGCGGGTGAACGAGCAGTACAAAGCGCTGACCGCGGCCGAGCTGAGGAAGGACCTCGCGGACGCCGAGGCGGACGTCAAGAACGTGAAGTGCGACGGTGCCGTCGCGACGAACGCCTGCGTCGAGGGCCTGTTTGGCAACATGACGCACTGGCAGCGGCAGGCGCCGAACGCCACGCCGCGAACGTACTGCGGAAAGGCGGCCCACCGCCTGCAGCGTCATCTGATGCCGGATTTGCGGACGATCTACGGCGCGGACGTCGAGAAGAGGCTGCAGAAGGCTGCAGCGAGCTCGTCCTCTCGCGCTGGCACCTTCCGCCAGGAGCGCCTGGCGAACATCCGGGAGCGCGCTGCGGAGGACGAGAAGGCGTTCCATGCAGCCACCCGCCGCGCGGCGGCGCGCGAGCGGTCGCGGCGAGTGCGTGACATGATGCGGTGCACTATGCGTCCCGTGCTGTGGCCGAACGCCGTTGACGGCGATCAGTGCAAGGACGGGCTCAACCACCGGTACACCTGGGTCGCTGGGCTCACCGTCTGCACGCTGAAACCCGGGAAGGTATTGAAGAGGGAGATGAGGGCCCTGTTGTTGGAGATGAACGTGTCGCCGGGCAATATCAAGCACGCTGCCCTCGAGAAGCTCGTCCTCCGGGAGCTGGGCGGCATCTGGCTCGAGTACGTGCCGGACGGGGCCGACATGAGCAAGGGAAGCCTGCTCCTGGAGCAGCTGCGCGAGCCGCAGTGCAAGACTGCGGCCGAAAGGAAGGCCGCCGGGACGCTGCGGGTGAAGTGGAGGCCCAACACGCCGGCGGGCGACATCCAGTGGTGGCCTGAGGACCACGCGTTGTGGGACAAGAGCAAGGCGCCTCCCCTGGCGGGGGATGAATCTGATGATGATGAGGGCGGCGCAGTCGAGGGCGCAGCGGAAGGCGACGAGTCCGAGCACGACGACGACGACCCCGACGACCCGCTGTACTCGGGCAGCGACGAAGAGGCCGAGTAGGTGCCGGGAAGAGGTCGGCGCAAGATGTGAAAGTTTGCACTGTCAACGTGTTGCAGCTCGCGCGGAACGTGCGCGGCGCGGCGCGTCGGAGTGCGAGCGGAGCGTCTCTACGTAGCTCGGGGTGATCGCGAAGTTTCAGGCGGTTCCTCGATCAGCGTCATGGTTGCGCAGAACGCCGCACCAAGGCCCTCGCCGCACTTGGAGGGCACCCGGCCCGTGCGGTGCGGAGCTCGACAGCGACGAAAGTCAATGGGAGCGCAGTATGGATAGCACTTAGATGCGTCTGGCGCGTTCGGCGTCGATGAACAGCGTCTGGAGGTGGCGTGGCGGGGCTCGCTCCTGAAAGGGGAACGAGCGGGGCGCCACGCGGAGACCGCGGCGCGGAGCCGAATACTGGGCCCCCTGGGCAAGAAATCCAGTAAGGAGTCGAGAAAATGCGCCGGAACAACCCATGCTGCACAGGAAGGATGGCGCGCGTGCACGCTCGGGCACCCCAGGCGAAGCCCGCCGCAAGGCCCGCACAGGCCCGCCACGGACTGCGACGCACAATCCCCGCACTTACCCCGATCTTCAGAATCATATCGTCCGAAAATCTCGCCTCGCGGGCTCCTTGCGAAGCCGCACACCAGGATGCCAGCAATCGCAGCATCCGAGGCGCGTACGTGAAATTGAGACCGCGAACGTGCATCGAGACGCATGTCCATGCCATTCAGAGCTCACACCGCCGACCCGCGCGCGGCGATCGCGGCAGAGCTGCGAGAAAACCGCGACCATCTATGCCAACTTCATCCCCCGATTGCTCGGGAAAAATGCGGGCGAATCCCGAAAAAATGTCCGGGAGCGCCTGCCAGTGGTGCGAACAAGCGGCTGATGCGGAGCAATGAAGGATCCCAGACATCGCCCTCCGGGGCCCGAGTCCGGAGTCCCCAGATCCCGGATGCGCATCATCATGATCCGCGGCGCGGCGCGTGGTCTCAGGTCTGCCGCAGACTGCGCTCCCCCGCCTGCGCAGTCTGACGCACAACACAACTGTCAGCTCCTGCTTGGAGCAGCCGGTGATCCCGGACACGTCACACACCGGCCACTGTGGAAAGCATGCTGCGGGGAACGAGGCCCTGCGCGAACAGCAACACTATTCTCCGGGGACGGTTCACTGCAAGCAAGTGCAGGTCATTGCTGCTTCAGCAGCCGCGGCACAACCCGCTTCAGAGCCTGTGCCGCTGCGTGCAGGGACCCAGTGATGAGGCAGACGCCCGACCCTCCTGCGCCGAGTTCCCGCAACGCCCGGTCCACGGCAACGTCGAGACTGGCAACCACTTGCTCCCTACACCGTCGCGACCCACCCGGGGCCGTCTGCCAGGACGCGAGAAGCTGGCCAGGCGTCGCGGAGCGATCCATCGACCCCGCGATGTTCACCGTCGTGAAGAACGCGGCGACCGGGTTGAGCTTCCGCATCGCGGTCATGAAAGACTGGATGTCCTTGTCAGACGCCATGGCGGCGACCAGGGTCACCGGAGCAGCTGGGAGCATCTCCTGCATACTTGCAACCAGCGCTTCTGCAGCGTCGGGAGTGTGCGCGCCGTCCACAGCGATCCACACGTCCTGCGACTGCTTTGGAGGCGCGGGCAACTTGAAGAGCTGAAACCTCCCCTCGAAAGCCGGGATATGGAGACCGTCGATGATACTGGATGTCGTCGGGAGGTCGAGATGGTCATCGGACACAAGCACGTCGAGCGCTGCCACGGCTGTCAGGATGTTGTCGCGCTGGAAGGCTCCATGCATGCCAAGGTGGATGGTGCTGTCGCGAACCACGCCTGAGGAGCTGTAGACGCGGCACGCGCGCACAGCTTGCACCTCCCCTGTGTGTTCGGGCAGCGTGACGTGCTCGCAACGCAGGTCGAACGCCCTGCGCGGGTTTTCGCGGGGTTCAAACGTGTCAGGCGTCCTCCTGTTCGGGGCCATTTGCACGCGCGAGGTGCCGTGCGCACCTGTCAGCAAAGACCACGGGGCTGCCGCACAGCTGGGCCTCTTCTTCAACAATGTCGAGGACGACCGGGTTGCTCTGAGGTCCCAGCACCAGGGTCCTGCACAGACTTGGAACGGCGAGTTTGTCAGCTCGCCCCCCTTGTTTGCGACAACTGCGAGACTGGTGAGATTCTTCCACCCAGACGCACCGTCCCGGCTTGCAGATCCGGGCTTTGGCGCGCGTGATCGACTCCAGGCTGCCCCCTAGGGCGTCCACGTGCTCGAGGCCAATGTGGGTCAACACCGACAGTATCGAGTTATTTGCCGAACACACATTCGTGGCGTCACGGGCACCGCCAACGCCTGCCTCCATGATCGCGCAGTCGACTCCGACCTGCGCACCGCGACGCATCTTCCATGAGAAGCCGCAGGACAGCACATGCCGTCACGTCATCGTCATCATATTGGGCTCGCACACCTGTTCAAAGTACTTGAACGCGAGCGCCGTGTACACCTCGAACAAGGAGAGACGAGGATGCTCGCGCTGGCAGCCATGAATGGCCGACATACAATTGTGAACTAGATCGTTAATTGTTGCTTCGTCGATTTCTGTTGCCATCGGCGCCGATGGGTCCGCAGAGGCGGTAGTCACTCTGAAACGCTCCCTCGGGGACAGTAGATGTGGTGACGAGTACAGCCCTACCCGCAATCCTGCGATGTCAGATGTTGTTGGCAGGGGACGGTGTTGTAGGAATGCCAGGTCGGCCGCCGATGGCGATGCAGCACGTCGAACGCACACCTGCTCTTCTGAGCATGGCGGCCAGCGCCCATCCTACCGAACCCTTGCCCTTCGTCCCTGCAACCTGGATGACCTTCAGGTTCTCGTGAGGCGATCCGAGCCGCGCAAGCAACGCCTTCGTCGGGCCGAGACTGAAACCGTCGTCGGTATCTGTTCCACAAGATGGTGGGAGACCCTTTGCCTCCCAGTCCACCAGCTGCGACAGCGCCTGGAGCCCGTCCACTGGAGCCCGTCCACATGAGAAGCCGCGCCCTCTCGCCTGACACGCGCTTCGAGCCAGGTTCGATAGTGCGAATCGCATACGTGAAGCTCTGTCGGCTCAAGCTTGACACAGGATGGGCGTTCGACGCCCGATGGAAACGGCGCTGGTCGAGTGCTTGTGTCTTCCACACCAGAGCGGGTGTGTGCCGCGAATCTGGCTGCGCTGGAGCACGCTCGTGCAGCACCGGCGACGTGCCTGCATGTGGTCGTGTCGTCAGACAGGAAGCATAGCCCTCCTGGAGAGCATCTGCCCCTCAAAGCCGCTTGGATGGCCTCCGAGAGTCTCCCAGTCCAGGACAGTCCTGAGTTGGCGGGACCGTCGTCATCAATGATGATCATCGGTCGCCCTGGAGTCCCGACTTGTGTTCGCACGTGGTGGCCCACATCGCACTCGCATTCGTCCGCTGACAGGGATGTCTGCGCCGGCACAATGACGCCCGAGAGGAGCGCAGGGCCAGACACGGCCGAGCGCGCTCCGCACGGCGGGCTGTCCGCAGATGCAATGTCCGAGACGGCAACGGACTTCTCCTCTCAGCCTGGTCACCGAGACATGCAGCCGCGACGAAAGCCGCTCACCGCGCTGAACGCGTGGGGAAAGGTGCGTGCTCGCAGCATTTGAATCCCGACAGACGCGGACCGCCATGGCCTCCCGGTCCGGACTACTCCGCGTACCTTGACCCGTGGTGGTTGCATGTCGCTGCGTTCAGGATCAAATGCGCCATCCCCTGCGCGTGCTTGCGCACCTGGAGTGTCGGATTTCACAACGCAGCTGTCCGGTGCCAACTGTGCCTGCCTCTGTGTATGCCTCGTCCCCTCGCGTCGTTGACCTTGATGCGTTGCGCGTGAGTCGCGGACTGCGCGCCACGAGGCGTGGCTACGACGTCCAGCTGCGTTCGCGTTCTCACTGTACAGCACCCACCTGGTTGATGCGCCCAGTTGACACCGGAAGAGATGACGGAGAGGCGACTCAACGCTGAACAGACAGTTAATGGCCTCCTCCGCGATAAGGCCGCCAAGGAAGAGCGAGTACGTCAGCTCGCGGCGGAGAAACAGGTGGGCTCAACTTCCCTTCCAAAGCCGTTGAAAATCAGACCTCGCTGCAGCTCCGCTCCAGGTCGAACATGTGCTGTGCTTTCCACAATGGAGGCAGCGCTGTTCGTGGGACGTCGCAACCCCTAGGACCTCAGCCCACGGAACGCAATGTGTGTCACGCATTCATTTCGCACGCACGTGGACGCAGCGGGCCGTCATGGCAGGAATGGTCACTATGAGCAGTCAGCTCGAGGGCGATGCGGGGGCTCCGACTGGGAACTCTGTCGCCGAACTTGAGTTGGAAATTCGCAAGCTCAGGGAACAGATTGCGCTGGCGCACGCACAGATTGCCAGGTATGACCTATGCCGCCCCTTATCGCGCCCAGGATCCGATGGATGCGCACTGCGCGCGTCGTGGTGCGCACTCGCTGGTGCCCGACGCACAACTCCCGACGCACACTTTGTCTGCAAGCCTCACTGGCCAACCCATTGTGCGCTCCAGGGAACGAGAGGCGTTCAAGCATGAACAAGAGCAAGCAGATACACTCGCCCGTCAGCTGCAGTCGGCCAGAGCCCGCACCCGCATGTACTCGACCAGTTTCACAGGCAGACGACCTGCCATCACGCCAGGCGAGGGCCGCGCGGGCCGCGTCGACCACAGTCCCGAGGACGACCAACTCCAGGAGATCGATCGTGCGGCTGTGCTGGATGAACAGCGCCGTGAGCTGCAGCTCCGCACGTGCAACCAGGACGAGCAAGAAAAACGCCTTGCGGCAGAGAAGCAGGCAAGTTCCTTGGTGACGGGCCGCGCATGAGGGCGTCGACCGTTGCGCATCACGATGTGTTCGAACTTGTGCAGCCGTTCGCGGCACTGCGATGCTGCTCCCTGCCCACCCGCCTCCAGACAACTCGCTGATGCAGCGGGCCATTGAGGCCCACAAGCGGTTGCTCACGAGCGCGATGACGCCGAGAGAAACCAGATCCGTGCCTGTGGGGAAGGTGGTGCGCCTCAGCCAGGAGAAACTCCTCCTCCAAGACGATCTGCGGGACCTGCAAGGCAAACTCGCAAGGTAGGAGATCACGGCCTGCTCAAATGCCGCTCGTGCGGCTCCTTGCGTGCGTCGCGCACGGGAAGCGACGTCGCCCACCTGTCCGGGGCAGTGCAGGATGAGGCTGAAGCGAGCTCAAGAGCAGAATCGCGTGGTGCGATTGCGCAAGAAACTCGAGGACGCGCGGAAACGCGCCAAGACCATGTCGAGTCGGCAGCAGCAACTCTTCAGAGATCCTCGGGCGCAGTCAGTGTCGCCTGGTCGCTCCAGAGAAGGTCCAGGCGCGTGCAACACCAGAGTCGTGTCGGTTCTCCCAGGCCACGCCAGGCCGGAAATCTTGGACGATTCGGGGGACGAGGTCACTCGCCTGCTCGAGGAAAACCGTCGCCTTCGGTTGAGGTGGCGAGGGGAGCTGCAGGAGGATGACGCCAATGCACCTCCCATCCACAGCCGTGGTGCTGTGGCACACGGTTGCATGCCCGAGACCGCGCATGGTGTGGCCCGCAGCCCGGGTCAACACGACGCTGATGTCCAGCGACATTCGAGCCACGAACAGCGAACTCTAAGGCACCAACAGGTCGGTCAAGGACAACACACGCATCATACCATGGAAGGCGGCATGCATGTATCCCGTGAGCCTGGGGCACCTGAGGCGTGGACCGGCTCAGAAGGTCCCGTGCCTTCTCTCGAGTCGCCGTCGGTGCATCCATCTGCCGTTGCTCCTGGGAGCACAGGGCGATGGCACCCCGCAGAAACGTACAGGACAAATGGATTGCCTCAGGCCCTTCATGTACCGCCCGATCATGTCCCGAAGTCTGGGGGCAGGGACCAGCGACAAAACGACCCCTGGACAGCAGCAGATGCCCAGCCTAGCCAGGATCTCTCCCGCATGCAAGTTGAGCTGGAGAAAGAACGTCAGGAGACCACTGTCCTCCGTGCACAGTTGGCAGCGGCCCGCGAGGACGCGAGAACGCTGCGGTTGGCTGCGTCCGGAGCGAAAGACGTCGAGCGAAGGCTTGAGATCGCGGAGAAGGACAAGATTGCCCTGGAGCAATCCTTGAGAGAGTACCGCACCAGGGCGCAGGAGGCCCCGCGGGAGGCTCTCGAGATCCTCGCCGAAGTGCGCAAACAACTCAAGGACGCGGAGGAAGAGGCGAGGTCGCTGCGTCGCGAGAACGAACAACTCAAGAATCAAGTTGCCAGGGCAGGGGTTGGCGCAGTCGCAGGAGTTGCACTTGCGCCGCACGAGATCCAAGCTCTTCGGACTGAGATTGTTCAGCTCAAGACCCTGAATGACCAGCGCGAGGTCTGCTGGCAACATCCCTGCGGGCAACGAACTTGTATCGGTCGCAAGTGCTGGGGTTGTTCCTGTTCATGGTAGAATCGCTTTGAATGTTTCACGTTTCGTGCCTTGCTTGCAGGCCGAGCTGGAGGCGGCGTACGACAAGCTGGCGGTGGCCCAGGCGCACAAAGGTCGCGATCACGACGAAAACCCGGAGCTGTTGCTGCAGGAAGCTGCCCAGCGCAGCGGTGATGAGGCCAAGTCTCGTGGCGACTTGACACGCGAGCTCGACGCCCTCCGCGACTTAGTCAACCAGCTAGAGCAGGACCTGAGGAAGGCAGAGAAACTTGCAGATCATCGAGACCAGGACTGCGTGAAGTTGCGTGAGGAGCTCTCTCACTTGCAAAAAATGCACGAGGACGCCTTTCGGGGCGTTCGGGGCGAACTCAACGCACCGCGGTCGCGGGAACGGCGCGAGCAGGCTGGGGAGATCGTGACAGCCCCGTCACCAACCATGATGGCCGTCGGGGTGGGCGCCATGCCCACAGCACCTGGTGCAGGCAGCGAGGACGTCCTTGAGATCAAAATCACTGAGGCGACCTTGCATCCATCCCTCGTCGGTACCTTGAGCGTGAACGACTTTCATACATTCGTCACTGTTGGCTTCGGGGACGAGCGAACGCAGACCACCGCACCAGGTTCTGGCACCAACCCAATGTACGACAGCACGCTGCAGTTCGGCATCGACGGGGGAGACGAGAACGCCCTTGACTTCATCGAACGCTCCACGATCGATCTGAACCTCCACGGAGCCGGCCTTGCACATGGGCAAGGTGACGTGCCCTTCGTGCAGATCGCCTCAGCAACAGCTCGGCTTCGTCCGTTGGCGCTCGACGTTGTCGTGCGCGATGGCAAGGCCGCCGATATCCATCCACCGTCGCACGTGGGTGTCGTGGACCTAGTTTCGAACCATGGGTCCATCGTCGGGCGCTTGCGGTATGCTCTCCGCCTGGTGCTGGGCAACCACCGTGCGGCTGGCGCCCGGCGCCGTCTCAGTCCGCCGCAGTCGACGCCTCCGAGCGTGGAGGCAGCGATGCAGCACACTAGCGCTCCTCCGAGCCCGAAGGAGCGGGGAACACTAGCAAGAGTGTCACCGCAGCATGTCGAAGCTCCCTCCACACGTCGACGCGGCAGCGAGGCCGGCGTGTCGCGGCCCTCGGTGCAGGTGGAGCAGGCTACACAATCACGGCATTCGTCTTCTTCCGCGCATGATGCGGAGCGGCCGCGCGACAATGCTGCTCGGGAGGAGTCGAGCTTGGTCCATGGTGCTCGAAGCCTTGCCGTGGATCCACGCAGCTCGCAGGAGATCCCGACAGGGCGTACGCAGAGCACAACGCTTGCACATCCACCTGCTGTGCGTGCTGAAACGAACGTTGCCGCCCCAGGGCATGGCACGCCTTCGCGCCACGGTGCGTTCGAGGCCCCGTCGCGTCCGGTGGTTTCCTGCTCCGTGGATCCACGTGAATGGCCGCGGGATGACTCCTGGGCCGTGATCGCGATTGAGTTCGTAGAGCTCTTGGACTCCATCCGGAAAGGCCCGGGAGCGGTCCGCCGCGTGTCGGTCTTGTACTCGTTCCTGCGGGACGCTCTGCAGCAGGTCGCCGTAGAGCATGAACAAACTCATGTCGTGGACACGCGTGGCGGGGCCAGTGTCGCGCTCCCCGTGAAGCACGTTTCGGCTTTCAACTTCGCGAAAGGGTCCAAGAGTGGAGAGGCAGCGCGTGCCGGGCTGCTGGAGGCGTTCCGGGATCCAATTCCTTTCTTCCTCGTGTGCGAAGACGATCCCGACAAACCCTATGCGCTCGGGATGTGCAAGATGTCGTGCGAGGACATCATCAGGGATGGGATGGATGTGTGTTCGCGGCGCGTGACGTTCTTTGACGATGCAGACGAAGCCGTGGCAGTCGTGCAAATTTCCATCCGCATCCTCGGCGTACTGCGCTCGCTCGGTCTGGCGCCACTGGAGGATGTGCGCACACCACCCCGAGCCACCCCGTCGCGTTTGCGTTCGATGTTCGGCGGCCTGTCGCGTCGTCGGACCTAGTCCGCAGAGGTCGCTTGGTGAGTGCACGCCCGTGTCAAGGACCAAAAGGGTGGCCGAGAGCAACGACGCGGTAGAGTACCCGCACGCCTGCAGCTTGTGCCATTTGGAGTTTGTGGGCCGCACTTCTTTTTCGACCATCGGCACAAAACAGCTGACGGCGCGCAATTACAGAATCCGTGCCGGCCGCCCCCCAGTTTCCTGGTCAAGGAGTCACCTTGAGCGGCGCCGTTCCGTTAATGTGACCTTCACTGGCGCCGCCATGGCGCCGGAACCTACATCTAGCAGAAGAGTACCGTGGAAGTACCATGGCTGGCGTCAGCTGACAATTTCGGCAAAAAAACAGCCCGTTCAAGACGAGGCATCGTGCATATCACGGTGGGCGCTGCGAGCGTTCGCCGGGTGACCTCACCACGCAGCATGTCATCCTGCCCGGCCAGTCTACGATGCCCATCGTGACCAGTGATCCACGCGTGCAGGCAATGTCCACGTGCTCGGATGGGCTTTGATCCTTCCGGAGCCACACTGCCTGCCCGGCACTTGGTCCCTGACCTCGATCTTAAGCGGCACGCTTGCCCCCCCCGTTCCTCAACGAGACGCGTCATCTTCGTCCTCTGATGCTTCGTACACGGGCTGTGGTTGCGTGTCCTTGTATGCTCGGGAGTAGATGTCCCCCTCATCCACCTGCACAAGGCCTTCTCGGCGACCAAGTGTCATCGCGGGCGCTTGCTGCGAGATCATATGACTGTGCCGCAATTGAAACAACCTTAAAGTGACAAGGGATTGCACGAGAGGGGTTTTGGAATCTGCTGTCGGCGGCACGTGCCTTGTGTTGAAGAATTGCATCCCGCGCGTCGACGAGCAAGTTGTCTCGCACGTGCGAGCCTTTCTGCAGCAGGTGGTGCTTCAGCATGGAGTGCGGTGTACTGCCAACACGTCCCTCGCGGCCCTTCCCAGCGGCCAAACTCAGCCCGGAGTCTGGCTTCCGTGTCTTGAGGGCGCGTTCGGTGTCCATCTGCATCTTTCGCTTGTACGTCATGCGCGGACCGGATGTGTGTTGCCTCTCCACCACAGGTGGAGTCCAGTCCAGGTCGACGCGACGTGGTGCTTTCCGGGCAGCCAGCAGTGCACCGTTCGATGATCGGTCGGGATCGTAGAGTACGTGGCAGGCAGCACGTTTTCGGTCGCCCGTGCCGACAATCACTTGATTGATGATGGGATGCCACAACACACACGTCACCGGCGCCGGGAACGCAAGACGACGCTGCAGCTCCAGTCGCACTCGATCGATCACGACAACTTCGCCGGTCCCGTTCACCTCTCCTGCAGCACGTTGAGAAGATGTGAACACGTGAAGGTTCCGCTGCAAGTGTGGCGCCCATCTCGTGCGCAACATGCGCGGGAGCTCACGCACGCTGCTCATGCGCATGCACACAGAGCATCCAGAGGGACGTGCGCTCGGGCACGCACCTGTGCCCACTCCGGTCAACAGCAGGTCGCCTAGTGGGCTGGCAGCAACATTTGCACTCGCACACGCCGCTGGCAAGCCCCCGAACGCTCGTATCGGACACTTCAGCGCCCGCGTGTCCCAGACCTTGAGCGTGCCGTCGCAGCAGCGAGACGCAAGCTGATGCCCTTCGTCGCAAAACAGCAACCCCGAAACGTCCTCCTCTGCCTTGTGTGCCCCGCGGCAAACCTCGCTCGCCGTCGTCAAGTAGCGCCAGTCCTGTTTCTCCACCATTTGTTGTCGAGGCGCACTGATCTGACCGACCGCCGCAGACCGCCCGAACGACCCCCGTAAGTCCCAGATCTGAATGCACCCATCCGACAGTCCTCCCACAGCGCGGTTGCCTGTTGCGTCAAACGCGCACGCAGTGACGTGCACGCGTCCTGGCCGTGACAGCGCCGGCTTGATCACGCACGTCTGTTTCAGAGCCCAGCAGTCCCACAAGCGCACCGTGCCATCCACGCTAGACGTCATCGCCTTGCCGCGGTCCGCCGGGTGGAAGCTGCCGCCCGTGCATGACGACACGTGCCCCTTGGTGTTCCGCATGTCGCGGATGTACATATCGCCGCGCGGGAACTCGCCGAGCGAGTGCCCCTCACGGTCGTATAACTTTGGCTGCGGAGAACCAGTGACGGCGAGCAACAGCTCCGAGTTCGGGGAGAAAGACAGCGACACGACCGGATGGCCCTCGCTTGGCTCCATCTCGCGGTAAGACCGCAGTGCTGTTGTCATTCCATTGAAGTCGTACATGCGCGCTTTGTTGTCACTGCTACCTGCAACGAAAGTCAGCATGTGATCCAGGCGAATGTGGTCCACTGCCGTGCGGCTCGGAACATATGCGAGGGTCACGGGCATGGCGCGCACCCGTGACGAAGCGCAGCCCTGTCCTGTCGACAGCAAGGGCGGTGATGGTGCGAGTGTGATGCCCAGAGATGACGAGCTCGTGGCTGCACGGAAGCTCGACGTCCGCGGGGCCAGCTCCGGGCGAGACGCCCTCCGCAGTCTGCGGGCCGACCTGTTTGCTGCCCGCTTCGGCTCGCGTGCTCTTTGGTGCATGTGCAGATGCACGAGGCCTTGCAGGTTGGCCATGGGCCTTGGCTGGCAGCGAGTCGCCCTCGACCGGCATGTCAACGTTGTCGTCGGCGCGAGCGGCGACGTCTTTCACGCGGGATTTCATGTGGTCCTCCTGGTCTGGCTTGGCCTTCTGCCCGAAGCCCGAAAAGCCCATCAACTTCATCATGTCGTCCTCTGCGCCCATCGCTGCTGGTCAGTGGCCACGATGGGCACGATGCTCGACTCACTGCCGTTCAGGCCAACGTGTTTCCGCGGGAAGGCTTTCTTTCTTTGGGCAGTTCTGCCTGCACTAGTGTCGTCGCAGGATCTCTCAGCACCGGTCCCCGATGCAACACGGAGATCGTCTGTGCAACCACACTGCCGATGCGCTCACTTTTGATCGATTTCGCGCAACATCGACGGCTGAAGGATACCAACACACAGCACCCGTTGCATGCTTTCCGCCGGGCGGTATTCAGCTTGGAGCCGCGTGCACGGTATTGAGCGTGCCGGCCTGAGTCGAAGTTCAGAGCCCGTGCACTTGCAGGGGGGCGAACGTGCGTGGGGTTCACGTGCGGCTGTGCAACCTGCCATCAACCGCTTGCGCGCTCCTGGATGGTGCGATAAGGCCAACGCGGCCGTGAGGTTACGTGCTCAATGCGCAGTGAGCTGGGCCCATGACGACCTCACAGAAGGTCCAGCCGGAGGAGGGTTCCGGCGGAGGCTCCGGGAGGCTCCGGCTCAGGAGCAACCTGGACCAGCTGAGCTCAGCAAGACCCGCCTCGACTCAGTTGTGGGGCTCGCGCCGCGTGAGTCGGACTGGCGCCCGCAGGAGCCAGCCACACGACGGCGACATGCAGGCGCTGCCGATCGTCGTCAACGCACAACCTCGACGTTGCTCTGCGGAGCCGGCGGCCATTGTGCTGATTGCACAGCGCCCTCTCGCAACGAGGTGTGCCAATGTGTGGGACGTTTCGCCGCACCTGTGCGGCTCCTGCGTGCTCGCGTCGTACGGGCAGCGGGAGCATGCCGCGAAGGCGACAGTACATGTCCTCGGCGCACGGCACGCCGCGCGCAAGCACTGCGTCCTTGAACAGCGCGCCGCGCGTCCCTGGTGAGAAGTGGCGCCACGCATCCGCCTCATACACGCTCGCGCCAGCAACGAAGAACGGCCGACCCGCTGGCCTTGATGTTCCAGGGTTGCTTTGCGACGTTGGGGCGGACGTGCGGCGCCGGAACCGCACGTCGTGCGCGACAAGCATCACCACACGTCGATGTGCGAAGCGCCGCCGAAAGCACTGTGTTCACCATGTACCGTGCTGCAGGCAAGCCAGTTCTCGCTGTCTCCAACTTCGACGTGGGGAACCGTCGCCCGGCCTCTGTGTCGATGACCAACAGCAAGCTGCGGTTGTTTTCCGGCACTTCCAATCCGCTACTGTCACAGGTGAGCAGAACACATCGCTCACATGACTGTGCGGTACGCACGGAGGGAGCGCCGAATGCATCAGCGCGATGAACCTGCGTGCAGGAAGTTGCACACTACTTGGGGCTGCAGCTCGGCGGCATCAAGATCAAGCGCTTCGCGGACGGCGAGATCTACGTTCAGGTGCAGGAGTCGATTCGTGGCTGCGATGTGTTCTTGATCCAGCCCACGTGTCCCCCGGCGAACGACCATCTCATGGAGCTACTCATCATGGTGGACGCGTGCAAACGCGCGTCGGCGCGCTCGATCACCGCTGTCATCCCTTACTTCGGGTATGCAACCGGCAATGCCCTCCCGGCAACACGGCCGCCGTGGCTGGTGCCCCGGGTTCGCCCTGCCAAGATCCGTGCATGGTGTGCAACATCGTGGCGCTGACGACCCGCCCCTGAGCTTGAGGCGCACGTTTCTTACGCAGATACGCGCGTGCCGACCGGAAGACACAAGGCCGCGAGTCTATCGCTGCGAAGTTGACAGCGAACCTCATCACGGAGAGCGGCGCAGATCGCGTGCTAGTCGTCGACTTGCACTCGGGGCAGTGCGTCGGGTACTTCGATATCCCCGTCGATCACGCCTACGGGTCCACTGTTCTGTTGGACTACCTCGCGTCTAAGCGCATCCCGGAAGGTGCGTCCTGATACGGGGTGGTGTGCCCAAGCAATTCGTCAGACTTGAATTCCTGTAGACCGCAGCAGATGCGAGCGGCCGGACTATACGATGAGCCATGCACGCCATCGGCGGCGCGGTGCAGGCGATTTGGTCGTGGTGTCGCCGGACGTGGGTGGCGTTGCTCGCGCGCGGGCGTTTGCCAAGAAGCTGAACGACGCCCCGCTGGCGATCGTCGACAAGCGACGAAGCGCGCACAACGTCAGCGAGGTGATGAACCTCATCGGCGACGTGAACGGCAAGGTCGCGGTGCTGGTCGACGACATGATCGACACGGCAGGCACCATCACCAACGCTGCGAAGGTCTTGCACGACAACGGCGCGCGCGAAGTGTACGCTTGCGCGACCCACGCCGTGTTCTCGCCACCAGCAATCCAGCGACTATCTTCAGGTACGCCAGAGCTCGACCTTGCAATGCTGACCGCGACTTCGTGGTGTTGCTGGTCCAGCTGTGCCCCAAGAGCACATGAAGCTACCTCAGTGAAAACCCACGTTCTCGCCGTTGCTTGCGCGCGCAGGCGTATTCCAGGAAGTCATGGTGACGGACAGCATCCCTGTGGCACCAGAGAACATGTTTCCGCAGCTGACAGTGCTGTCGGTAGCAAACATCCTGGGAGAAACAATCTGGCGTGTTTACAATGCATCCTCTCTCCAGCAGATGGCGTGAGAGCCCCGTGATGCACCTACCGTGCTCGCGCAAGTGTGCATGCAGCTCAGTGCTGCCCTTCCAGCGGCAAGGCGTGTAGCCGCCCTTTGCGTGCGGGGTGCGCTCATGTTCGCGTTCAGGACCGGTGCGGGCGAAGAGGGGGAGGGTTGCGCCAGGTCGGTGATCGCATTGCTCAATATCGGTTACACTCCGTGTGACTAGAATCCGTGCGACAACGTGCCAACTGGTGGTCAAGTTATGGCCGGCGAACTCTGTGACAGACCACGAAGGGCGACTCAGAGCAACAGCGGCGGAGTACCCGCGAGCATGATGCCGCGTGCCGCACTGAGACTTTGGCCTGCCATCGAAGCTGCGACAACGCCGGTCAAAAGTGCAAGGGTCAGCTCCAACTCGCACACGGGTTCTTTGCTACACGAGATCGTCGATGGCGACGTCACTCTCCTCGCGCTCGCGCAGGTCCTTTACGCGCAACACTCCACGCTCCCACTCCTTGGCACCCAAGATGATCAAACGGTCAGCTTCCAGTCTGCGGTGTGAGACGAAGCGGCAGACAGTCAAGTTCTACACGGCACTCCGCTGCATGTAGTACAGGAAGCGCTGCGACGTGCCCTGCGCCCGGGGCGCTGGCGCAACCTACCTGTCGCAGTGCTTGAACACCCACTTCATTTTCTTCGCCTCAAGAACCAAGTCGACCTTCCTGCCCGCCTCCCGCAGGCTGCTGGCCGCGAGGCAGGCATGCGTGCGCAGGTCCTCGTCCAGGCACACCACGACGTCCTGAACGTGGTGCGGGGGCGAGGGCAACAAGTTGTGCTCCTCCAGCAGCTCGACGATGACGGCGTCGCCGAATCCAAAGCCCACGGCGGGTGTATCCTCGCCCCCAAAAGTCGATAGCAGCCTGTCGTACCGTCCTCCGCCGCAGATAGCGCGCAGCTTGCCAGCGCGGTCGAAACCCTCAAACACCAGTCCGGTGTAGTACGCGAGCCCGCGCACCACTGATGTGTCCAGGACCAGCCAGTCGTCGATTCCATAGCCCCTTGCAAGCTCGAACAGCCGTCGGAGGTCCGCAGCGACGGGATCGTCAGCGCCGAGGAGAGTCTCGAGGTCGTCGATGGAGCGGATTTCCAGCGCAGCGAAGATCGAGTCGATCGCCGCCTCCTCGACCCCGAGATTCGACAGCTCTGCCACGATGTTTTCTCGCGGAAGCTTGTCGATCTTGTCCACAACGATGCAGACAGGGCCGAAAGCGTCCGCTGGAACTCCCTGTGTCTCCAGCACCGCTTCGAGGATCTTCCTCGACGACACCTTCAGCCCCACGTGCGCCGATGACAGCCCTACGCGGCGGAAGAATGCCACGATCGCCGCAAGCAGCTCGGCCTCGGCCTCGACCCCCGAGACACCAAAGATGTCCATGTTCCACTGGTAGTGCTCGCGCCGGCGGCCACGCGTCATGCGCTCATAGCGCCAACACTGTCCTATCGCAAACCACTTCGCAGGCAAGGGCAGCCCCTTGCCCCGCGCGAGCACCATTCGGGCGAGCGACGGTGTGAGTTCTGGACGGAGGGACACACGGCGCCCCCCCTTGTCCTCGAAGCAGTATAGCTGCGCGCAGGACGGCGGCTCAAACGTCGACAGAACGCCGCGGAGACTGCATGTGCACCCGTCGGCACGTGAACGCTCTCCGCGACATGCGCGCACGCATGGGGCTGTGGATGAAACCGGTTGGGTCGGCCCCGTGCTGCGCATGGCCGCGCTCACCTGTTGGGTGATCTCTTCGCCAGCCTTTCGCGTGTACAGATCCTCGGATTCCAGCACAGGTGCATCCCACTCCTCGAACCCGAACGTCAGGGCGACTTGTCTGCGCATACCACACGATCATAACCCGAAATCGTGTGAGTGACGCCGCAGCGAGACGCGCAGATCGCACGTGCCGGCGCACGGCAGGCGTGTGCCTCCGCCGACAGCGGCGGCCATGTCGAGCGCGGATACGCCTGCACAGCAAGTGCTCAATGCGACGCGCACCGGAATTGATCGAAGAGCCAGTTCCGCACTCTCATATCGCCGGGCTGGAAGTCGCGCGTGCCCTTCGGTGGCTGGAGGTCTACCACGTCCCCTTTTGCGGGCTCGGCTGGACCGACCGCCCCTTGCTGCCTTCCACCAGTTTGGTTTGCCGCTGCGGCCCGATCGCCGCACGAAGTGTCAGGGACGTCAAGCGATGGAGGCTTGCAGCAGTTCAAAGCTCTCGGGCAGCGTCTACAGCAGCAGGCTGTCTGGGATCGTTGCGCGCGGGGCGTATCTCACCTGCGGCTGTCCTAGTCGTGGAAGCCCGACGCTTGGTGGCGCGCAGTGCCACGTTGCAAGTTCGCAAATGCCATCGACACGTTGTTCCAACAAATGACGTCATGATCCCCGTCGCTCTTGTACACGGCACGCGTGCAGTGACACGGCCGTTTCGGACGGTGTTTCCACGCGGTCGGCCAGCCACTGTCAGTCCGCAACCGAGCAAGTAGGACGTGCACGTGGAGCCTTGGCTTCATGACTTCGAGAAGCCAACGTTTCGGCGCGAAGCACCCGGGGGGTGTGGCTCAGACGGGGGTGGTGGGCACCGTGCCACCGCGGCGGTGACCGCCTAGGAGCCTTACTCAGTAATACTGAGCGACAGTCTCGGGCCGATTCACTTAGAGTGGGCGCGACTGTCTGACTATACTTGGAGCGCCGTGGGGCTGCAGACCGCACCTCGGAACCGTGGGCATTCTGCCGCTGCGAGTGCTAGACAGACCAGGTGGTCCGTGGGGCACAGAGCCTCTGAGAGGGCGGCCTCGTACACGGGTTTTTGCGGCTCGAAGAGCGGTCGTCCCGGGTTGATGCGCCGGCACCAAGGTCGCTAGCTGCACGCGGTCGCCTGCGTGTGGCTCAACTCCCGCACCATGGGCTGTGGACCTTCGCGCGCCACGCATGTTGATCCACGCGGGATCCAGCCCGAGAAGGTGCGCTGGTCCGGCATTCGCCGTTTGCAGTCACATGGTTCCAGCTGCATCAGGTCGTCGTGACGGAGCTCTCGGGCCATTCCAAGCGAGCCGGACCAACACCTCTTCCTTCCTCTAGGGCTCGCTCCCCTCACCCCTGCAGGCGTTGGCGGATGCTGCCGTGGACGTCCACGGGTCGGCAGAGAAGGTCGAAGCGCCTGAGTCGAAGAGCAGCGTAAGAGCATCCGACACGGGCACGGAAAACCTGTTTCCTGGCGCACCGCCCCCCCAGAACGAAAAAGCTCGGCTGCGGCGGCTCCGTGACCTCGGCGTGCTCGACACGAGACAGGACGACCCTGTTTTTGACGGAATAGTGAAGTCAATGGTCGAAATTTTCCGGGTGAGGACGGAAGGACTAGGCCGGCGCGAACATGCTGCCATGTTCCACCGTCTTGCGTGGCCGAGAGGGCGGCGACGTGCTTGCAACAGGCCTCCCAGCCGCGCAGGGCTGGGTCGGTGCCTATATGGAACGTGAAGCGCGGTTTTAGCATTCTTTGCCGGCTCCCCCCGACTGCGCAGGCGAAAGTGAGTTTTGTGTCGATCGTCGACGAGAACCGGCAGTGGAACAAGGCGTACGTTGGAGTCCCGGTCCCCGAGCACGCGCGAAACTTGTCACTGTGCGCGCACACGCTCCTTGGAGAGCGACCACCTTTCCAGCTAATTCCCGACTGCACCAAGGTGAGTGCACGACAGCAGTCGCGCGCGATGCTGGGCAACCCGTGCACGGTCGCAAAACGCATGAGTACCGACGAGCCGGCCGCAGGATGAGCGGTTCAAGAACCATCCTTTTGTCACGGGACCGACGAACTTGCGTTTCTACGCTGGTGCCCCGCTTGTCACCTCGGACAACGTCCGCCTCGGCACACTTTGCGTCATGGACATGGAGCCGCGCTATGACTGGGGCGAACGAGAGGTACGCACATGGCCGCGAAGCAACGAGACTCGACCGGACCTCGAGAGCGTCTGTGGAGCACGAGTGAACAAAGCGCTGACACGCCCCAGACGGGGCGTTTGCTGTCCCATGGCTCACGTCCACGTCAACGCTGGGCTCGGCTTTGTCGCGGTCTGTTGCTGTCCAGAAGGACTTCGTTCCCGATGTGGTCCTGCAGGTTCGCTTGTTGATGAACTTTGCCGAGATTGCTGTGCGCGAGATCGAGAGAAGGGAGCTCGAAGCGATCCGCACAAAAAGACAGGAACTTAGGGAGGTCATGACTTCCCGCAGCTCCCTGGCGTCTGACAGCACCCGTCTGAAGTTCCAGGGCAGCCTGCCGACCTCCTTGGTGGAGCGTATGTTGAAGAGCACGGAGTCGGCGCCGGCATTGATATCCAGGTGACAGCACATGCGATTCGCTCTGTAGTTCATCCCCGTGTGCACGTGTCCGACCTGCTGGAGCTACGTGCAAGAGATTTGCTTGCCCTGCGTTGAGCTGGGGTTGGAACAACAACAGCCGGCGTAGCCGCCGCATGCCTCGGCTGATGGCATCGTCTGGCCTGGAATGCGAGCGCAGAATCGATGGCTTGAATCCGGATCCCGGCCGAACTTGGCGTGCCATTGATAGCATCTCCGAGGCGATTGCTCTCGTGGATGCACGCGACGGGAAATGGACCGTCCTGTACGGCAACCGTTTCTGGGGCCGTATGATCTCGGCAGATGGGGCCGACCTGGGCGTCGGGTCGTCATTGTGGGACTGGGTGCAGCTGAACCATGACGCACTTCCGAAATCGCTTAGAGCCGCGGACGTTTCGCCGTTCGACGCGTTCACGCATGCGGCTGTCGTCGGGGGTACATTCTCAGTCGAAGGACATGTCCATAGCCAGGGCGTGCTCTGCAGGTGCGTCGCAGAGACACACGCCGCCCTGCCCGCGGCTCTGCAGGTGGCAGTGATCCTGCGCGGAGATCACACTTTGCCGCCAGAGCTCCTCATCACGTGCAGGTTCAAGCCGGCGTGGGAGAGCATGGATGTCAATGCCCTCCTGAGTCAAATTCCCGATGAGGCTCTTCTTGCTGGTGAAGTGGATTCTGCCGATGGAAAGGCGAGCGGCATGTATTTGGTCACCATCGTTCGGGACCTCGAGGACGGCATAGAGGTCGCTGCCAATTCCACACGCGCAGCAGGCATGTCTAAGGAAACTGCGGAGGTGCCGCCTGGGTGCACCGGGGCGGGAGGGTCACCCCAGGACGAGCGACACAAAGATCCCAACAGCGACGAAGCTTCGTCGCACCCAGCCGCGTCGCAGCGGGCCGCGATGGCAGGGGTGCTTCCGTCAAAGCCACCATTCGTCGACGTTGCCCTAGGTGCCGTGCTGGAAACCTGTACCGACAGCGAAACCTACTCGTGAGTCCCCGTCACCGCGCCGCACAGATATGCCGCGCTGACAGCGAGCCCCTGCGTGTTGTCGATTTTCTACCCACCCTCTCATTGGGTACCTGGTGTTCCGGCGCACGCAGGGCGCTTTGGGACGGTGCTCCGGTTTCCGTCACAATCCTGCGACACCGTGCTCCGTCGGAGGATCTTCGCGCTCGCGCCGAGGCTTCGCTCTCCATCAACATGCTCCACCCACATGTTGTGCAAACATTCAAGTTTGCGCAGCGACGGCGTCCTGGCGGCAGCCGCATCGCTGCAAGCGCTGATGGTGGTCATGAGTCGGGTAGCCCGAGTGTCCCAGACTGGGAAACGTGGACTGTACAGGAGTTGTGCTCCGCTGGAACGCTCTGGGACGTGCACACGTTGTTCTCTTCAGGAGACGAGGGCGGGGGGGACGCCGCTGCGGTTGCATGGACGATGCGTGAAATTGCAAGCGGCATGGCTTACCTGCACGGCCGCGGGATCGTGCATGGCCAGCTATGCCCATCATCAGTTGTGTTTGTCCCAGCGATGCGTACACCGCGAGGCGTCAAGGCAAAGGTCGGCAGCTTCCGAACGCTGACACAGAATGTCATCGAACAGCTGCAGTCTTCAGGTGCGGTTTCGTGTGGCGCACAGTGTGGTGCACACCCAAGCACTGCATCTCAGACGCAATATCTCATCCCGCGGCTCCGACGCATGTCGCTGCAGACGATGTATTTTTCCTGGACCATGATGTGCTGCGAGGGGCGGCTGCGACACCGAAGGCCGATGTTTACTCCTTTGGGTGCCTGGCGTACATGATGTTGGTTGGCCAGCGGCCTCATGCCAACGTGTCGCACACCGAGTTCATCGCTGCACTGGGCGAAGCAGCAGCGGTCTCCCTCGACGATGCAGCTTTCCAGGCGCCAGCGCCCTTGATTGAATTGGTCAACACATGCCTGCACAGTTCGCCGACCCACCGGCCGAGCTTCCAGAAGATTGTCGACTCGATCATGCACATTCAGAAAGATTTGCGCAAGCAGGCACGGGGCGCGAAAGCGCAATGATGTGAGGAACACGCTACCACCCCCGCCCGCTGCCCCTGTCGTCCACGGCGACTGTTGGACAGCGCCGCCGCTTCGCTCTCAACCGCCAGCTGCGCCAACGCCTCAAGGACTTGCGCGGTGCCGCAGCCCTCGGAAGCCGCTGCCAAGGCTGCCGTGCGTTATCTTCTGAACCTGCCGAATCAGCGAGGCATGGCGCTCTCTGCTCGTGGCATCGAGGGCCTGCTGCAAGCTGACTCTATCACGCAGCTGGCGAACCTGTCGCTACCATAACGGTTGAGGGTGAACACGACTCGCCATCTAGCCACATGGTCTGGAAAATGATTTTAGGTCCTGCAGCCTAATGACCGACGACGCGAAGAATGCGACACCTCATCGAGCGTTAAAGTGGGGGTATGAAAGCAATAGCAGTGGCTGCCCCGCATTCATGAGCGGCGCACAAAACAGGAAACCAGTGCGATGAACGTGCTGAATGGGGGCCGCCTCGACGAGCAGTTGTTGTGCAAAACAGCCGGTCGACGCTCTGGACACTCGTGCGTACCGTGGCCTGTGTCCAGCATCTTGTCGCCCTTCAAAATTCGCAAACTTGCGGTGCTACGTCGCTGGTCCGAAGGTGGTGACCGCGACGCGCGTGGATCTGGGCCTGATTTGACGTCGGCGAATGATCCGCAACAGAAGGAGGCTCGTTGCGAGTCCCGATGTCACAGCAGTGGGATGACTGTGTCAGCGCCCAACAACACCGCCATAGTATGGCATACATATCCATATCGGCGCCCTGGAGCCATTATCGCTGACGCTTTCGCCGACATCCGGCGCCGGGGCCATCACTTCACTCCCGATCAGAGTACGCCCGGGCGCACGGCACCACGTCTGGAATGGCTAGTGTGGACGACCCTCTGTGATCCTTTGTCGTTGAACACCAACTTCGGCCGTCAACGAAAGGCCAGGACCGCCCGAACTGCGGCGCATGCTCGAGGGACGTGTCGGCCTCACATTCTCGGCCCGGTCCACGAACTCGACGAGCGCCATTGGTGCTGCATCGCCCTTTCGTTTCCCCGCTGCGAGCAACCTGCGGGAATCGCCACCAAGTACGCACTTCGTCGCAGGTCTTGCGGGGTTGCACCAAGTCGGCCGGACAAATCACGCAGGGATACGTGTGTCCGAGAGGCCCGAGGGTCACCTGGTGTAACCTCCACTGCGGTGTTTGTAATGCACAGCGAGATCGTCGAAAAGCTTCCTACTGATGTCCTGTCGACTGTTGTCGAAGACGGTATTCAGCACGCTCTGCTTGGCTCTCCGCATCGCAGGTGCTGCCTGCTCAGCACTGCAAGACATCGCAGCGCGAGCTTCAGGTCGGCGTCGCACGCGGTCGCACAGCGATGTACCGCGATCGCGCATGTTGCACGATCGGCAGTCCCCGGCCGCAAGCCCACCCGCAAATATTGCTCGCAAACGACACGTACCAGGCATCTCTGTAGCTCTTCCCGTGCGTGACGGCTCTCTCTGCCAGACGCCGCAGTTCCTTTGCACGCGCCGTGGTGGTGACGATACGTTCGTATTCGATGAGCTTAGAAACCAGGTTTCTGCACAAGGCAGCGCGAAGAACAGGCAAGCTGCTCTCTACTGCGAGGAACTCACAGGTGCTGATCCTCCTTTGGAGCGGGGTTTCGAGACGCCGCTACATCCTCCGGGGGAAAGAGCGTCCTTCTGCTCTCCGATGGTCGTCATGTTCGTGCAGTAGGTGGGGTTCCTGGAGCGGACCTCAAGAGGGCTTTGCGATGCGCTGCGCAGCGTTGAGTTTGTTTCCTCGAAGGCGATGTTTCATCCTGCTGCAGCGATGGGGTGTGGTGACCGCTCTTTGACAGGCCAGCCCGGCCCCCTCCTCCACGTGCGGGTTCGCGGTGTTGGTCTCCTTCTCAGTGGGTCTCCTTCTTCTGGTCAGTACATGCGACACGCTTCGCTTCTGCAGCCATACGACGCGTCACTTCTCGCGATGCGGCAACGTGGGGGTTGTCACGTGTGACGCGCCCTCGACGGCCATTCCTGGCCCTACAGGGGCTGCTAGGACTCCTGGAGGCCTGGGGGAACTAGGTCCGACTTGATGATGACGATTGACTTCCCCCATCGGCAACATGTTGGGCGCTGGCACGCTGTGTGCCCGCTTGTTGGAACGCGCGGCGCCTCTTCGATCCGCACAGTCGGGCTCTTGACACCCGCTAGCCCTTGGGAGCTGTCACAGCTGTCCAGAGTGGGCTAGTGGCAGCCTTGGCTGCTGTTTTATGTGCGCCCCTCGGTGCACTCTCCCGAAAGGCTGATGACGCTGACGGTTGTGACTCACTCAATTGCTTGGGCGGCCTCGCTGTGTTCTAAGCGCCCTGAACGAGTGTGGGAGCTGAAGTACGCGGCACGATACACACGACGCTTCTGGTGATGTCGGTGCCGTGCTTGAAAGCGCTCGACGTCAGTGTGCGTCATCCAAGCGCTGTGATCTTGTTGTGCTCATCCTATCAATGTAGCTGTCTGGTAGCATGTTCAGGCAAGTTTTTGAGATGTGCGTAGTAGCCCACTGCGGCGAATGTCATGCCATATCCCACCAGCGAAGCCATAGTGACGGGGTTTTGGAAGATGATGACGGAGAGTGCCGACAGCACCACGTTCTTCGCGTTCCCGACGAGCTGCGACAGAGTAAGAGTGTGACAAGATGCAAGATCGCATCTTCACGCGGAAAGCCAGCTCTGCCGATTGCGGGTGATAATCCGCATGCGGTCTGACCACGCACCTGCGATGTGATCGCACTCGTCGCTTGCGTCATCCAAAACTGTGTAAGGTTGGTCAGGAACGCCAAGAAGATGTTGCAACCGAAGAATGCCAACCAGAGAAAGTTTCTTTCCTGCAGCTGCTTTTGCAAGACGCCCACGAGCTCTCCAGGCCCCTCGAGAATAGCCAGAGGCAGCAAGAGGACACAAGCTGTGGTTGCCTGCAAGAAACAATGGCCAGCCCGTGCAGTCGTCCGCACATATAGCAAGCTGATGATCTCGCAGTCATCTCTGCGTCTGGCAGGCAAGCTTGATGGGCAGCAACCACAGGCGATACGTACCTGGAAGGAAAGGAGGTTGATGGGACTGAGTTTGACAGCGCCAGTGGACATGAGCTTCTGCTGCATCAGAGCTTTCACGGCCCTTCCGAACATCGATAGGAAGGACAGGAGGAAGCCCAGCGCGTGGAAGGAGGGGTCTGCGCCAAGCGCCATGAGACACCCAGCCACTGAGACGACGAGTGCCGTGTACACCTAAAAGGATGAACAAGTGTGACGGAGAGGATGGTTTGAGGTCATCCATGGGATCAGCAGACACAGAGAGTACCCACGATCGAGCGGAGTTTATCAGACGTCTACTACTGCTGCTGCCGTTCGCGATTGTTGCCTTGCCTGAGCCGTTTCCACGCGTCGGAGAGAGATGAACACTAGGAGAGCCACCCACGCGGGCGTGGTGGACCCCACTGCCATGTCCAGCGAAACAGGAACATACTTCAGACACGCTACGCCTGTGGAGACTGACAGCGCGACAGCAGCACCTAGCATGGCCACGCCACCCAGTTGCGTCACGGAAGTGATGGACTCTGCCTCGAAATATTCGAGACCAACGAGGAGATTGCACATCATTGCTGACGCAGCCATATGCAGTAAGGTGACTGTGACGGGCAACCGCAAGGGCGACAGGGCTGCAGAGTGCACGGGAAGAGAGGCAGGTGCAGCAATTTCAGAAAGTGGGATTTCCCGGCTCTGCCCGGCAGCAACAAAAGCAGCAGCAGCTTGGCTTAAAAGCCACGGGTCGCCGTACAGCCTCAGAGAGCCGTCAGTGGCATCGCACTCGCAAGCCTCATGCACTGAGAATCCACGAGCAGCTCGAAAACCTACCCATCAAATACTTGTTGGAAAGTGTGAGAATGACGTTGACGGCGACCCACGAGAGTACCGCAGCGGCCGCCTGGGCGTTTGCTGCAGTCACAAATGACCCTATGGCCCTTTTTGCGTGCATGGTGGCACCGAGCGCTCGAGCGTCTCCTCAACAACGGCCAGGTCGAGTAGGTGTGGTATCGTCTTCACACGGAAAGTAGCAAAGAGCCCAGGCCCCTCAGCCACACGGCAGGACCCCAGCGGGCCTGATGTCACTGACTGTCACTGAGAGTCACTGACATAATGTCACATTCGACAGTCCGGTCTCGGTATTTATCACCGCCCGAATGTGGGTTGTGTAGACTGCGATGAAATAAATTTCCTGCTACCTCTTCCAGTTCGCCGGAACGGAGAGCTTGGTGGTTGCCAACTGTGCCTGGCAGGTGAGCAGCAGAGAGCGTGGCCCGCAGTGGGGAGCTCGGTCCCTCCGTCACAGCGGGGTGCGGGACACGCAGGAATGCAGGTAGGATGACGTGCGTATCAGACGGTGTCGCGATAGGATTGCCTGTCCGAATGCCCTGGCGTGCAGAGAGCCACTATGAGAATTGTGTGCATCGGAGCGGGCTACGTGGGTGGGCCCACTATGGCCATTATGGCGGATCGCTGCCCTGGCCATACGGTGACCGTCGTCGACGTCAACGAGGATCGCATCGCTGGTACGGTTTACGTCCTTTCAGCCGCGGTCTGGACTGCTGCCCGTCTCGTTGCCCTTTCTTCGCGGGCTGAGACAGGAGTGCTCGTACGCGACTGGCGGCTCACATGTGTGGGATCGTTCTGTATTATGTGATGCTGTGCAGCATGGAATTCCGACAGCTTGCCGATCTTCGAGCCAGGCTTGGACGAGGTGGTCAAGAAGACTCGTGGGCGCAACTTGTTCTTCAGCACCGAGAAGGAGAAGTACGTGGCCGAGGCCGACATGATCTTCGTGGCCGTCAATACCCCCACGAAGCTCACCGGCATCGGCGCGGGGAAGGCGGCCGACCTAACGTACTGGGAGGGCTGTGCTCGGTTGATCGCGACGTGCTGCAAGGCTGGCGACAAGAAGGTGGTGGTGGAGAAGAGCACAGTGCCGGTGCGCACGGCGGATGCAATCCAGCGCGTGCTGACGAAGTGCGCGCCGGAGGCGGAATTTCAGGTTTTGTCAAACCCGGAGTTTCTTGCTGAGGGCACGGCAATCAATGACCTGCTCAAGCCAGACCGGGTGCTGATTGGGCACGCTCGAAGCGATGCGGGTGCCGCAGCATGCGAATTGCTCGCATCCGTATACGCGGAGTGGATTCCGCGGGAACGCATTCTCAAGTCTTCCATTTGGAGTGCGGAATTAGCGAAGCTGACTGCCAACGCTATGCTGGTGCGCCTCCCCGGCCCCGCCCCGGCCCCCTTCATTCTCCCCGCCGGACCAGCCCCTCGTTCCTCACACACACAGCGTTATTCTGCTTGCTCTGTTGCAGGCTCAGAGGGTGTCGTCCATCAATGCGATGTCCGCGGTGTGCGAGGCGACTGGTGCGGACGTCCAGGAAATTGCCACGTCCGTTGGAATGGACTCGCGCATCGGGCCCAAGTTCTTGAACGCCTCGGTCGGCTTTGGTGGCTCTTGTTTCCAGAAGGATATTCTGAACCTGGTATACATTTGCGAGACACTTAACCTAAAACCAGTTGCTGAGTACTGGGAACAGGTCCTGAAGATCAACGAGTTCCAGAAGGAGCGGTTCGTCGACGCCATCGTGGCGACGCTCTTCAACACGGTTCGTGGCAAGCGCATTGCAGTTCTGGGCTTTGCGTTCAAGAAGAATACAGGAGACACGAGGGAGAGCCCTGCGATCGCCATTTGCAAGCGCCTCCTTAATGAAGGAGCCAACATCGCAGTGTACGATCCCCAGGTCTCGGAGCAAGATATTATGACGGCCCTAGCACATGCCAGTGTGCATGAGTGGTGGGACCATCCGCTGGCGGAGAGTGTGCGGGCCGAACGGAACAAGTCGGTGCGAACTCACGTAAATGTGGTCGGGGACGCTCTTTCTGCGACCAAGGGCGCTCATGCTGCGCTGGTGCTCACAGGTGCGGCATGCGCGTTTGTCGATGCAAGGCGTGGTTCTGCGCAGTGTCAGTGCTGGTTCTCAACGTGTCGAGATTGAGGAAGCGGTGCACGATGAGAATGTTCGGCCCCATTGACATCGAGATCCCTGTGCAGAGTGGGACGAGTTCAAGACCGTGGACTGGGAACGCGCCTACGAGCTCATGGAGAAGCCGGCGAGCGTTTTTGATGGCAGGCTGATACTCAACCGCGATGCGCTGCGAAAGATTGGTTTCGTAGTGCATGGGTTGGGCAAGCCTCTGGACCCCTATGTGGCAGAGGCCACTGGCAGACCTGCAGTGTGCCAGTCATGATCACAGCGACAGGCGAGTCCTCACGTCAGTCCGAGCCGCTTGCGGAAGTCGCCCACCATGCGCGGCAGACCCTCCTCCAGCGGGACTGTCGGCTCCCACCCGAGCAGCTCCTTGGCTTTGGAAATGTCGGGCTTCCGGCACTTGGGATCGTCTGCGGTGTTTTGCTTGTAAACCACCTGCACGTCGGGGTTGACCTTGGACCGCACCAGCTGCGCGAGCTCGTTCATGGTGAACTCCGTCGGGTTCCCGATGTTGAACGGCCCAATGTGATCTCCGTCCATCGTCCGCACCAGGCCTGCCACCAGGTCGCTGACGTACTGGAACGAGCGCGTCTGACATCCATCGCCGTACACGGTCAGGTTCTCCCCGCGCAGCGCCTGGGCCACAAAGTTCGATACCACGCGCCCGTCGTCCAGGGCCATCCTTGGGCCGTAAGTGTTGAATATCCTGACAATCCGCACCTCCGTACCATGCTCCCTGTAGTAGTCCATGGCCAGCGTCTCGCCCACGCGCTTGCCCTCGTCGTAGCACGCGCGCTCCCCGATGGGATTCACGTTGCCCCAGTAGGTCTCCTTCTGCGGGTGCTCCAGGGGATCGCCGTACACCTCGGACGTGGACGCCAGCAAAAGTCGTGCCCCACAGCGCTTGGCGAGACCCAGCATATTCAGCGTGCCAATGAATGCCGTCTTCAATGTCTTGATCGGGTTGTACTTGTAGTGAATCGGCGACGCTGGACAGGCCAGGTGGTACACCTGGTCAATCTCCAGCAGCAAGGGCTGTACGACGTCGTGCCGGACGAATTCAAAGTTTTCGCAGCCCATCAAATGGGACACGTTGGACTTGCTGCCTGTGAAGAGGTTGTCTGCGCAAATTACGTGATCCCCGCGCTGCACGAGGTAATCGCACAGGTGGCTGCCCACGAAGCCTGCACCACCCATCACCAGCACCCTGTTCCGCTCCTGCTGCGGCTTCGTGCGCGTCACCGTGCTGCTGCTCGCCATATTGATCAGCCCCGCTTCCTGCACAGCCGCAGTATTCCCCACAGAGGGTTTCGTCAGTCCGTGCAGAGCCAGCTCACTCCCCGCAAAGCGCGCATGCTTTGTCCGTCGGCAATCCCCGGCCCTGATGGCCCCACGGATGTACTGGCCAGCTTCGTGCTGCTCGGCCTGGCGCGCGATGCCACACTCACGCCCCGCGACCCTGAAACGCTGTTGCTAGCCCTGCGCTGCCGTGGTGCTCTGCTCTCTCTTCTTGCCGCTACAGCCTGCCCACTGTATCGATCGCAGCCGCCAACATCGCATTTCGCTGACCGTCGCACCTGGCTGATCCGTTGGATTTCGCCAAGCGCGTGATTTCGTCGTAAGTGAAGGAGGTTGGTGTCCCCTCACGGCTCAATCGCAATCCTTGCGCTTGGATATGTATATGAGCGCCTCGTGAGATCTGCGCGCAGTGTAGCTGCAGTGCGGAGGTCGGGTGAAGGTCACTCAGTAATACTGACCCGGAGATTGCCCCGGGGGGGGCAAAGTTTGGAATGGGTCGCCCATTTTGCTCTTTCATACCGGGGCTCCTTCTCCGATGTTCTGGCCTGGCCACTGGCCGCCGTGGGCAGTGGCCACCCCGGGTTCTGTGAGTTGAACTCAGTTCTGCAGCCCATGGCCAGGCCTGGCGAAGTCAGCGCCTGCCAGGGCCTAACGTTGAGCATGAAATGGAATCCTATCAAGCAGAATGCAAGCTAGACGATCACAGACTAATCAAAGGGTGGTGTAACAAGGACAGTGATGGAGAACACGCTCGCATGAAGTCAGCAGAGCAGCCGTGTTGGTGAAGTGCAACACACCACCTGCAGATGGGTCGAGTCTGTTGTCAATGACGATTGCTGCGTGCGTGCCGGTACTCGACGCAAGGACTACCCCGGCGTCCTGAAGGCGTCGGCCGGCGACACTCCTGGGGAGACCCCGAACTCACAACTTCACAGACCCGGTGATACGCAAGCCATCATGGTGAGCCACGCATGACGACTCGTCACTCGGAGTGCGTATAAGGAACCGACTGAAGAGCTCCGGGACCTGACTCACACGCGCCCGCGCCCGGAGGCCGGGCGTGACGAAATACTCTTTCGGCTGCGGCTCTTCCTTCTCGAGGCAGAACTCGCACGACAACAACTGGCGCGCGCTCAGGTCCGGCACGCGCGCGAGCCATCCGGGGCGCGGAGAGACGCAGGCTATCCGCAGGCGTCCTTGCCCGCAGCGGGGGTCTTCCTTCCTCTTTGGCATCCCTGTAAGGAGGTTTGAAGTGCTTGGTCCGTCCTTTTCGCCACTTCCCGGCGTGATTCTGGCACGCTCCATCGTCCGCCCTCAAGGTGGGCGGTATGCTATCTTAGCTGCGGAGGCCGCGCCCGACTTCAGAGGAGTGCGCTGTTTTGTTTCAACACATTTGACACATTTACCGGCTACATGGGCTACCGACGACCTTCAACTCGGATCGAGACCCTCGATCCGTTGGCGAGTTCTGGAGTTCCGCGATCCGTCGCATGGGTACCAACTTGTTCAGCTTGAAGCTGAACTTCACGACTCCATAGTACCCTCGGTCTGATGGACAAGCAGAGCGTTCCAACCAGTCCGCTCAGAACATGTTACGTGCGTTCGTCAACTACGAAGGCAATGACTGGCTGTTGCACCTCTCAATTGCGGAGTTCTGTTACAACAACACCGCAGCTACAGGCTACACACCCTTCTTTCTGAACGCCGCCGGCGGACAACACCCAACGGACGCGTCACACCTCATTGCAACGTCTATCCTGAACTCTGTCGACGATACGACCCCTGCAGCATGGCTACGCCGCATTTACACGAAGGAAGGAATCGCGATTCCTTCGTTCGTTTTACCGTGCCCAGCGGGCCGCGCGACGAGCACTTGAGCAAGCCGCTGGCAGGTGGCCGTGAACAGCACAACGCGCCGACCAGGCGACTTCTACGTCGGCCAGCAAGTTCTTCTATCAACCAAGCATCTACGCGTGCCGCAAGCTGTCTCGAAAGGCAAGCTACGCGACCGCCTCGTGGGACCACTCACCATCGTCGCCACTCATGGACCCAACGTCGTCGAGCTTGACCTTCCGACTACTTATGGCAACGTGAGCCGCCGCTGGAACGTCAGCTACGTGGAGGAGGCACCCGCCACGACGCGTGGGTATGCTCCGCGCGAAAACGAGCGCGCGGGACCGGTCGTGTTCACGCGCCGTCGTACCACGCCCCGGCGCTGGCGGCGTGGCTTATCTCCCCGGCTCACAAAAGTCTCGTAGCTCGGTGTCGCGCATTCGGCGGCGTTGGCAGGACCACCGTCGTCGTCGGCGGGTCGTTAGCTGCACTGGCGAGACGAGGCGAGTCGCTGGTCGCTGGTGCCAGACATGTTTCGGCCTGGTTGCATTTCACATCGATTCCATTTGCTGGCGCATTCGCTGCAAGGCCTCGCGAATGGCCTCCAGCGCTCGGTGGCTGGGCCGGCTGGCCTCGATGGCTCTCCTGTACGCTTCGCGGTCCCAGTCGACTGATGCGCAGCTGCTTTGCCTCCGCGCCCGAACAGTGCGACGTGGAGGTGGCCCGGGACGAACGCCGTGCTCATGTGCAGGAACACCGCCCGCGGCGCCGCGATCGTGTTGCCCTGCTCTATGTGTTCCGTCGTTGCGTACGCAGCGTGCAGCGGAAATTGGCTGTGCGAGCACACATTTCATTCTGCTGTGCATGAACTGTCATGAACACGTGCTAGATGCTGCTGGTCATGTAGTCGAACTTCACCCGTTCTCCGGTGCCCGTTGGTCGTGCGAGTGTGACCTCGACGCCCACGTCTCCTGTGACCTCGTTGCGCACAAAGCGCTTCACGGTGCCAACAGACCTCGCCCTTGCCACCAAAATCCAGCAGCAAACCGCACCAACCTCACCCGAATTGTGTCCTCGTTGGAGCTCAGTCCAATGCTCGGGCCGAGCCTCGGCCCGTTGTCTCGGCGCGCCGCGGGACCGATCGCTGTCAACCCTTTTGTTCCCGATACTTTGTGCAACCTCGTATAATTCCCCCCTTCACTATGCACTCCCGTTCTTCCCTACCATGTCATGCTGACCACTCATTAGGATGGGGAGGAGACGATGCCGGGCCGACCACCACGAGGTGTCAGTCTGACCTGAGCCAACCAGTTCGGCAAGTTGCCTACTGCTAGATTGCCGCTAGCCGAGCACAGCAGGCAGAGATAGGGGTGCGGGCCGCATGATGGCCTTGCTGTCTCGCGTGCGGGTACTCTATCGCTGCTGTTGTGTTTGGCCACCCCTTCGACTGGTCGTGTGACTTCTCGGAGCCTTTTTTGCGCGTCGCTGGGGACTGATTCACACACGAGCGTCTCGCCGTGAGTGCGTAGCAACCTTGGCCACGATGTCATATGTTCCATGAGGGATGCTCTGCCGTGAACGGCTAATGACGTTGCTCGCTGCCGCTCTCCTTCTCGCGTGGCAGTTCGACTGTCAATGGCATCGGCAGGCACCGATGATTGGGCGCACTCTCGCTCGTGTACCACTCGAAATTTTCCCTCACTTCCTGCTCGATTTGATGAATGAAGTCGGCCTCTGGTGTGGGAACAGATTTGGGGACCATCATCTCCTTGAACGCGTAGTCTCGATCCCGAAGATTGAATCCCCCATCTCGGTACGTCAAGTTGGAGATGCGCAGCTGCTCGTCTACTGCTGCACGAAACTGCTCTGCCTGTTCCGCTGTGGTGATGAGGTCCATGTCGGGTGTCTGCGAAACTGGATAGTTTTCGCCGACCTCCATGTGATTGATCGCTAGCCCCAGGCCTTCGATCCCGATGGAGAACAGGCCGCGCTCGTAAATGTACCGCCATGCCATACTCTCCGGCTCGTTGCTGCCAGAAAACCAGAAGTTATTGATTACCGGTAGTCCCGGAGTGTACGGCACGAAACACGTCTCCACATACTTGTCCCGTAGCCAGTGCTGAAACTCCCGCCAGTGCCGTGGTGCAACCACCGGACCCCATGGGCAGAAGGCAGGCCATGCAGAGAGCCGGGTCGAGACGCCTTCGGTCATGACAACCCTGTGCGAGCACAGAAGCATCATCTTCAGGAGGTCCGGATCATCTCGCGCTCGGTCGTGCAACGTTCGGAGGACGTGCATGGTGAGCGCGACGCCGTGAGGAGAAATCTGTAGATCGTCCTCGAGCACCCACGCATACTCGTCGTCCCGTACGGGATAGAAAGCTGACCACCACGACATCCTCAACCCATCCTGCTGAAGTCTGACGTGCATTTCCACCGGAATCGGCGCGACATTCCGCTCAAACTCGGCCACCGTGCTGCGAAGTGCCGCCAGCGTCTCGCTGCTGTGACGGTCCCGCCAACCATCCACGAATATGTCGACCTGCGTGACGCCCGTCAAGCTTTCGCTGTCCCGTATGGACTTCAGGAGCCTCGAAAAGCTTTCCACACGCCTCTGGGTGAGAATGACCAGTCGGAGTTTGGGACCATCTGACCCCTCAGATCCCGCCAAGCTGGATCCCATTTGCGTCCGCGAGAAGAGACCGATCAGAACTAGCAGAGCGACCACGATAGGCGCCACCAGGGTCGGTGCACGCCTGGGAACGCGCAGCCGCTTCATCGGTCACGGTAAATCACTGCTAGATGATTTACGAGCAGGGATACGGCCGATTTCTTTGTCAGACAGTGCTTGAGTGCTAAACTGTTTAAAAGGAAGGTTTCGGCGAGAGTTTCGCATCTCGCGCGAGACCTCCTGGGCTGCGACTGAATCACTGATTGTCAGTGTGAGACTCCTAGGACATTCGACAGTCCGGTCTCGGTATTTATCACCGCCCGAATGTGGGTTGTGTAGACTGCGATGAAATAAATTTCCTGCTACCTCTTCCAGTTCGCCGGAACGGAGAGCTTGGTGGTTGCCAACTGTGCCTGGCAGGTGAGCAGCAGAGAGCGTGGCCCGCAGTGGGGAGCTCGGTCCCTCCGTCACAGCGGGGTGCGGGACACGCAGGAATGCAGGTAGGATGACGTGCGTATCAGACGGTGTCGCGAT
The DNA here is from genome assembly GCA_916048055.1 of Pedinophyceae sp. YPF-701. Classification (NCBI taxonomy): domain Eukaryota; kingdom Viridiplantae; phylum Chlorophyta; class Pedinophyceae; species Pedinophyceae sp. YPF-701. Next base: position 350,899 of record CAJZHL010000015.1, on the reverse strand, counting down.
AGGATTGCCTGTCCGAATGCCCTGGCGTGCAGAGAGCCACTATGAGAATTGTGTGCATCGGAGCGGGCTACGTGGGTGGGCCCACTATGGCCATTATGGCGGATCGCTGCCCTGGCCATACGGTGACCGTCGTCGACGTCAACGAGGATCGCATCGCTGGTACGTTTTACGTCCTTTCAGCCGCGGTCTGGACTGCTGCCCGTCTCGTTGCCCTTTCTTCGCGGGCTGAGACAGGAGTGCTCGTACGCGACTGGCGGCTCACATGTGTGGGATCGTTCTGTATTATGTGATGCTGTGCAGCATGGAATTCCGACAGCTTGCCGATCTTCGAGCCAGGCTTGGACGAGGTGGTCAAGAAGACTCGTGGGCGCAACTTGTTCTTCAGCACCGAGAAGGAGAAGTACGTGGCCGAGGCCGACATGATCTTCGTGGCCGTCAATACCCCCACGAAGCTCACCGGCATCGGCGCGGGGAAGGCGGCCGACCTAACGTACTGGGAGGGCTGTGCTCGGTTGATCGCGACGTGCTGCAAGGCTGGCGACAAGAAGGTGGTGGTGGAGAAGAGCACAGTGCCGGTGCGCACGGCGGATGCAATCCAGCGCGTGCTGACGAAGTGCGCGCCGGAGGCGGAATTTCAGGTTTTGTCAAACCCGGAGTTTCTTGCTGAGGGCACGGCAATCAATGACCTGCTCAAGCCAGACCGGGTGCTGATTGGGCACGCTCGAAGCGATGCGGGTGCCGCAGCATGCGAATTGCTCGCATCCGTATACGCGGAGTGGATTCCGCGGGAACGCATTCTCAAGTCTTCCATTTGGAGTGCGGAATTAGCGAAGCTGACTGCCAACGCTATGCTGGTGCGCCTCCCCGGCCCCGCCCCGGCCCCCTTCATTCTCCCCGCCGGACCAGCCCCTCGTTCCTCACACACACAGCGTTATTCTGCTTGCTCTGTTGCAGGCTCAGAGGGTGTCGTCCATCAATGCGATGTCCGCGGTGTGCGAGGCGACTGGTGCGGACGTCCAGGAAATTGCCACGTCCGTTGGAATGGACTCGCGCATCGGGCCCAAGTTCTTGAACGCCTCGGTCGGCTTTGGTGGCTCTTGTTTCCAGAAGGATATTCTGAACCTGGTATACATTTGCGAGACACTTAACCTAAAACCAGTTGCTGAGTACTGGGAACAGGTCCTGAAGATCAACGAGTTCCAGAAGGAGCGGTTCGTCGACGCCATCGTGGCGACGCTCTTCAACACGGTTCGTGGCAAGCGCATTGCAGTTCTGGGCTTTGCGTTCAAGAAGAATACAGGAGACACGAGGGAGAGCCCTGCGATCGCCATTTGCAAGCGCCTCCTTAATGAAGGAGCCAACATCGCAGTGTACGATCCCCAGGTCTCGGAGCAAGATATTATGACGGCCCTAGCACATGCCAGTGTGCATGAGTGGTGGGACCATCCGCTGGCGGAGAGTGTGCGGGCCGAACGGAACAAGTCGGTGCGAACTCACGTAAATGTGGTCGGGGACGCTCTTTCTGCGACCAAGGGCGCTCATGCTGCGCTGGTGCTCACAGGTGCGGCATGCGCGTTTGTCGATGCAAGGCGTGTTCTGCGCAGTGTCAGTGCTGGTTCTCAACGTGTCGAGATTGAGGAAGCGGTGCACGATGAGAATGTTCGGCCCCATTGACATCGAGATCCCTGTGCAGAGTGGGACGAGTTCAAGACCGTGGACTGGGAACGCGCCTACGAGCTCATGGAGAAGCCGGCGAGCGTTTTTGATGGCAGGCTGATACTCAACCGCGATGCGCTGCGAAAGATTGGTTTCGTAGTGCATGGGTTGGGCAAGCCTCTGGACCCCTATGTGGCAGAGGCCACTGGCAGACCTGCAGTGTGCCAGTCATGATCACAGCGACAGGCGAGTCCTCACGTCAGTCCGAGCCGCTTGCGGAAGTCGCCCACCATGCGCGGCAGACCCTCCTCCAGCGGGACTGTCGGCTCCCACCCGAGCAGCTCCTTGGCTTTGGAAATGTCGGGCTTCCGGCACTTGGGATCGTCTGCGGTGTTTTGCTTGTAAACCACCTGCACGTCGGGGTTGACCTTGGACCGCACCAGCTGCGCGAGCTCGTTCATGGTGAACTCCGTCGGGTTCCCGATGTTGAACGGCCCAATGTGATCTCCGTCCATCGTCCGCACCAGGCCTGCCACCAGGTCGCTGACGTACTGGAACGAGCGCGTCTGACATCCATCGCCGTACACGGTCAGGTTCTCCCCGCGCAGCGCCTGGGCCACAAAGTTCGATACCACGCGCCCGTCGTCCAGGGCCATCCTTGGGCCGTAAGTGTTGAATATCCTGACAATCCGCACCTCCGTACCATGCTCCCTGTAGTAGTCCATGGCCAGCGTCTCGCCCACGCGCTTGCCCTCGTCGTAGCACGCGCGCTCCCCGATGGGATTCACGTTGCCCCAGTAGGTCTCCTTCTGCGGGTGCTCCAGGGGATCGCCGTACACCTCGGACGTGGACGCCAGCAAAAGTCGTGCCCCACAGCGCTTGGCGAGACCCAGCATATTCAGCGTGCCAATGAATGCCGTCTTCAATGTCTTGATCGGGTTGTACTTGTAGTGAATCGGCGACGCTGGACAGGCCAGGTGGTACACCTGGTCAATCTCCAGCAGCAAGGGCTGTACGACGTCGTGCCGGACGAATTCAAAGTTTTCGCAGCCCATCAAATGGGACACGTTGGACTTGCTGCCTGTGAAGAGGTTGTCTGCGCAAATTACGTGATCCCCGCGCTGCACGAGGTAATCGCACAGGTGGCTGCCCACGAAGCCTGCACCACCCATCACCAGCACCCTGTTCCGCTCCTGCTGCGGCTTCGTGCGCGTCACCGTGCTGCTGCTCGCCATATTGATCAGCCCCGCTTCCTGCACAGCCGCAGTATTCCCCACAGAGGGTTTCGTCAGTCCGTGCAGAGCCAGCTCACTCCCCGCAAAGCGCGCATGCTTTGTCCGTCGGCAATCCCCGGCCCTGATGGCCCCACGGATGTACTGGCCAGCTTCGTGCTGCTCGGCCTGGCGCGCGATGCCACACTCACGCCCCGCGACCCTGAAACGCTGTTGCTAGCCCTGCGCTGCCGTGGTGCTCTGCTCTCTCTTCTTGCCGCTACAGCCTGCCCACTGTATCGATCGCAGCCGCCAACATCGCATTTCGCTGACCGTCGCACCTGGCTGATCCGTTGGATTTCGCCAAGCGCGTGATTTCGTCGTAAGTGAAGGAGGTTGGTGTCCCCTCACGGCTCAATCGCAATCCTTGCGCTTGGATATGTATATGAGCGCCTCGTGAGATCTGCGCGCAGTGTAGCTGCAGTGCGGAGGTCGGGTGAAGGTTACTCAGTAATACTGACCCGGAGATTGCCCCGGGGGGGGCAAAGTTTGGAATGGGTCGCCCATTTTGCTCTTTCATACCGGGGCTCCTTCTCCGATGTTCTGGCCTGGCCACTGGCCGCCGTGGGCAGTGGCCACCCCGGGTTCTGTGAGTTGAACTCAGTTCTGCAGCCCATGGCCAGGCCTGGCGAAGTCAGCGCCTGCCAGGGCCTAACGTTGAGCATGAAATGGAATCCTATCAAGCAGAATGCAAGCTAGACGATCACAGACTAATCAAAGGGTGGTGTAACAAGGACAGTGATGGAGAACACGCTCGCATGAAGTCAGCAGAGCAGCCGTGTTGGTGAAGTGCAACACACCACCTGCAGATGGGTCGAGTCTGTTGTCAATGACGATTGCTGCGTGCGTGCCGGTACTCGACGCAAGGACTACCCCGGCGTCCTGAAGGCGTCGGCCGGCGACACTCCTGGGGAGACCCCGAACTCACAACTTCACAGACCCGGTGATACGCAAGCCATCATGGTGAGCCACGCATGACGACTCGTCACTCGGAGTGCGTATAAGGAACCGACTGAAGAGCTCCGGGACCTGACTCACACGCGCCCGCGCCCGGAGGCCGGGCGTGACGAAATACTCTTTCGGCTGCGGCTCTTCCTTCTCGAGGCAGAACTCGCACGACAACAACTGGCGCGCGCTCAGGTCCGGCACGCGCGCGAGCCATCCGGGGCGCGGAGAGACGCAGGCTATCCGCAGGCGTCCTTGCCCGCAGCGGGGGTCTTCCTTCCTCTTTGGCATCCCTGTAAGGAGGTTTGAAGTGCTTGGTCCGTCCTTTTCGCCACTTCCCGGCGTGATTCTGGCACGCTCCATCGTCCGCCCTCAAGGTGGGCGGTATGCTATCTTAGCTGCGGAGGCCGCGCCCGACTTCAGAGGAGTGCGCTGTTTTGTTTCAACACATTTGACACATTTACCGGCTACATGGGCTACCGACGACCTTCAACTCGGATCGAGACCCTCGATCCGTTGGCGAGTTCTGGAGTTCCGCGATCCGTCGCATGGGTACCAACTTGTTCAGCTTGAAGCTGAACTTCACGACTCCATAGTACCCTCGGTCTGATGGACAAGCAGAGCGTTCCAACCAGTCCGCTCAGAACATGTTACGTGCGTTCGTCAACTACGAAGGCAATGACTGGCTGTTGCACCTCTCAATTGCGGAGTTCTGTTACAACAACACCGCAGCTACAGGCTACACACCCTTCTTTCTGAACGCCGCCGGCGGACAACACCCAACGGACGCGTCACACCTCATTGCAACGTCTATCCTGAACTCTGTCGACGATACGACCCCTGCAGCATGGCTACGCCGCATTTACACGAAGGAAGGAATCGCGATTCCTTCGTTCGTTTTACCGTGCCCAGCGGGCCGCGCGACGAGCACTTGAGCAAGCCGCTGGCAGGTGGCCGTGAACAGCACAACGCGCCGACCAGGCGACTTCTACGTCGGCCAGCAAGTTCTTCTATCAACCAAGCATCTACGCGTGCCGCAAGCTGTCTCGAAAGGCAAGCTACGCGACCGCCTCGTGGGACCACTCACCATCGTCGCCACTCATGGACCCAACGTCGTCGAGCTTGACCTTCCGACTACTTATGGCAACGTGAGCCGCCGCTGGAACGTCAGCTACGTGGAGGAGGCACCCGCCACGACGCGTGGGTATGCTCCGCGCGAAAACGAGCGCGCGGGACCGGTCGTGTTCACGCGCCGTCGTACCACGCCCCGGCGCTGGCGGCGTGGCTTATCTCCCCGGCTCACAAAAGTCTCGTAGCTCGGTGTCGCGCATTCGGCGGCGTTGGCAGGACCACCGTCGTCGTCGGCGGGTCGTTAGCTGCACTGGCGAGACGAGGCGAGTCGCTGGTCGCTGGTGCCAGACATGTTTCGGCCTGGTTGCATTTCACATCGATTCCATTTGCTGGCGCATTCGCTGCAAGGCCTCGCGAATGGCCTCCAGCGCTCGGTGGCTGGGCCGGCTGGCCTCGATGGCTCTCCTGTACGCTTCGCGGTCCCAGTCGACTGATGCGCAGCTGCTTTGCCTCCGCGCCCGAACAGTGCGACGTGGAGGTGGCCCGGGACGAACGCCGTGCTCATGTGCAGGAACACCGCCCGCGGCGCCGCGATCGTGTTGCCCTGCTCTATGTGTTCCGTCGTTGCGTACGCAGCGTGCAGCGGAAATTGGCTGTGCGAGCACACATTTCATTCTGCTGTGCATGAACTGTCATGAACACGTGCTAGATGCTGCTGGTCATGTAGTCGAACTTCACCCGTTCTCCGGTGCCCGTTGGTCGTGCGAGTGTGACCTCGACGCCCACGTCTCCTGTGACCTCGTTGCGCACAAAGCGCTTCACGGTGCCAACAGACCTCGCCCTTGCCACCAAAATCCAGCAGCAAACCGCACCAACCTCACGCGAATTGTGTCCTCGTTGGAGCTCAGTCCAATGCTCGGGCCGAGCCTCGGCCCGTTGTCTCGGCGCGCCGCGGGACCGATCGCTGTCAACCCTTTTGTTCCCGATACTTTGTGCAACCTCGTATAATTCCCCCCTTCACTATGCACTCCCGTTCTTCCCTACCATGTCATGCTGACCACTCATTAGGATGGGGAGGAGACGATGCCGGGCCGACCACCACGAGGTGTCAGTCTGACCTGAGCCAACCAGTTCGGCAAGTTGCCTACTGCTAGATTGCCGCTAGCCGAGCACAGCAGGCAGAGATAGGGGTGCGGGCCGCATGATGGCCTTGCTGTCTCGCGTGCGGGTACTCTATCGCTGCTGTTGTGTTTGGCCACCCCTTCGACTGGTCGTGTGACTTCTCGGAGCCTTTTTTGCGCGTCGCTGGGGACTGATTCACACACGAGCGTCTCGCCGTGAGTGCGTAGCAACCTTGGCCACGATGTCATATGTTCCATGAGGGATGCTCTGCCGTGAACGGCTAATGACGTTGCTCGCTGCCGCTCTCCTTCTCGCGTGGCAGTTCGACTGTCAATGGCATCGGCAGGCACCGATGATTGGGCGCACTCTCGCTCGTGTACCACTCGAAATTTTCCCTCACTTCCTGCTCGATTTGATGAATGAAGTCGGCCTCTGGTGTGGGAACAGATTTGGGGACCATCATCTCCTTGAACGCGTAGTCTCGATCCCGAAGATTGAATCCCCCATCTCGGTACGTCAAGTTGGAGATGCGCAGCTGCTCGTCTACTGCTGCACGAAACTGCTCTGCCTGTTCCGCTGTGGTGATGAGGTCCATGTCGGGTGTCTGCGAAACTGGATAGTTTTCGCCGACCTCCATGTGATTGATCGCTAGCCCCAGGCCTTCGATCCCGATGGAGAACAGGCCGCGCTCGTAAATGTACCGCCATGCCATACTCTCCGGCTCGTTGCTGCCAGAAAACCAGAAGTTATTGATTACCGGTAGTCCCGGAGTGTACGGCACGAAACACGTCTCCACATACTTGTCCCGTAGCCAGTGCTGAAACTCCCGCCAGTGCCGTGGTGCAACCACCGGACCCCATGGGCAGAAGGCAGGCCATGCAGAGAGCCGGGTCGAGACGCCTTCGGTCATGACAACCCTGTGCGAGCACAGAAGCATCATCTTCAGGAGGTCCGGATCATCTCGCGCTCGGTCGTGCAACGTTCGGAGGACGTGCATGGTGAGCGCGACGCCGTGAGGAGAAATCTGTAGATCGTCCTCGAGCACCCACGCATACTCGTCGTCCCGTACGGGATAGAAAGCTGACCACCACGACATCCTCAACCCATCCTGCTGAAGTCTGACGTGCATTTCCACCGGAATCGGCGCGACATTCCGCTCAAACTCGGCCACCGTGCTGCGAAGTGCCGCCAGCGTCTCGCTGCTGTGACGGTCCCGCCAACCATCCACGAATATGTCGACCTGCGTGACGCCCGTCAAGCTTTCGCTGTCCCGTATGGACTTCAGGAGCCTCGAAAAGCTTTCCACACGCCTCTGGGTGAGAATGACCAGTCGGAGTTTGGGACCATCTGACCCCTCAGATCCCGCCAAGCTGGATCCCATTTGCGTCCGCGAGAAGAGACCGATCAGAACTAGCAGAGCGACCACGATAGGCGCCACCAGGGTCGGTGCACGCCTGGGAACGCGCAGCCGCTTCATCGGTCACGGTAAATCACTGCTAGATGATTTACGAGCAGGGATACGGCCGATTTCTTTGTCAGACAGTGCTTGAGTGCTAAACTGTTTAAAAGGAAGGTTTCGGCGAGAGTTTCGCATCTCGCGCGAGACCTCCTGGGCTTGGGGTGCTCAACCCAGCCCGGCGCGCCCGACTGAGTCCGGCCTCCAGCGCCCGGCAAGTTTCGCGGGTCGCGCAAATTTGTGCCCCCAGGCGTGGACCATGTCCACATGCGTCCGCTCAGGCGCGCAAAACCCGCGCATGATGCCACTCGAGGCCGGGAAGCGCCGGAAGCTGCCCTGGAGGCATTCTGCCAAAGCAGGCCCAGGCCCTAAGGCAGGTGTCCCGCGCCCACAATGCATGTCGTGAGTTTATTCTACCCGCAACGCGCAGTCATAGAAGTATACAGCCCTGTCCATGACAGAATGCAGTCGCGTACCCACCATGCAGGCGAAGCGGCGATACAGACCCATTGGCGACAGAGCCCGTGACCCCGTGCGGACCGAGGACATTTCGAGATCGCCATTGATCAGCGCGACACGATGGAGGCGATCACAGTCGGTGAGACGCGCATATCTCCGCGCGATTTCTAATTCGCTGGTCTTGGCCCGGGCGCGACTCAACACCCCAGATGGAACGCTCCGGGGGCCAGCATCACATGCCGCAATCACGCTTGTGTTGGCGATCACTGCATTGTTCATACTCTCATCGTGCCACAACGGATTTCAGTGGCACAGAGATGCCGTGCTCAGTCCGGGCGCCGGCCATGTGTGCTGAGATGACCGGCGCTGAAACTTCTGCGGTGCAGGCCAGGCAGCAGACGTGACCAAACATCGATCTGTCTTCAACGACACCGCCTCTGGGACAGATGTTCATGCTGGCTGCTGCAAGCAAGACCTGGAACGGCCTGACCGGCGAGCTCTTCGCACCGCTGAGGCGTTGAATGGGTTCGCCGACGATTGAGGCGAGGTGGACCCGCTTTGGAAGGCGCTCGCCGCCTCCGAGCATGCAGTCAAGATAGGACGAGGCGCTGATGTGCTCTGTAAGGCGTCGTTCGCGTGGAGCGGCCGGAACCCGGAGTGGCTGTCAACTTCACCTTCAACGCGCCGCGTGCCAAAATTTCCGCCCCCGGAGCGCAGCGGACTCGCAGCATCCGGCGCTATGATCAATGTTACGGCCGTCTCGGAGCGAGCGACGCCTCTGTCTGGCCCCAAAGTGGCGGAAGCGGGCTTGCTTTTCCCTGCGGGGCTGCTGCGGTCGTCGCAGCTGCGCGCGAAAAGACCGACATCCCGCAGCCATCGAGGCAGCGACGTCGCAAAAGATAGAGCGGCAGCCTCACGGGATTTTCGCCGCCTCCGGGGCGCTCGCGTGGCATTGCGCGGCCCGGAAGTAATGCTGGGTGGGAGCACGGCGTGGACGGGTGATGAGTGACAGGACTGGGAAGACAAGCGCGGCGGAGGCTGGCCATCGATGTGATGAAGCGTATCATTGCTCTCCAAATCGCCCCCAGCGCCGAGGCCGCGCACAACCGGCTCTTGTGGCATGCATAGGGGAATATCGTGCGCCGGGGCGCGAACTCGCAAACGGAGGACGTAAACTACCGCGCACCCGGACGCTTAGTTACGCTGCAACCTCCTGTCAAGAGGACCATGCGGTGAGAGCGAGGGGGGCGGCCAGGGGGGGGCTGCAGTTACAGCGCTAGGACGTGGGTCCCCTCCGTCCGCCCAATCTGCTGCGGCGTTCGCGGAGACGGCTGCTAGAATACAAAGGTATCTACCTGTGCAGCGATTTCGCGCTGGAATTTGCCCACGGCGCGGCTCCATCGAGGCTGCAGCCAGGCTAGACCCTAAGGTGCCGCGCCCGGGCCGTGCGGCCGCGGCGGCAGGCGCCGTGCAGAAATTCGCGCCAAAATCGACAGGTGATGATTCTATCGTTGCGATAAGCCCACTGAGTGGAGCGGTCGAGCCGCGCAGCGAGGCCTAGAGCCTTCCAAAGCCGGCGGTGGCGGCATGTGGCGGTGCCCGCTCAGGACGCGCTCCCGGAGCCCTTCCTTATACTCGGGACGAGACCCTGAGCGCGCCAAAGTGACCGAGTGCGCATCGTGTGGCCCGGGCAGAACGGAAAAAGGGCCAGTTGAACACCCCATGGGCTGCGACTGAATCACTGATTGTCAGTGTGAGACTCCTAGGACATTCGACAGTCCGGTCTCGGTATTTATCACCGCCCGAATGTGGGTTGTGTAGACTGCGATGAAATAAATTTCCTGCTACCTCTTCCAGTTCGCCGGAACGGAGAGCTTGGTGGTTGCCAACTGTGCCTGGCAGGTGAGCAGCAGAGAGCGTGGCCCGCAGTGGGGAGCTCGGTCCCTCCGTCACAGCGGGGTGCGGGACACGCAGGAATGCAGGTAGGATGACGTGCGTATCAGACGGTGTCGCGATAGGATTGCCTGTCCGAATGCCCTGGCGTGCAGAGAGCCACTATGAGAATTGTGTGCATCGGAGCGGGCTACGTGGGTGGGCCCACTATGGCCATTATGGCGGATCGCTGCCCTGGCCATACGGTGACCGTCGTCGACGTCAACGAGGATCGCATCGCTGGTACGTTTTACGTCCTTTCAGCCGCGGTCTGGACTGCTGCCCGTCTCGTTGCCCTTTCTTCGCGGGCTGAGACAGGAGTGCTCGTACGCGACTGGCGGCTCACATGTGTGGGATCGTTCTGTATTATGTGATGCTGTGCAGCATGGAATTCCGACAGCTTGCCGATCTTCGAGCCAGGCTTGGACGAGGTGGTCAAGAAGACTCGTGGGCGCAACTTGTTCTTCAGCACCGAGAAGGAGAAGTACGTGGCCGAGGCCGACATGATCTTCGTGGCCGTCAATACCCCCACGAAGCTCACCGGCATCGGCGCGGGGAAGGCGGCCGACCTAACGTACTGGGAGGGCTGTGCTCGGTTGATCGCGACGTGCTGCAAGGCTGGCGACAAGAAGGTGGTGGTGGAGAAGAGCACAGTGCCGGTGCGCACGGCGGATGCAATCCAGCGCGTGCTGACGAAGTGCGCGCCGGAGGCGGAATTTCAGGTTTTGTCAAACCCGGAGTTTCTTGCTGAGGGCACGGCAATCAATGACCTGCTCAAGCCAGACCGGGTGCTGATTGGGCACGCTCGAAGCGATGCGGGTGCCGCAGCATGCGAATTGCTCGCATCCGTATACGCGGAGTGGATTCCGCGGGAACGCATTCTCAAGTCTTCCATTTGGAGTGCGGAATTAGCGAAGCTGACTGCCAACGCTATGCTGGTGCGCCTCCCCGGCCCCGCCCCGGCCCCCTTCATTCTCCCCGCCGGACCAGCCCCTCGTTCCTCACACACACAGCGTTATTCTGCTTGCTCTGTTGCAGGCTCAGAGGGTGTCGTCCATCAATGCGATGTCCGCGGTGTGCGAGGCGACTGGTGCGGACGTCCAGGAAATTGCCACGTCCGTTGGAATGGACTCGCGCATCGGGCCCAAGTTCTTGAACGCCTCGGTCGGCTTTGGTGGCTCTTGTTTCCAGAAGGATATTCTGAACCTGGTATACATTTGCGAGACACTTAACCTAAAACCAGTTGCTGAGTACTGGGAACAGGTCCTGAAGATCAACGAGTTCCAGAAGGAGCGGTTCGTCGACGCCATCGTGGCGACGCTCTTCAACACGGTTCGTGGCAAGCGCATTGCAGTTCTGGGCTTTGCGTTCAAGAAGAATACAGGAGACACGAGGGAGAGCCCTGCGATCGCCATTTGCAAGCGCCTCCTTAATGAAGGAGCCAACATCGCAGTGTACGATCCCCAGGTCTCGGAGCAAGATATTATGACGGCCCTAGCACATGCCAGTGTGCATGAGTGGTGGGACCATCCGCTGGCGGAGAGTGTGCGGGCCGAACGGAACAAGTCGGTGCGAACTCACGTAAATGTGGTCGGGGACGCTCTTTCTGCGACCAAGGGCGCTCATGCTGCGCTGGTGCTCACAGGTGCGGCATGCGCGTTTGTCGATGCAAGGCGTGTTCTGCGCAGTGTCAGTGCTGGTTCTCAACGTGTCGAGATTGAGGAAGCGGTGCACGATGAGAATGTTCGGCCCCATTGACATCGAGATCCCTGTGCAGAGTGGGACGAGTTCAAGACCGTGGACTGGGAACGCGCCTACGAGCTCATGGAGAAGCCGGCGAGCGTTTTTGATGGCAGGCTGATACTCAACCGCGATGCGCTGCGAAAGATTGGTTTCGTAGTGCATGGGTTGGGCAAGCCTCTGGACCCCTATGTGGCAGAGGCCACTGGCAGACCTGCAGTGTGCCAGTCATGATCACAGCGACAGGCGAGTCCTCACGTCAGTCCGAGCCGCTTGCGGAAGTCGCCCACCATGCGCGGCAGACCCTCCTCCAGCGGGACTGTCGGCTCCCACCCGAGCAGCTCCTTGGCTTTGGAAATGTCGGGCTTCCGGCACTTGGGATCGTCTGCGGTGTTTTGCTTGTAAACCACCTGCACGTCGGGGTTGACCTTGGACCGCACCAGCTGCGCGAGCTCGTTCATGGTGAACTCCGTCGGGTTCCCGATGTTGAACGGCCCAATGTGATCTCCGTCCATCGTCCGCACCAGGCCTGCCACCAGGTCGCTGACGTACTGGAACGAGCGCGTCTGACATCCATCGCCGTACACGGTCAGGTTCTCCCCGCGCAGCGCCTGGGCCACAAAGTTCGATACCACGCGCCCGTCGTCCAGGGCCATCCTTGGGCCGTAAGTGTTGAATATCCTGACAATCCGCACCTCCGTACCATGCTCCCTGTAGTAGTCCATGGCCAGCGTCTCGCCCACGCGCTTGCCCTCGTCGTAGCACGCGCGCTCCCCGATGGGATTCACGTTGCCCCAGTAGGTCTCCTTCTGCGGGTGCTCCAGGGGATCGCCGTACACCTCGGACGTGGACGCCAGCAAAAGTCGTGCCCCACAGCGCTTGGCGAGACCCAGCATATTCAGCGTGCCAATGAATGCCGTCTTCAATGTCTTGATCGGGTTGTACTTGTAGTGAATCGGCGACGCTGGACAGGCCAGGTGGTACACCTGGTCAATCTCCAGCAGCAAGGGCTGTACGACGTCGTGCCGGACGAATTCAAAGTTTTCGCAGCCCATCAAATGGGACACGTTGGACTTGCTGCCTGTGAAGAGGTTGTCTGCGCAAATTACGTGATCCCCGCGCTGCACGAGGTAATCGCACAGGTGGCTGCCCACGAAGCCTGCACCACCCATCACCAGCACCCTGTTCCGCTCCTGCTGCGGCTTCGTGCGCGTCACCGTGCTGCTGCTCGCCATATTGATCAGCCCCGCTTCCTGCACAGCCGCAGTATTCCCCACAGAGGGTTTCGTCAGTCCGTGCAGAGCCAGCTCACTCCCCGCAAAGCGCGCATGCTTTGTCCGTCGGCAATCCCCGGCCCTGATGGCCCCACGGATGTACTGGCCAGCTTCGTGCTGCTCGGCCTGGCGCGCGATGCCACACTCACGCCCCGCGACCCTGAAACGCTGTTGCTAGCCCTGCGCTGCCGTGGTGCTCTGCTCTCTCTTCTTGCCGCTACAGCCTGCCCACTGTATCGATCGCAGCCGCCAACATCGCATTTCGCTGACCGTCGCACCTGGCTGATCCGTTGGATTTCGCCAAGCGCGTGATTTCGTCGTAAGTGAAGGAGGTTGGTGTCCCCTCACGGCTCAATCGCAATCCTTGCGCTTGGATATGTATATGAGCGCCTCGTGAGATCTGCGCGCAGTGTAGCTGCAGTGCGGAGGTCGGGTGAAGGTTACTCAGTAATACTGACCCGGAGATTGCCCCGGGGGGGGCAAAGTTTGGAATGGGTCGCCCATTTTGCTCTTTCATACCGGGGCTCCTTCTCCGATGTTCTGGCCTGGCCACTGGCCGCCGTGGGCAGTGGCCACCCCGGGTTCTGTGAGTTGAACTCAGTTCTGCAGCCCATGGCCAGGCCTGGCGAAGTCAGCGCCTGCCAGGGCCTAACGTTGAGCATGAAATGGAATCCTATCAAGCAGAATGCAAGCTAGACGATCACAGACTAATCAAAGGGTGGTGTAACAAGGACAGTGATGGAGAACACGCTCGCATGAAGTCAGCAGAGCAGCCGTGTTGGTGAAGTGCAACACACCACCTGCAGATGGGTCGAGTCTGTTGTCAATGACGATTGCTGCGTGCGTGCCGGTACTCGACGCAAGGACTACCCCGGCGTCCTGAAGGCGTCGGCCGGCGACACTCCTGGGGAGACCCCGAACTCACAACTTCACAGACCCGGTGATACGCAAGCCATCATGGTGAGCCACGCATGACGACTCGTCACTCGGAGTGCGTATAAGGAACCGACTGAAGAGCTCCGGGACCTGACTCACACGCGCCCGCGCCCGGAGGCCGGGCGTGACGAAATACTCTTTCGGCTGCGGCTCTTCCTTCTCGAGGCAGAACTCGCACGACAACAACTGGCGCGCGCTCAGGTCCGGCACGCGCGCGAGCCATCCGGGGCGCGGAGAGACGCAGGCTATCCGCAGGCGTCCTTGCCCGCAGCGGGGGTCTTCCTTCCTCTTTGGCATCCCTGTAAGGAGGTTTGAAGTGCTTGGTCCGTCCTTTTCGCCACTTCCCGGCGTGATTCTGGCACGCTCCATCGTCCGCCCTCAAGGTGGGCGGTATGCTATCTTAGCTGCGGAGGCCGCGCCCGACTTCAGAGGAGTGCGCTGTTTTGTTTCAACACATTTGACACATTTACCGGCTACATGGGCTACCGACGACCTTCAACTCGGATCGAGACCCTCGATCCGTTGGCGAGTTCTGGAGTTCCGCGATCCGTCGCATGGGTACCAACTTGTTCAGCTTGAAGCTGAACTTCACGACTCCATAGTACCCTCGGTCTGATGGACAAGCAGAGCGTTCCAACCAGTCCGCTCAGAACATGTTACGTGCGTTCGTCAACTACGAAGGCAATGACTGGCTGTTGCACCTCTCAATTGCGGAGTTCTGTTACAACAACACCGCAGCTACAGGCTACACACCCTTCTTTCTGAACGCCGCCGGCGGACAACACCCAACGGACGCGTCACACCTCATTGCAACGTCTATCCTGAACTCTGTCGACGATACGACCCCTGCAGCATGGCTACGCCGCATTTACACGAAGGAAGGAATCGCGATTCCTTCGTTCGTTTTACCGTGCCCAGCGGGCCGCGCGACGAGCACTTGAGCAAGCCGCTGGCAGGTGGCCGTGAACAGCACAACGCGCCGACCAGGCGACTTCTACGTCGGCCAGCAAGTTCTTCTATCAACCAAGCATCTACGCGTGCCGCAAGCTGTCTCGAAAGGCAAGCTACGCGACCGCCTCGTGGGACCACTCACCATCGTCGCCACTCATGGACCCAACGTCGTCGAGCTTGACCTTCCGACTACTTATGGCAACGTGAGCCGCCGCTGGAACGTCAGCTACGTGGAGGAGGCACCCGCCACGACGCGTGGGTATGCTCCGCGCGAAAACGAGCGCGCGGGACCGGTCGTGTTCACGCGCCGTCGTACCACGCCCCGGCGCTGGCGGCGTGGCTTATCTCCCAGGCGCACGAAACAGGAAATCAATGCGATGAACGTGGTAAATGGGGGTCACGTCGACGAGCTGTTGTTGTGCAAAACAGCCGGTCAACGCTCTGAACACTCGCGCGTACTGTGGCCGTTGTCCAGCATCTCCGACGTAATGAACTTTCAGTCTGACAAATGTGTCAAAACCGGCCCGGTTGTTGACCTCCGGGAGGTCACAATAACCAAGGAAAGGGGTGGCCGAGAGCAACGACGTGGTGGAGTACCCGCACGCAAGATGAGCAGGCGGCGGCAACAGATGTCGGGGTCCCAGCACCGTGATTCAGAATTCGCGAACTGGCGGTTCTACGTCGCTGGCCCGAAGGTAGTGACCCCGACGCGCGTGGATCTGGGCCTCGTTTTACGTCGGCGAATGATCCGCAACAGAAGGAGGCTCGCGAGGCGAGTTCCGATGTCACAACTGGCGCGCCTCTATCGCCAGCACAGGGCCGCATGCCTCAAGCATGTAGTCCCACACTTTGCGCCCGCCACGCCAGAAGGCATTCACG
This sequence comes from Pedinophyceae sp. YPF-701, assembly GCA_916048055.1. Lineage (NCBI taxonomy): Eukaryota > Viridiplantae > Chlorophyta > Pedinophyceae > Pedinophyceae sp. YPF-701. Next base: position 335,207 of record CAJZHL010000015.1, on the reverse strand, counting down.
ACCTCGTTGTCCGCGAAGTTGCGCGCCTTGACGCGGCCCACGCACCCGCCAACCACGCGTATCCCGTCGACAACACCCGGCACACGCCTTCGTACCACGCCCCGGCGCTGGCAGCGTGGTTTTCAGCAATCCCCGTGAACGATCACAGCTAAAACCCCCTCCTCCCTGACTCGACAACCCCCGCTCCCCGCCCGCCCCACACCGAAACCCCCCTCCCCTCCCTCCCCCATCCTGCGGCCGTGCGGGTGTTCCGCGGCCCTGGAGTCACATGACAACATCATCGGTGTGTTAAAGGTCCATGCACGAGCTTCCTGGGCGATGCACCCCCACCCCTTGCCAACCATCACGCGGACCCGCTGCCCAACGTGTGCTTCCAGGAGCGGCCCGAGTAGCGGGTGACGTGAGGGGGCTGTCACCGCCTCACCTGACATGCGTGATGTCTTGCGTGTGTCTCACCGGGCAGGGTCGCCGGCCGACGACATCGGGCCGCGTGATGGGGCTTGCCGACGAGTACCCGCACGCCCGCGGGGCTCGTCGCTCATCGAAGACTTCACTCAAGCTGCGTGCGCAGGTGCTGGGACCCCGACATCTGTTGCCGCCGCCTGCTCATCTTGCGTGCGGGTACTCCACCACGTCGTTGCTCTCGGCCACCCCTTTCCTTGGTTATTGTGACCTCCGGTTTTGACACATTTGTCAGACTGAAAGTTCATTACAGTGGTGGGATGTGGACTGTCAGCGCTCGTCCACATCGGTGCCCTGAAACCATTCTCGCTGACGCTTTCGCCGACATCCGGCGCCAGGGCCATCTGTTCCCTCCCTATCATAGTACGCCCGAGCACGGCACCACGTCTGGAATGGCTAGTGTTGACGACCCTCTGTGATCCTTTGTCGTTGAACACCAACCTCGGCCGTCAACGAAAGTCCAGGACCGCCCGAACTGCGGCGCATGCTCGAGGGGCGTGTCGGCCTCACATTCTCGGCCCGGTCCACGAACTCGACGAGCGCCATTGGTGCCGCATCGCCCTTTCGTTTCCCCGCCGCGAGCAACCTGCGGGAACCGCCACCATGTACGCACTTCGTCGCAGGTCTTGCGGGGTTGCACCAAGTCGGCCGGACAAATCACGCAGGGATACGTGTGTGCTGACGAGAGGCCCGAGGGTCACCTGGTGTAACCTCCACTGCGGTGTTTGTAATGCACAGCGAGATCGTCGACAAGCTTCCTACTGATGTCCTGTCGACTGTTGTCGAAGACGGTATTCAGCACGCTCTGCTTGGCTCTCCGCATCGCAGGTGCTGCCTGCTCAGCACTGCAAGACATCGCAGCGCGAGCTTCAGGTCGGCGTCGCACGCGGTCGCACAGCGATGTACCGCGCATGTTGCACGATCGGCAGTCCCCGGCCGCAAGCCCACCCGCAAATATTGCTCGCAAACGACACGTACCAGGCATCTCTGTAGCTCTTCCCGTGCGTGACGGCTCTGTCTGCCAGACGCCGCAGTTCCTTTGCACGCGCCGTGGTGGTGACGATACGTTCGTATTCGATGAGCTTAGAAACCAGGTTTCTGCACAAGGCAGCGCGAAGAACAGGCAAGCTGCTCTATACTGCGAGGAACTCACAGGTGCTGATCCTCCTTTGGAGCGGGGTTTCGAGACGCCGCTACATCCTCCGGGGGAAAGAGCGTCCTTCTGCTCTCCGATGGACGTCATGTTCGTGCAGTAGGTGGGGTTCCTGGAGCGGACCTCAAGAGGGCTTTGCGATGCGCTGCGCAGCGGTTGAGTTTGTTTCCTCGAAGGCGATGTTTCATCCTGCTGCAGCGATGACGAGGTGTAGTGACCGCTCTTTGACAGGCCGGCCCGGCCCCCTCCTCCACGTGCGGGTTCGCGGTGTTGGTCTCCTTCTCAGCGGGTTGGTCTCCTTCGGGTCAGTACATGCGACACGCTTCGCTTCTGCAGCCATACGACGCGTCACTTCTCGCGATGCGGCAACGTGGGGTTTGTCACGTAAGCCGCTTCTCGACGGCCATTCCCGGCCCTACAGGGGCTGCTAGGACTCCTGGAGGCCTCGGGGAACTAGGTCCGACACGACCACCCTCGACTTGACTTCCCCCATCGCGGCAACATGTTGGGCGATGGCACGCTGTGCCCGCTTGTTGGAACGCGCGGCGCCTCTTCGATCCGCACAGTCTGACGCGAATCGCCATGATGTTTACCGCAGCTGCGTGCTCCCCCACCCTGGTCCAGGTGCGTTTCTCGGCAGGCAACCCGCGGCCAGTGCTCCGCCGTGTTCACGCCATCTTCCCTGTAGGCAGCACGACGAGCGCAACTGTCACGCCAATCCGCATCCACGCCGCTTCTGGCTCGCTCTGCCTCTGCCATCCTATCAGCCGCCAACAGCCCACAGACAGTGCTGACCGCGGTGTGAGAGCCACCGCTCCTGCGCGACGATGACGTGCAGGTCCGGCGTGGCGCGCCGTCGGCCAGCAGGGCCACGCGCGTGGTTGCCCGAGCGGAGGAGGAGAAGAAGCAGGGCCTGCGAGGGCTCGACTTCACTCCCAACCGCAACGCCGCCGTCGGTTTCCAGGACGAGGACTCGGCCGGCCAGACGAACATTTTCGCCGTCGAGGTGCGTCGCCCGGGCCGTGCTCGCTCCAGCCTCAACCTGCGCTGTCGGATTGCGCGGCGCAAGTCCACTGCTGATTGGCTTCCTCCCTCGCTCGCAGCCCAAGTCCTACCTGGCAGGCTCCACGGCAGACACCTCGGGCGGTGCCCCGCTGTTCATCGCGCTGGCTTTCGGCATCGGCGCGGCCGTCGTCGTGGGCGGCGGAGTCCTGAACGTGAGCACCAGCGCCTCGCGTGCATTCCCGTGCCGCTGGTGGCCGAACGGTGACAACGACGCATGTTGCGACGGCGTAGAACCACATAAATGCATCGATCACGCAAAAAGTGCGCTGTGTCACGGATTCTTGCATGCAGTCGCGGGAGGGGCCAGTGGAGGAGGACATGTCCGCGTACGCAACGCTGACGGAGTACGTGGCGAAGCTGAGCTGATCGATGATGACACTCGCTCACATGTCACGATCGCCGACGTCTGCAGCGGAGGAGCCACTCCCAGCCAAGGTGCTGTGTGTAGCTCATGAGCAGGCTCGCGGGTTGCTCGCTGGTCATGCCGGGCGAGCTGGACGGAGTGTGATGCCATACTACCAGCGATGCGCGGTCAGTCAAAGAGCGCCTCAAACTGCGCGAGTGACATCGACAGCACCCCTGACCGCACATCGTCTTCCCCATACAAGAGGGTGACTCGGGCGCCATCGATCAGCAAGCCGGTGACGATCGCCATGGCAGATTCCGCGGCGACCGCTTCACTCAGCGGGATGGGCCGCGACACGGCAGTGATTTTGAACGGCGGCGTGGCCTCGAACTTGTAGGCGCGATTCTCGTACTTCTTCTCGGGTCGGAGCAGATGCATGACGCCGCAGAAAACACTCCCGCCTTGGTTCGACCGCGGCAGCAGCACGCTCGGCGATCCGCCGTGCGCGACGGCGTCTCCGTGTTGCAGCACCTCGAGTTGCAGAGACGACGTGGTCGCGACCAGCTGGCACGATCCGTCGACGCCAAGCCGTACGACCTGGTGAGGCTCCAGCCGGTAAGACGCATAGAGATGACCGTCATGCCAGAACGGCGACAGGTTCTTCTGAATAGGGTCGTTGGAGAAGTCGCACCGCACTTGCAGCGGACGCGTCGCGGTCCACTCGCCCTGGGGCGAAGGGCGCAGCGTGGACAGGAACTGCCGCATGACCACGTCCCCGCACTGCTCGCCGGGAACTTCGGCCGGCAGCAGCATGGCGAACATGGCCATGATGGTGCCGCTGGCACCAGGTATCAGACGCACGTCCTCCGCGCCGGAAGCGGAGCACATGGGGTTGTCTCCGATCCGAACGTGGGCTGGCACGCATAGAGTGTCGGTGTCCTGGACGTCCAGCCACGTGCAGGAGCTCGGGGACGCGAACCGCGAGTCCTGGAACTGGCAGAGCACAACACGACTGTGCCAGAAGTCGATGTCGCCGCGACGGCGGTCCGGGATGCGCGCAAGCGACCGGAACGATGCGAGATATCCCGACGCGGGCAGCTTGACGGCCGAGGGGTTTATCATTGCGCGAAATCCAATGGGGAAGTGCAGCAGCCGCGCGAAGGGAAGATGAGCTGCTTCGGGCGCTGTAAGCCTTGCATCGTCGCGGTGCCTGAAGCGCTGCAGTCCACGTGCGCCGACGCCTGACAATTGCGCTGCGGAGATGCCCAATAGAGGTAGAACGCAGCACAGGATGCGCACTACAGTTAGCAGCAGGTGGCCCGCTGTAGGTCTTGCGAAGCACATAGAGCCCTGCCAGCCGGAGGCCTCGCGACCGAACGACGCGTGAGCGGCCAAGCACCGACGTTACGGGACACGTGTCATGTCGACCCGGCGAGGACGCCCCTGAGCCGCGTCTGCGTCAACTAGCACTGACTGCGAACTACTCGGCTGAGGTCCTGTGTCGGCGCCCCAAGGCATGCCGAGCGCGTGCTGACAGCTCACGCTTGTTTGTGACGCTGCATGTTCGAGTTCGACAGGTGAGCCGTCGCAACGGTGTCAAATGGGTCCGCAAGAGAGTCTCCTGGACTCCAGTGGAGTCTCCTACTGGTCCAAAAGTTTGACACCCCCAAAAGGACAGTCACTGACACCAACGGTTGGTGTCACACCTCCGAGTGCAAAGAACACACCCGCGCATCGTTCGCGGCGTGATTGGAGGCTTGGACGTAACAATGGTTCGGAATGAACTGATTATCAGGTAGTATCAGTTAGTATCAGTGATACAATCAGTATGACGAAACGTGGCAAGCTGCAGCGGCAGATGTCGAGGTACCAGCACACGTACGTGCTGGACGACAGACTTGGAAGCGTGTTTAGCTAAGCAACCGTGCCCACTGAGGGTCGGAAGTGATGCATGAATCAGGTTCGACGACGAACCATATGAACCAGGCACAGCCGGGGAAAACACGACGCTCGGCGTGCCGTTGAGGCACCGTCCTGTCACACCGTTCGTCTCAGTGAGCTCGTTTTCACTCCCTCGCCGGCGCCAGCAGCATCGTAATTTGGTTCCCCTGGATGGTCGGCGCCTGTTCGATACGAGCAGCGTCGCCGACCTCCTCCTGGAACCTCTCGATCAGCTCCTTGCCCAGGTCTTTGAACTGCACACAGCGACCGCCCAGTCGGGCGATGCTCATGCGCACTGGCGCGCTCCGTGCGAGGTACGGGCGTTATACCCATGGCTGCGTGCACGCGCCACGCACGCGCGGTCGTCTCTCGTACCTGCATTTCCCGCCCGCGGAGAGACACGGTGACCTTGACCCTGTTGTTCTTCTCCAGGAACTTCAGCGCCTTCTTCAGGCGCACGTTGTAGTCCGCGTCGCCTGTGTTAGGGCGCATCTTCAGCTCCTTGGTCTCCATCACGCCGGCCTGCGAGGTTCGCGTAAACCGTCATCATCAAAGTTGCCATGGCCGTGCAAACCGTGCAAGTCAGTCGTTGCGCCTCCGAGCCCTGCTAACGCCGTGCAAAGGCGGGACGCTGACAAAAGATTGCAATGTCCGCGCGGTCGGGAAACGGCGCACATATATCACTCGAGCACGGCCTACATGATGCTTTAGCCTGACATACGCCGGGGCGTGATGAGGTGCACGCCAACCCGGGCGTTCAAAGTGGACGAAATGAATCGCCATGCCTGCACAGATGGATCGACGACGCTGCGCCACTGACCGCGCTGGCAGGAGGACAGCACCGCAGGTGGCTTCGTCTCACCTTCTGCTTCTTCCGCTCCTCTTTCTTTTTCTTCTCCTCCTCGAACTTGTATCGAGAGTACTCCACCAGACGGCACACTGGCGGCGATGCGTCCTTGACCACCATAAGCAGGTCAACTCCCTCCTCTTCGGCCATCTCCTGCAGGACGTTCATCCAGCGAAAACGCTGCGGTTCGGACCCCCCCACGTAATGTTGCGCTCCGTCCGTGAGGATCACCTGACAATGTGGGCAGAATGCGAGCATTGGTGCTCAATGGCGCTTCGAATTGGGCGAGCACCGCACCAGAGCCTGAGCGGTAGGCATCACTCCTACGGGCTCCTTGTCGACACCGATGACTCGAACTTCGGTCGCTTCGATCTCCTCGTTCATCAGCGGCACGTTCGGGTCCCGCGCTCCGCTCCGTCCCCGGAACCCCGTTCTCCCGCCCTGGTACGGCCCGCGCCGGTCACCCCGGCCCTCGCCGCCCCGTCCGCCGCGACCGCCGGGTGCTGGGGAGCGGCCGCGACCCATCGGCGACGGCGAACGGCCGCGGCCGCCACCGCCTCCTCTACCACGTCCTGGAGCGCGGCCGCCGCGTCCACGCCCACCCCGTCCCCCGCGTGCTTGTCCGCCAGCGCGGCACACCGTGAGCACGGCCACACGGGCGCGCGCTGGCACCGGGCGCGCCCTACAGACGGCGGATGCGGCCATCATGTTGGGCCCAGCAGCCAGGGAAACGGGCATGGTGGACAGCGGAACCTCGGCTGGCCGCAAAAAAATACTGCGAACAGGCCAGTGGGCGGGATGGACCAGTGCGGCAGGACAGAACTCAGTGCAATCTCGAACATGCAACGACTTTGCAGAGTGGAATCGGGCACGTGCCGCGCGAGGGAACGTCGAAGGCGGGCGGCTGCCAGGCACCGTGCTCAGCGTGCAGGTCTACCCAGCTCAGGGCCGCCCCAAGTGACTTGGACTGTCCACCCGTCCGACGGCGTCGGGTCCCGACGGGTCCCGTGCAGCAGGACGGAGCCGCTGAGCGGCGCTCCGAGTCGCTGGGAGCGGCCAGTGACGCGAAGGCTTCGAGACCGCCTCCTCGCCCGGCCTGCGCGTACGTCAGCGGGCGGATGGAGAGCCCGAACCTCCGCTGGTAGTTCGGGGGGTGGCTCCGAGCAACGTGCGCGTGGCATGTGTTCAGGCGTTAGACCAGCCCCGTGAAACCAGCGCGTGACCAGCAACACTGTGCAGCAGCGAGGCTAGTGGCGGCGTGTGTTGTTCACGGGCAGCTTGACTCGGCGCGGGCAGGTGAGCCGGTTTGGTAGGCTTCACGACTCTCCTCGCAGGCCACGCTCAGCGTCGGCAGCGTTGCGCGTAAAGGCTTCGCGAGGCGAAGTGCGACGCACCATCGCAATCGCGTGCGATTGTCGAAGACACAATCAGTGCAGGGCGCAAGCGGAGCTGAGACGCAAGGACCTCGCTCAAAGCGGGCGCACGAGCAAGGCGGCAACTCACGATGCTGACAGTATAGACTGGCTCGAAGCATGAATTTCATCCCATCTATCGTGTTCTCGGGGCGGAGGCCCGGATATGTGTTCTCAACTGGCCCTCACGGCACAGGGTGCGCAACAAGTACAGCACGTCCCGTGCAGCGCCGCGGTGTCTCCCTGGGGCAGCCGCGTGATCCGCGAGTGCCACGAGCGACAGTTCGAATTCACTGCGGACCGATTCTCGTGCAGGTATTACGTCGACCGCTCTCAGTCGCAGGGGTTGGAATCGGCCGACAAGCCAGTCGAGCGGAGGACCGCCGCCCAGCTTCTGGCAGACGCCGAGCGGCAGAGCTCTCGACGCACGACAGCAGTTCAGGTGAGCACCTCACGGCACCCTGGCTTGGAGTCTGCCGAGTGCAGGCGCGTTTTGACAAGAGCGTGCAGAATCTTCGGGCGGCACCGTTCTGGCCAGCGCGAACCTTGGACAGCCACCTCGGCTTGCGGACCTTCATGTGCCGACGCGAATGTACCTTTGTTGCGAGTGCAGGAGCTTGATGCCAAGTCAATCAAAAAGATGTGTGTTGCGCTCGGCCGAGCCCACGCACGCAACACCGAGATGCGTGCCAAGCACGCGGACGAACCGAGCAAGTTCATGGAGTCGGAGTTGGAGCTTGACGAGAGCTTGCAGAGACTTGCAACAGTGCGGCACCTCCCTCACAGTCGTTGACACACTCGCGAGCGCGCCTTGGGCCCATCAACGTCGGCGCCATATCAGCTTGAATGAAATGCTTGAGCTGAATCGGCTGTCGTTGAGCGCCGGTACCGCAGGTCGCCTCTGCACCCGAGCTGTACCATGAGCTGTCCCTAGGCGGCGCGTTGCCACTGATCACGTCCCTGCTCAACCACGAGAACGTGGACATCGCTGCGGGCGCGGTGTCACTGCTCCAGGAACTGACTGAGGCTGACGAGGCGGGCGAGCACCAAAAACAGGTCAAAGTGAGCTCTGATTACTCTGCATGACGCTGCATCTTCAGCGCTCTCTCCCACATCTTGGCCGCCACCTCGAGGATTTATCGTGCCTGACACGCGACATGACGTGGCATGGGATGCGCGGCGCATCGATGTCATTCTGCGCTCTGTCCTGCGTCCCTGCAACCTACTGACACTGCAAATCACTTTCGGCGCAGGCCTTCATCGAGGAACTGGTCCGACACGGAGTCCTCGAGGCACTCGTGGAACGCTTGTCTGCCTACAAGGAGGAGGCCGGCAGCGAGGCGGCAGCCGTGCACGCCACGCTTTCGGTAGTTGAAAACCTCTTGGACGCGCTTGGTCCGAGCATCGCTGACTTGCTGTCGGAGCGCACGAGCCTGGTCACATGGCTTGTTGCGCGGGTCGACCCGAAGAAGTTCAAGGAACTTGACCAGGTCAAGGAACTCGCGGGGGAGATGCTGGCAGTAATGGCGCAGAACAGCGACGCCGTCAAGAAGGACCTCGGGGCGTCGGGCGCGCTCGTGACGCTGCTCAGGACCATCAACGCATACAAAAAGGTGCTCTGACGCGTGAGTTGGAGGAGTCGTCATGGTGCATCAAGCATGTGGCGTCATCGACCAGGCCTCGAAACCCCCATTTTCCCCTTGCGTGTTCCGCAGACAGATCCCCAGACCCTCGAGGAGCAGGAGTTCATGTTCAGCGCATTCGACTCTCTCCTCGCGGCCCTGACGCTGCAGGCGAATGTGGACGCTTTTGTTCAGGCTGAAGGTGTGCAGCTCATGCTGCTTGTCCTGCGGTCGAAGCGGGCCGCTGGTCACGGCGCGCTCCGCGTGCTCGACTTCGCATGTGCGCGTTCGCCGCGGGCCTGCGAGCTGTTAGTCGAGCTCCAGGGGCTTCGCAGCGTCTTTGCTGCCCTCATGGGGAAGGCCAGGCTCGCCAAGTTGATAGGGGAGAAGCCAATGGATGCGACGCAAGAGCGGCGGGCTGTTTCGATCGTCTGCTCCCTGCTGCAGGTGAAGAGTCCGTTCCCCTCCGCACAGCACGCGTGCTGTCACGCAGTCCACGTGCGGTCACGCCTCTGGGATGGCGGTCACCTCGCAGTACTTCCCTGGTGACGTGTGTCCGTGCAGAATCTGGAGGACGATTCGGCCGCACAGGAACGTGTCTTGTCAAAGTTTGTCGAGAACGAGTTTCAGAAATGCGATCAGCTCGTCGACATTCTCTTGTCGCTGCATCATGATGTCGAGCGCGCGGTCGTGAGGGCTGTCGAGGGCAGTTTTGACCCCGATGCAGCTCAAGATGACATTGAAGAAGTGGAGGACGCCCGCGAGCACGCGGGCTACTTCGAGCTGCAGCAGGCGGCACAGATATTCGGCTTCGTCTTCGCGAGCGGTGACGCGACGATTCGGAAACACCTGCTTTTGCTCCTGCACCAGCGCAGCATAAGCATGCAAGCTGTGCGGAAACCTCTTCTAGAGCTTTACGCGTCGATCGGGGAGTCGGACGCGCCGGTCGCGGGCACAGTGACACGTCCGCGGCTGAAGCAGATACTTCAAGGGCTTGGTGTCCGAGATGACGAGCTGCATGTCCAGGAAGGCGCGATTCTGCATAGGGGCCGCGGGAGCTCTCCGGTGCCAAGAGCCACGGACGGTGTAGGCGCAGCAGACGGCAGGCAGCGCAGCCGCAGCCCAGGGCGTCAGGGTTGAGCGGCCCGCAGGGAGAATCGACCATGACACCGAATCATGTTGACATCCGCACGAGAACTTCTCGGCTTGAAGCCAGCCAGTGGTGCGTCACATTGACTGTAGCATTTATGCCCTGAAACACGACGTGATGAGCAGAAATGGAAGAAGGGGGGGAGCGGGGCTAAAGAAAAAATAATAGTGTTGCTTCTCAATCATGGGCGTGAGCCAATACGGACCGCTTGCGGCATGTGCGTGCCTACACGCAAGACTCACAACGTGCCACTGCTGAGTGCGTGCTGCCAGGGACGGCTCGCCGGCCGGGATAACATCGACACCCTGTCCTGCGTGTTTTCGCACCATCCCCACGTCTGCCGTGCGCTCGTGCTGGTGCCGTATCCTCGGGCGCCCCATCCCCCTTCCCCCCTGCCCCCCCTAGGCCGCGCAGCGACGGCTTAGTCGGAGTCGGCGGCACGGCTGACCACCGAGGTCAGGACCGGACGGTCCACGGCGAGGTGGCACCGTGCCGCACGCCCGTTCGGTCCTGGGCTTTAGGGCCCCGAGCAGGCGTGCGCCTGAACCAGAGCCCGATACTGCGAACAAGCTGACGCTGGTGACCGCATTGCCGCGCTTCATTATGAAACGCGCCCCCCAAGGCAACATGTACTCCTACCAAGCAGCAGCAGTGACGCAAGCCCTGCGCTCCCGCCTTCGCGGTGCGACCGCTAAAGGAATTTCTACCTCGCAGCATCAGTGACCGTTTCGAAGGCGTTGGGTCTACACCACAGCGCAGGAATTTCATTCCATGCCCTGCAGCCGGTGCAATGAGTGGACCGCGTTGCGCGGATGCCGTCTCTACGAGTGACATCTGACAAGAAGTGTCCGCAATAGTGTCCGAGTGAAAGTGTCGGCAGTATGGGTCGCGGGCGACTCGGAGGTGGACAGGTGATGTCTGCACGCAATGCTGCCCATGCTACCAAAACACAATCCACTGCGAGCGATACGCAGGACTGCCGTTGAGACATTGCGATCCGACGGTGGGAGCAGGCGGCACGCGATCTGCGCCGCGGCGCGCTGCATAGTGTGCCTTACTGTGGAGTGTACATATCGGCGCAATGCGCCTCAACTTCCTCACGAGTTGATTTCCCAGCCAAGCAGCGCTCCATCACGACGACTAGCTCGTCGTTGAATGAAAGCTTCCGCCGGCAAGCGGTTGTGGGGCACGTGGGCGCGGAATGCGTGGCTCCGTGCTGCGGCTGCTGCCGAACTGCATGGCGCCCAAGGCGGGTCACTCGCAACACTTTCGCGGTCCTACAGCATGACGACTGTCGCTGCTCAGCCCGCGGCGCTCCGAACCACGAGCGAGTTGGCGGCTCCCTGTGCACCTTCTTATGCTCTCGCACCCTGGGACAGGCGTAAATTGCTTCGAGGAGGCGAGCAGCAGGCTGCCTTCGTATATGTGGATGAAATTCGCGTCGCATGTGTGGGTTTCCGCAGGCGAAGGGCGGCCACGGCGGCAGGGGCGACCGCTTTCGCCACCATGAAAAAGGCAAGCGGCCCGACGAGCGGAACAAGGAACGACTCTGCGAAGCTGCCAGCGGACGCATGGTGCCCGTCGCGGTAGAAAACGCGGTGCGTTCCCGCCCACCTGTTCCAGCATGTCCGGCGCTGCACTAACACTGGGCACGAGCAGCGCCCCGGCTCTTTCCGTGACGGCGCAGGCGTTCGAGGAGTACTACAACAGGCAGGGCATTGTCGAGGAGACGGAGTGGGAGGACTTCATGTCCGCCTTGAGGACCCCCCTGCCGCTCACGTTTCGCATCAACGGCGCCGGAGCCTTCGCGGACGCCCTCCGCGAGAAGCTCAAGGAAGACTTCCTGCGCGACTTCTCGGACGAGCCGATTGAAGTTGACGGCGAAGTCATCGCGCCCCCGCGCCCACTGAAATGGTACCCTAGAGAGCTGGCATGGCAGCTGTCCTTTTCGCGCAAGCAGCTGCGCAAGGTACCCCATCTGGAGTCGATCCACGAGTTCCTGAAGGTCCAGAACGAGGCTGGTGGCATCACGCGGCAGGAGGCGGTGTCCATGGTGCCACCACTGTTGCTCAATGTGCGCCCGGAGCACCGGGTGCTCGACATGTGCGCGGCGCCGGGATCCAAGACGGTGCAGCTGATCGAGCTACTGCACGCGGGGCACGGGATCCCGACAGGGCTGGTCGTCGCGAACGACGCAGACACGCAGCGATGCAACCTCCTCACGCACCAGACCAAGCGGCTGTGCTCGCCGTGCATGCTCATCACCAACCACGAGGCGCAGAACTTCCCCGTCGTCAGCGCGCCGGACGGCTCGCCGCTCCAGTTCGACCGCATCCTTTGCGACGTGCCATGCTCTAGCGATGGCACGCTCCGCAAGAACACAGATCTTTGGCGGCGCTTCGCGGCGTACAACGCCAACAGGCTGCACGTGCTGCAGCTGCAAATCACGCTGCATGCATGCCGCCTGCTGAAGCCGGGCGGGCGGCTGGTGTACTCGACGTGCTCATTCAACCCCGTGGAGGGCGAGGCGGTCGTTGCGGAGGTGCTGCGGAGGTGCAAGGGCGCCATGGACCTGGTCGATGTGTCTAGGGAGCTGCCAGGGCTGGCGCGGTGTGCGGGGAAGACCAAGTGGGTCGTGCGGGACAAGACGCAGTACTGGGAGGAGTGGAATGAGGACACGCTGCAGAAAGGATGGAAGCTGGAGCCGTCGATGTTCCCGCACGCCGACACGGCCGATATGCCGCTGCGCCGCACTATTCGGCTCCTCCCGCACCACTCCGACACCGGCGGGTTCTTCGCTGCAGTCCTGTTGAAGATCCACGAGATCCCCGATTTCTCGCAGCTAGTCGTGCACCGCACGCGCCGCGCGCCCCCCAAGGGCGCCGCAGATACCTCCGCGGCCGACAAGATCGAGGACCAGAAGCCCGAGGTCAACGACGATGAGGGCGGGAAGGCCATCAGCAAGGCTAACTTGGGGGACGCGGAGGGCGCCGCGGGCGACGACGCCAATGCGCCGGACGGCGCGCCGAAGGAGGAGGGGCCTGGCGCGGGTGCGTCCGCCGACGATGCGGACAAGCCGCTGCCGGGGGCGCGCGGGGGCGGTGGTCGCGGCGGCCGACAGGGAGGGAAGCACAACGGTCTGGATCCCGTGATGCCTCTATCGGACCCGGACATGTTGAGAACGGTTCGCGAATTCTACGGGCTGAGCGACGGCATCAATCTTGAGACGCAGCTGGTGACGCGGTCGACGGGCGAGGCGGCGGCGCGGCCGAAGAAGGTTTATCTCATCAGCCGCGAGGTCAAGAATCTGCTGGCGACGGACCATACAGAGTGCATGAAGATCATGGCGTTGGGCGTCAAAGTTTTCGAGCGCCAGGAGGCCCAGACGCCTGGCGGGTGCTCGTACCGCATCGCGCAGGAGGGGCTTCCGCTGCTGTTGCCCCACATCACTAAGCAGCGCATCTTCGTGTCCGCGGGCGAGTTTGAACGCCTCCTGGACCAGCGCGTGGTGCCGGTGCTACAGGAGGGACGGATGAAGGGGCCCGACGAGCAGGGGCGCATGCCGTTGTCGGACCCGCGCACTGTCGAGCAGCTCGCGCAGGCACGCGCAGGCTGCTGCGTGGTCCTCTTGAAGGACGAAGACGCGAAGGTGCTGGGATACGCGGTGAGCGACCGCTCAAACGACACTCACGGGTTCGCAGCCGCGTCACCGCTGGCCATCGCGTGCTGGCGCGGCGTCGGGTCCGTCTCCATCCTCATGAGCAAGACAGACGCCAGGGTGATGCTGGACCGCCTGCGCGACGCAATGAAGGGGAAACAGAAGGCGGCCGAGGGCTGAAGAAGCGAGAACAGGCGGCGGGGCAGCCGCTGGTGCCTCCCGCGCTCGAAGGCTGTGTGACCCTTCAAGTGCCAGACCTCGTGCACTGTTCACGCACAGGGTGCGACCCATCCACGATTGAAAGCGAAGGATCTGGGAAAGTCGTGTCCGCGAGCGAACGAAGTGCACCACCAATTAGCAGGCGCATGGCAAGTCACGGGACGGTCCCGGGGACCAGTCCCTTGGCCGGATATTTCGCAGCGACAAATTGCTCCTCCTCACCGCGATGGCGTCTGAGAGCGAATGGGGGCGAAATAGCACGGCAGACGAACCCCCGTGGGGAATCGGAGTAGACCAAGTGAGGAAGCTCAGCAGTGTCACTCGTATGTCATTCTACACCCTGCCATAACTTTCTTTGCGACTGTGGCTGTTGTTCACTAGAAATATCAAGTGCATGGATCGGCGCGTCCTGAAGTACGGCGGCTTCCTGCTCCTCGAAATATTTTTGCACTTGGTCGTGCAAAGGGGCGACCCACGCGCTGTCCTTGGACGCCTCGTTGCAGCAATACGACCCAAAGTACAGCACCTTACGCGCCGCGTTCCTCGCCCGTCGGCCGCCCCGGGCGCCCGACCTTGACGAATCGCTATCCTCGAAAGCATCTACTGCGGCAAGAATCATCCGATGCAGGTCGGCAAGGGCACACACGACCACTCCATGGCCGCCGGCACAGATTTTAGCCACGTCCGCTGCAAGCTGCACCGCGCCCGCTCTGCCAAGCATCGGCACGGCCCTCTGCACGCCTTCCTGGAGCGCATCTCCTATCGCCTCTGGCGGCTGCCGCGTACAGAGCGCAGTGGCCACTTGGAGTGCAACAGACATAGCCCCGGCGGGGTCGGCGTGCCACTGCCCGCCGTGCAGCCGCACCGCTGCGCAGTAGCCAACAAGCGCACTGACGACCGCATTCCGCACCAGCTTGGACGGGGAGCTCCCGGGAGCCAAAAGGGAAGAAATGGCAGGTAACCCACCAACATGCTCCCAGCCACCCGGCGAGGGGGCGGCGCCCCCGCCAGCGCCGATATCATCGTGCCTCAGCGTGGGAACGTCGAGCTTGCTGAAGCTTTCGCTGTGCGCAACAGCCCTTTCTCCGATGTGTGAGACTGCAAGTGTTTGGCCGTCGCCGAGCGCTTCCGCCCACCACGGGGCAACAATGCCAGCCCGGAGACCCAAGGAGCCGCTCGCGGCGTCCCGCTCGAACAGCTCCAGCTCGGATGGGAGCAGGTCGGAGGGGCTGATGTCAGCTCCGGTTTGAATTTTCGCCCCGATGCGCCGCAAGGTCCCCTCGCTGAGATGCACACCTCCCTCGATGCAGTCGGAGTGATCGCTGCCCTCTCCAGATCCCTCCGTGCTGCTGCGAGGGGAACCGGCGTCGCCACGAGGACCCAATCTGCACTTGACACAAAAAACCAACGCACCTCCTCTTGCTTCGTTACGCAACGTTCGCCGAGAGGCTGACATCGACAGCATGAAGCCGAATATGTGAAGGCTGTGAAGAAAGAGGGGGAGAAAACACCAATGTTGGACGAACGAGTCAGGGTACTGACCTAGCCAAAGAGGCAGCAACTCCTCGCCGCTGTTCAGCCGTGGCGCGGGTCCCTCGCAGGCTAGAAACAGCTTGTTGCATGTAGAACTCTTCGGTGCATGCCTTGCCGTGGCGTGCGAAGCATTCCTTAGAGCAGTACCTGCACAGAGAGGGATGCTAGGGAACAGCTGTGACCTGGACAGCACGCATGCTCCACGTCCCCGCCAGGCACTCGTCCTTGGCAGCATACCTCGTACGACAGCGAGGACACGAATATCGCGAATAACTCGCTTGGCAGACCGCGCACATTGCGGCGCCCCGTTGGGGTTCCCAATCTCCCTGCCTCATGACCGCAGATAACACAGCATTCTGGCAGCCAGCGGCCCACCAGCCTTATCTTCCTGCACTCCTTCACCCAGCGCTACCGGAAAAGCTCACTCGCCGTGCGCACTGCGGTAGAGAAGCAGCGATGCTACAGCCATGGTGCCCCGAATGGTGCCCCGCAGTGACAAGGGACTGGGGACGTCTCGGACAAACCCGACCGACACGGCGCGGACAACACGTGTGCGGTGACGCACTGCAATATCATCGGGCGGCCCTGGCGGCCGTCCGGGACGGTCCGGGACAGCCCTTGGGATGCCCCAGGTGTGTCGAACGCAACTGGAGCCACACGACTGGAGCCACAACAGGGGTTGAGGACCCGACGCCCCAACGAGCCCGCAGCGAGCTTGCTTTCGAGCTCGACGATTCCTCACGTCATTGACGTGACGGTCGGGTGTGGTGCAACTGAGACACGTGTCGGAATCATTTCCGGCCAGCGGCGCCTCCCCCATGGCGCACACAGCATGTCGTCTCGGGTCGAGGTCCTGTGCATGAGGTTCTTGAACGCACGAATGGGTTGCAGAGCACCAACACTTCGCTCAACGAGAAGTTCTGCAAGCGCTTTGTAACGACTGCGTGTCGACAAGAGGCCGTGCCGACACGCAGCGCTGACTGTGCAGGCAGGGCAACGATCGACAAACATCAAACGACATTGGTGGCCCACACTTTCCGACGTCACAACGTCCCCGCCAGTGCGCGCTTGTCCGCGTTCTGCCTGATCCACGGGTGCGACAGGACCTCCTCCAGCGGCATCCTGCTGCTCGGCTCGCGGCGCAGCAAGCCAGAGATGAGCGACTTGGCGCCGTCGCTCACGGGGGTGCGGTCCGGGTAGTTGAGGTCGACGTTGAGAATGCGCCGGTACGTCTCCGAGTGGCCCGCGGCCTCGAAGGGGGGCGATCCGTAGAGGAACTCGTAGCACAGCACGCCGAGCGACCACACGTCGACTTGCTGGTCGTGCCCCTCGCCTTCAATCATCTCGGGGGGCAAGTAGTCCAAGGTCCCACACAGCGTGTGGCGCCGCGACGACGGCGCGTGCACAGACCAGCCGAAGTCCGCGATCTTCAGCTCGCCATTCAGGCCGATCAGCAAGTTCTCTGGCTGCAAGCCGAGCAGGGAACGGCAAGAGGGTGTTCTGTGGGCGTTGGTGGAGTCCGGTGCGTCGCAGCCAACTCCGCTATTGAGAGCCTTGCGCGAGACTGAGGCCGGCGATTGCGCGCAACGAGACATCACTGGCACGACGCGGTCGCTGCGCTGCGCGCGCGCACCTTGATGTCGCGGTGGATGATGTGCTTCTTGTGGCAGTACAGGAGAGCCTGTGCAAGCGACGCGATGTACGTTGCGGTCGTGCCCTCGTCGAATCGCCGGCGCGCCTGGAGCTGTTTGTACAGCTCGCCCCGCGCCGCGTACTCCAGGATGAGGTACACGCGGTGCTGCAGATTCGCGACGGTGCGCGGTGTTCGTTCAGAACAGGATTCGACGCGGTCTCCCGCAGCGCACAAAGTTACGTGCAGCGATGCACGGCGCCCTGAATCCACGTGGCCAGAACGTCGCTCGACTGGCGTGTCATCGCGGGGGCGCTGCATGGTTGGTTGAGGCGTTGTGAGCGGAGCCCACCTCGTCGTAGAAGTAGCCGTACAGCCTCAGTATATTCGGGTGCCGCAAGTGCGACTGGATCTCGATCTCCCTCCTCAGCTGGTGCTCGACGCTACTGGCTTGGAGCTGCCGCTTGTGTAGCATCTGCGAGGCCCGGAAACCACGCGTGATGGTGGCCCCCGTCCTGACGACGTCGAATCCAGCACACACCGCGCGAATCCATCAGGCACGAGCTCCGCAGATGCGGTGTGATGCAGGGCGACATCGCTGCCGCTGCCGCGCACGCGTTGTAAATGGCTGCACGTCAACGGGGACCGTTTCGAGTGAAACGCACCTTGAGGGCCACAATGTACTTGCTCTTCTTCTCCCGGGCCAGGTAGACGTTGCCGAACTTCCCGCGTCCGAGCGGGCGGCCGATGTCGAAGTCCGCCAGCGTCCAGCGGTCCACACGCCCCCCCCCCGCTGCTCCCTGGGCCCGCGGTGTGTCGCGCGAGGCGGACGCCATCGGGGCGCCCGCGTCGCCTTGAGCCCGTGTCGGACCAGTGCCGTGGCCGGCATAGGCAGGCTCGGCGACGTTGGGCTCGCTTTGCAGCAGAACCCGCTGTGCTCCCTTACCAGCTCCGAACCTCTTCCCGTCCTTCAACGCGCCAGCGACGGCGCCAGACTCAGTCAGGCGGGCCCCGGCGGTCTCGCTCATGCTTCGGGACAAGGTGCCTGGCGAAGCAGCGCTCGTCCGCGGGCGACTGGCCGTGCCGCCAGCGTTGTCAGCTGGCGCAACCAAGAGCGCCGCGGGAGCCCACTCTGCGGTTGTCAAGAGTGGCCTTGCCCTCAGACGTCCTCCTCGTGCAGAAAGATATCCTCAGGGCGGGGGAGAACACTTGCCCACCACGTCACAGCCCGCCCAGCACGCCGCCCTCTTCACTGCGCCTCCACAGGGACCGCAGGCGATCGCACGGAACAGGCTAGTGCATGCGACGCGACAAACTGCAAGGAAGCGCACGGCCGGAAGCACTTGTTGCAGTGCGCGCCTCTGGCGTGGCGCTTTGACGGCGGGACGCGGGGCCTAGAAGATGGAAGAAATTCAATGTTGGGTCAGTCTGTCATCGGCGGCCGTCGGGCTCCTCGAGTCTAAGTCCCCTCGCCCGTCCGTTTGCCGGGCTCGATGCCCTGCGGAGCTGCGCGTCAGCGACGGAATGCACCTGGCCGTGTCCGTCGTTCGAGCCACGCCGCATTCTGCCCAGACACGCTGGCCGCACTGCTTGCCTCGTTCAGAAGTGGCGACGGCGACCATGCGCAGCCTCAGAGTCTCTGCTCCCGCGAACGAGAACGACAGCGCGTTGACTGGGGCACAGCTTCGCGGAGCCGTCGTGCGGCCGGACGAGGGTGCGACCTCGCTCCAGTGCACGGGTCCAGGAGAGGCGGCCGGACTCGTCTCGAGCCGCAAAGCGCTCGGCAACGTCCCTCACGAGGGCCTGGGCAGGCGGCAGAAGACTCCGTTCACTGTCGGGACGAGGCGAGCGCTCGGCGACATCACGAACACTGGTCGGAGGGCAGGCGACGCACCTGTGCTCGACACACGTCTGAAGCAGCGTGACCTGCGTGCGAAACAGAACACGAACGCATCAGCGGGGCTTCGCACAGGCGGACGCGCCGTGTGCGACCTGCTTGCCGTCTCGGACGACCTCTGCGAGAGACCTGCTGGCAAGTTGTGGCATGAGCAGCTCCGCGACGAGCAGGAGAGGTGTGTGCTCGATACGAGACGCGACATTGCGCACCAGTGCCCGTGTGTCCTGTCGTCGTGCATGTTGCGCGATTCAGGGCGCGGTGCGAGGCTGCGCGGGCTTGCCACGCAGTGTCTGCCTGCTGCGTGCTCCCGACACATGGTGCGCTGCTCCCCGGTTGTGGCTGCGCAGGCTGGAGGCAAATGCACGTGAGCATGCTGCGGAAGTGCTGGCGCAGCTGCAGCAGCGGTGCGGCACGCCCGCTCGTGCGGGCCCAGCGTGGAACTTGGCCCACCCGTCCCCGCCGCCCCCGACGCCCGAGAGGTACGTGCGGACTGTCGCCGACCAGAGAATGTCCCCGAAGGATCTGCTTCGCGTCGCGGTGCCTCGACGTTCCGGGAGTGCGTGAAGCTTGCGGTGCAGGTCGGTTGTTGAGATGGACAACGACCTAGGCGTGCAAGCGTCCGACGTGATCGAGTCGTGGGGTGACGATGGCTCACAACGCGGCGACCTGTGGACTTGCACTGAACAACGTGGTGGTCTGGAAGTGCGCGAAAGCGTGCGTCGCCCGTGACTGCCAGCGACCAGCAGCCTGATGTCATCGCATGCACCTGGCGGGGCGCGCGCGAGCCCCGAGCAAGCGCGTGGGGCAGAGTGGCATAGTGGTCGACATGAGAGCGCCGTTGCGGGATGAGGGCTTGGACTCGCACTGTGCGACGCGACAGCGTCGTTTGTGACATCGGCTTGCCGAATCCGCCCGGCAACATCCACGTTTGCCTGCACATGTCCGCAGCACCACTGTGTCATCAATCTGTGGGGATCTGCGCGTGCCCACTCACGAGCTTCGTCTTGAGACCCGCTGTGTCTGAACACTCCCCAGTTGCTCAAGGGCAAAAGCTGGGCGGGTGCGGCATTCGGAGATGCTGGTGCAATCTCGCAAGATGCAACCTGGCGAGAATCCTTCGCGTGCGGCGCTGGAGGTGCTCGCTATGCGGACATGTTTGCAGGGCAGGAAGCGGTGTGTTGACCGCGAACCGCTGCGTGCGCAAGTCAGCGAGGGCAATCAACACGAGTGCTGCAGCACCATGCAGTTTTCGCACAGTACTCCAATCGCCGGCTCACGACTGGCGCCGCGTAGGGTGTCGGACAATCAGTGTCAGACCCGTCTGAGGCATCAGCAAACGCCTCCGACTGTCACCCCTGTCATTTCTGTCATTCTGACAAGGTCGCGCCAATGTGTAGAGGAACATGCGGCATATCGTCAGCGGCGGCGGTAGAGGAGCGCGGGGCCCTGGATAGGCCGCGAGGCGGACCCTGCCCGCCTCCTACTGTTAAGCCCCGGTCGGTGATGCCGGGCGCTGCGAGCACGTTACGTGCGCCACAGTAACACTTGCGGCCAGTTGATGATGGGACGAAGGCGTAGAGGAGCCGTCTTGTGCTGAGGGCCAGGTCGTGCCGTCGCTACGGCCTCGACTGCGTCTCTGAAGTGGCCGGCCCGCCCCGCCCCACATGAATGGGCCCAGGAGTGAAACAGGTGACGGAGACATCGATCATGGCACGAATGCTGTGAGCGTGCTCGTTTCTGACGTCAGAGTCGCGCGTGCACCGCGGCAGGCGGACATCGTGCTGGGGTGCTGGCGTCTTGGGGCGCCATCGCGCACGGGCCATCCTCGCCGTTCAAAGGGAAGAGCGCGGCGTCTACGCGATGCCAGATATGCCGGCAGCCGTGACACGCACGCCATTTGGGCGCACGGATGCGCTGGGCCCCGCGTGGCCGGCGATGAGCTTCTGCGGTCGATTGCCACATCGGCCTGAACCCCGGAGCTGCCTTGGCATGCTGGTCCGACCTGTTGCGCGAAGTACACCGGTCGTCGTAGTATCTTGCCACCTCCGCGTGCATCTTCGACATTGACCTCGTCTCAGCCAGGGAGCGTGCCAGCTTGCTTGTACGGCGGTGACGCAGGAGCGCGTGCGCGAAGCCCGCACCACGTGGCCGCGGAGTGCCCGAACAATCACATCGTCACAGGCGCTCATGAATGAGCTCCAGGTACGTATTCTCCAGGAAGGTCTCTTGCGTGAAGTTGTCGTTCAACATTGCTCCTGGCCATAGATGTCCGTCATCGGCACCGTCCAGCTCCGGGCCGAGCGGGTGCATGAGCACCGTGCGCACGATGTTCCTCACCGGGACAGCGCGGACGTCTGGGTGCAGCAACGTTCTTCCCCTGGTGGTGCAGTGCCGCCATTTCGTCGCCCACGCCATGCGCTGCCCAGGAAGCGCTCCGCCGTGACCGCCCTCGCTCGGCAACAACTCGCCTTGGTGGTCCTCGTCGGCGAACAGCTTGACCACGGCGATCGCGTCCGTCGTCACGGGCTGGGTCGCTGAGCAGGCCTCGACGACAGCGACAAGGCGCGCTAGCCGATCGACGCCGTCAACCTCGACCTCGACGTCCCACGTCCTGCCGACGGTGGGCGCCGGAGCGTCGCGGGTCCGGGCACCCGGCGTCGTGTCGAATGGCGAAGCCCGCGCGATCCCGCACTCGTCTTCGATCTTGACTCCCTTTGCCAGGTTGCACGTCGCTCCCAGCACGCTCTGCGCTGCTGCGACCGGGTCGTCGCGGCCCTGGCGCACGAGCTCGCCATGCACGAATTCGATGAGCGCCAGCGGCACCAGCTGCAGCTCCGGAACCGCGCAAACTGCGAGTCGCAGGTTCGACGCTGCACGCTCGCGGGCATTCAAACGCATCAACTTGCCGAAGTCCATATTGCGCAGGTCCAGAATGCTCACGGATGTCAGGAACGACCCCGATGCGGCCGTGGGCTGGGTGCGATGCCGCATCCTCGGCCTCGGCGGCTGCACGAGGAGCATAGTCTCGATGCGCAATGCGCGGAGCACAGCCTGCAGCACAAGGGCTCTCGGTCGCCGTCATCATCGACCGCGCTCGCGCGCGCACACAGCATGGGATCGCGCAGCACGTGCCCGTACCTGTCGGCGGTAGGTGCTCGCGTTGTAGTTGCTGCGCCCCGTCATCATCTTGTGCCCGCTCTCAAACATGTTCGTCGACCCCACCGCGACATCTCCAAAATCCTCCAGCAGCTCGCGGTAGTGCCAGCCGGAGTGCGCCTTCGGGAAGTCCGGCTTCTCCTCGAAGACCTCTTCGTACACCTCCAGGAGGTGCTTGTACGCTGCGTCGAGCGCGTCAAGCTCCTCGGTGCTTGGATTCCGCGTCTCTCGCAGCAGACTCCAATCGAGGAACGCGACGAGCACGCGGATGATGTTCTCCCGAATCGACGGCCACGGTATGTAGCGCGCAGCAAGGTACGGCAAACAGATGGAGAGCACTCGGGCCTCCTTGCCCGTCGCCTTCGCGACCTTGTCCGCGTCGTTCGCGCTGCTGCTCTTGCCCGGGTCGAGGGTGAAGCACGTGGGCGGGTGCAGGCCAGGAGTCAAGTTGCTCAGCCTGTGCAGCCCATCATTCATGTCCTCCAGCGCCTTCGTCGACCCGTTTCTGCCAGGTTTGGGCCCTTTGATGTACGCGACCACGTACTCGACCAGCCGCTTCGACCACCCGAGGTCCGCCTGATGCAGCGCACAAGGGTAGAACATCTGCAATGCAAGCATCTCGACCAGAACGCACACGCGGGTCGGTGCACGGGCTATCCGCGCTCCTCCGCATGGCCGTCAGCAACAGGATGCGAGCGCTCACCGAGAACACGTCGACGAAGGGCTCGAACATCGTCAGCGCTGGCACCACAGGTTGACACGTGACCTCCTTGCAGTACTCTCTGACGCTCGTGAAGGTCTGTCCCCCAGCAAGCCTGCGCCGAGCTGTCTCCACGCAGTCCTCAGCACCGCCTCGCCACTTGCGCGGGGCCTGCCTCGGGTCCAAATTGGACCGCGACGCACAACGCGAGCAGCAGTCGCGCGTTCCCGTCATCAGGCGCTGCTCCGGCGTGTCGGACGGGTAGATGGTGGGCACGACGCACACGCGACGTTCGACGCCGTCTGGGAACATGACGCGCATGCCCACGGTGTTGCTCGCTGATCTGCGCAGCGTGTCGCGCAGCGGTTGCAGGACCTCACCGAGGACGTTGTGCCACGCCTGCCGCGTCTCAACGGACTTCGGCCCATCGCCGATGCTGTAACCCGGGAGCTCGGCGAGCAAAGTGCGCGTCCTGGACCGCAGTGCTTGGAACCCATGTGCGACGCAAATGTAGAGAGGGTGCACTCCCCGCCTGCCGCTGCTCAGTTTCGCGCCGTCTGAGCTGAGGATGACCGAGAGGACGTACGGGCGCTCGTTGGGGTACTCCCTGTGCACTCGTTCCTGCATGCGACGGGCCGTGCAACAACACTGAGGCACACGCACACGAGTGCGCTGGCAACGCACGCACTGCGCAGGGCGTTCGCTGGGTCAACGCGTCGGCGGCGTGTGGCGGGCTCACCAGCACGTCCCCATATCGCTTGAATTTCTGCGTGCCACCAGCGCCCCACACATCATGGTTGAACAAGTCCTCCGTTTCTTGCGTGTCCTGAGGGAAGGAGCTGAGCATCCGAACCAGGATGTCGCGCAGGCTGCCCTTCATGTACACGTTCCGCGGTCCCGCGTCGAGGCGGAACCTCCGCGACCACCCCACGGCCAACTTGTGATCTTGCAGGTGCTTGTGGATGCGCTCCTGAGAGCTCAGATCCCCGGCCAGGAGGTCAGTAAGCGCCGCACCGTCGAGACGCGCGAGTGCACTGAGGCTGCGGACCTGCGACTGCGTCATGTGCTCCAGGACGGCGGCGGCCTTGTCTTTGAAGGTGGGCCCTTCATCGCGCAGCTCTCTTGCCGCACGCGCGTCGACGGCGTCGTCCTCTGCGGGCCCCCCTTCCGCCGGAAGTTCTTGGTGCTGGTTCAAGAACGTCACCTCGAGCGGCTGCACGCGGTCGCGGCCGTCGGCGTCCTCGCTCCCGCCGCCCTCCCCATCCGAACCGACCACGGAGCCGCCATCCCCGAACCCTGGCGCCTCCGGCGGAACGTAATCGTCGTCTACGTAGTCCGTGGATGCGTCGCGTCCGTCCCCACCGCTGTCTGGCTCTGGGTTCTCGCCGTCCGGGCCGCCTGCTGTCTGAGGCTCCGCCAGAGCGGGACCCACGTGCTCGCCGCGTTCGTCGTTTTCGTCGCCGGCTGCGCCGCGCGGAAGGTTCTCGACACGCTCGGGGTTGTTCAGGGAGTGCTGCTGCGCCTGCACCCTGCGCCATGCACCCTCGAAGGCACTGGCCTCATTGACTCGCTGGCGCTTGCGGCAGCGGCCGTGATGGAGGTGCTTGTCGAACTCGTTGTGGTCCAGGAACGATTGTAGGCACCACTCGCACACCCTGGCGTGCACGGCAGTGCTCCGATCTCCGGCGAGGGGGCATTGCGACGCTGCGGGCGCTCCCGTTGGACCGCGCGTGCCATATGAGCTCTCAGCGTTCGCCGCGTCGCGAGGTCTTGATGGAGCGCCAAACGAGAACAAGCCTGCGTTCGTCAAGGTCCTCCCGTGCACGGGCATGCCGTGCGACGGCGCCGCCCGCCCAGAGAAGGTCTCACGGCGCGCGACACTGCACCCTCGAAAAGGTTCGGGGCCGGAGGCAGGGAACGTGGCGTTCGGGCGGCGTCTACGTCGCAAGCGACGTTCTCGAGTGCACCAGGGTCGCAAGACTCCTTTCCGAAACCGCGCGGGCGACGGAGAAGGGCGCCAATAGTCATGTTTGTACTGTACACACCACCGGTGGGGCAGGTGCCCGCGTACGGCGCGCGCAGGGGCGACATGGCCGGATGCAGCGGCGCAGTGGAATCACATCGTGATCAACGTCGCGACTGGGTGCTGTTAGGTGCAGAAGCACCTACGTGCCGCGTGCTTTCGCGGTTGCCGACTGCAACGGGACACGTCTAGTCCGCGCCGCCTAGCGCACGAGCGGCGCCGAGCGCACGGGCCGCTCGCGCTGAAACGTCTGGATATTTGAGCACGTGGAAGATGTCGGCGGTGAGTTGCCCGGGGGGGGCCTTGTCGCGCGTGGGCGCGCATGCTGTCCCCTCGCAACTCGTAACTTTTCAGCGCGGCTGCGATTTCTGAAGTTTGCGCCGTCGTGCGCGTTCCGCACTGCCACGCCGCGCTTGTTTTGTACGTACTCTCCCTGTGCACGTCATGAGGGACGGAGCAAACACCGGATGACGTCGTGCGCGTGGAAACTGATGAGAAGCAACACTGAACGAATGAACCCTGCGATTGTGGAGCGCAGGATGATATTCTCGACCTGCTCAGGGGCGTCGATCGCGGTGACACTTCCGAGGAGGACGATGATCAGCGCGAACGCGGCAGCACGGCGCCCTTGCTCACGCAAGCGCTGTCCATGCTCCTGGAGCAGCGTGGAGGCCGTAGCGGCCGCGACAGGGACACCATGGCGCGGAAGGCGCTTAAGGCCGTGCAAGAGAACACCAAGGTGATGAAGAAGCTGTATAAGCGGCTCGACAAGATGGAAACAGGTGCGCTAGCCCGTGAGCAGCAGCGAGGCGAATGCCTCTGCCCCAGCATCGTGCTCGTTGCCGGGCGGATCGAGGCACGTCGAGACGATTTCTCCCGGCACCACGCGCGTGTGCGATGAGGTCAGCGAACTAGCGCGTGCCCTTCCCGAGAAACGCGCTCAGAATCCGGCACGGGCTCCGTTGTGCGCAGGTGGCGCCACACTGCAAAGCGCGAGCCAGGCGCCTGCCGCGCAGACACGTGCCGCTCCGCGCGAGAAAGGTGACCCGGGCATCTCTCCGGGGGACTTGGCGCTCCTGCAGGCAGCAGTGAAACTCCCGGCGTCGAAGAAGTTCGAGGTGATGCTGATGCCGACCACCGAGGAGGACTTCTGCACGTGGGTGCTGCGCACGGGGCTGTTCCAGCAGCAGAACTACGCGACATGCGCGGCTGTCCCTGCCGACACTGAGCACGGCAAGGCGTTGGAGACCGCCTCGCGCGTCCTCAGCACCACCGACGCGGCGGTGCTGAGGCGATGGACGAATTGGCTCAGCCGGCGGCACCGCAACGAGTCCAGTGCGCTGAAGAGAATGATACTCCTGGGGTTCCTCACGTGGTCGGCGCACGGCGCGTACGAGATGGCGCAGGATGTCGAGTCAGATGATGTCTCGAGGGACTTCGGTGTGTGGGAGCCGCCGCGGGCGGAAGGGCGGGCGATCGCCGAGATCTACCTTTGGGACAACGAGCGCGCGCGGACGGTTGCCGCGAACGGCTTCGAGGCGCTCATTTTCGTCCGCGACAGGGAGGGCAAGGTCACAGGCTTACAGACGGGGCAATGGTCACTGCTCTGGTTCGTCCGCGCGTTCATCGGCGCCAGTGCGAGCCTCGCGTCGGTCCTCGTTCCGGGCCGCGACCCGGAGATGCCCGTGTTCTCCGACGACGTGGACAAACTGCTGCACGAGCCGATGGACAACAAGGGCAACAACGCCGCCACATGCGCCACGAGGGGACTGGCGCGCCTCACCCCTGCGCTGCTCGGGCACATCATGTGGGAGGTACGCCGGCGCCGCGCGCCTCGATGTCCGCGTGCAACGCGCCTGCAAGCACGCTCGCACGCGCCTGCAGCTGTGTCGGGCGGCGCCCGCCGTGGTGGCGGCAGCATGCATCGCCGCATCTGCAGCGCCAGACACGTGGCGCACATGTGCTGTGCGGGTGCAGTTGAAACGGGCGCTGACACAGGGCCACAGGCCCGACCGCTTCAACAACAACATGCAAGTTCTCGGCGAGCAGCAGGAGCTCTTCTGCAAGTTCGTGTACCCGCACCTCAAGATGTTCAAGACCGACGCGTACAAGAGCGTGTTCCTTCCGGACTCCGAAGCCGTCGGCTGGGTGCCTGCGAACATGTCCGCGCACGCCGCAGGGGTGATGCGCAAGCTCGGGGAAACAGAGGCGGTGGACGCGGCGGTCAACGATGCCGTGGCAGAGATGGTGCGCGCGCAGCGCCTCGTGCGATGGCGGCCGCGCATCTTCCACCGCGGGCGAGACACGAGCTCACTCACCTCAGATAGCATGTGCCCGGATCGTGTCGCGCAGGCACCCGCGGAGGTCTCGGGCGGTGATCCGCCAGGACAGGCAGCTGCGCCCGCAGCGACTGCCGGGGCGGAGGACGCGCGCGACGCCGCCGGTGACGGTCCGGCAGCGCGGCCAGCACATGCCGCGCCCGCGGGCGTTGCCACTGGGGGCCGCGGCCGGCGCGCGGCCGGGCCGCAAGACGGCGCTGCCGTCGTCCACAGGGCGTGCTGCGCGACAGGGTGTGGCGTGAAGCGCGGCGCGGACGTCCACGAGTGCCCGGCGTGCGGGTTCGCTTGGCACGAAGAGTGCCGCACCAAGATCGCGAACCGCTGGCGTGCAAATGGCGAGGGCGAGCTCTTCGAACAGCGTCTGGCGTGGCCCTGTCTCAGGCGCGTCGGCTGTCCCTCGCGTGCCGCCGCTCGGAGCTCTGCCTGCAGATCAGCGCCGCGCAACTGTGCCGTCTGCCGGGTCTGCTTCGCAGGTGTGCCGGTCAGAAGGGCGGGGCGGAGCTCCCGCAGTTGTGGAAGGACAACTTTGTCGCCTTGCCCGTGCGGCAGGCGGGCAGGCTGCGCGACGCGCAGCTGCCGGCAGCCATCAGGGACAAGGCGACGCAGGGCGCCGGCGCGGGCGGCAGCCAGGGCCCGCGGCAGAAGAGGGCGAGGACGTGATCGGCGTGGAGGCCGCGGTCAACTCACCTTGGCGAGGAGGACACCGCGGCGGGGAGTTCGCGCCCTGGACTTGGCGCTCGCTCCGGCGCAAGTCCGGGCCGGGCTTGGAGGCGACTGATGCCCTGGCCACGGGACTCTCAGGCCCCGGAGTCGACTACATCGATCACTGCGTGCATTTCCGCACGCGGGGTTCGCTTGTGCTGCCCATTGGCTCCCCAGCGGCCGCCACTACCTGGGAGCCAGGCACACAGCACTGTGAGACCTCTGCGTGCACGCAGCAGTCACGGGAGCCGTCCGATCCATCGCTGCTGAAACGGGGCGCGGCCGGCCCGGCCACATGACAGCGGGCACCTAGCCCTGACTGGTCACTTCTGACAGGGCCCCGGCGCAGCCTGTCATTCTGACAGCAGGGGGCGTTTGCTGATGGGTGCAGTCCTGGAGCCCGGCTGAGCCGCTCCGAGCGTCACGGCGAACATCGGTCCCGCGAGCCGTGCATACCACAGAAAAGCCCTGGGCGCTGGGTCACAAAGTGCTGTGCGCTCGCTTGAGGAGGCGCTGACGAGTGGACAAGCACTTGGCGCAAGGGGCCGAGAGCGCTCACGCGGGAGCCTCTGTAGCCAGCGCAGGACGCAAGAGATACGGTCCAGCTCAGGCAATTATCGTCCTGCGACATCTGTGTCATCTGTGTCGCGGTCAGGATGAGCGGTGAAACTGATGTACAGCAGCCAGCTGCGGCGGAGGCGGCCAACGTTGAAGCGGAGGTGCACATTGACGACGAGGTTGTTCGCGGCTCCCGCAGCCCGACGCGCATGCACGTCGATTGAACGGTCGTGAGCGCCACCTCTGAGAGCGATCTGTGGTGCGCGCAGGCATCGAGCCCGCCTCCCACGGAACCAGGCGCGAGCGAGGCCAGCGCCGCCAAGAAAAAGAAGAAGAAGAAGAAGAAGAAGAGCAGCGGAAACAAGCAGACAACACCTCCCACCATTCCCGTGCACGAGCTGTTCTCAGGGGTGCGCACAGGCCCACGATACGCTGTGAGGGCCTCGCACCTGAGGTTGGACTGGGCACACAGCACGCAACGTCGTTGAAGCAACTCGTCGTTGTGCCGATCATCGCACTGCAGGCGTACCCGCAAGGCGAGAGACAGTCATACAAGGATGATCAGAGGTGGCGCGAGACAGATGAAGAGATGCGCGAGAGGGAGCGCCTGGGCGAGAGCATTCTGAACGAGGTCAGCTGCTGCGTCGGCGACAGTTCACCGCGGCATCACGCGACGACCCGGCGAAGCGCACTCACCTTGCTGTTTGTTGACACTCGCAGGTGCGACGGGCAGCAGAGGTGCACAGGCAGGTGCGGAGCTATTTGATGGCGGAGGTGGTCAAGCCCGGGGTCAAGCTGATCGACATGTGCGAGACGCTGGAAGACACGGTGCGCAAGCTGATTGCTGCTGATGGGCTGGAGGCGGGAATCGCTTTCCCGACGGGCTGCTCGCTGAACTACGTTGCGGCGCACTGGACGCCCAACGGCGGCGACAAGACGGTGCTGGCGTACGACGACGTAATGAAGATCGACTTCGGCACTCAGGCGCGGACCACTCCCATGTCTGTTTCATGCCTCTTACCGCGCCTTGGTTCCATCCAGCCCCGAACCGCAACGCCGCTGCTGCAGATCAACGGGCGTATTATCGACTCGGCGTGGACGGTCGCGTTCAATCCGCGGTACGATCCGCTGTTGGCTGCGGTGAAGGATGCAACCAACACTGGCATCAAAGAAGCCGGCATCGACGTGAGGCTGTGCGACATCGGCGCCGCGATCGAGGAAGTCATGCAGGTGAGGGAAACGCAGACGGCAAGCATCTCGGCCACGCAGCGCCGATGGTGCGCACAATGTCGCTCATGCAAGTTGGATTTGACTTGCTTCGCGCTGAGACGCAGAGCTACGAGGTGGAACTCGACGGCAAGACGCATCAGGTGAAGTGTGTCCGCAACCTGAATGGTCACTCCATCGCCCCGTACCAGATCCACGCGGGCAAGAGCGTCCCCATTGTCAAGGGCGGGGAGGCGACCAAGATGGAGGAAGGCGAGTTTTTTGCGATTGAGACGTTCGGGTCTACAGGTACGTCTCAATCTGGCCCCCGGAGCCGCACTCTTGCTTCGCCATGCACGGCGCAGCAGGATGCAGGTCAACACATGTACCACCAATGCCCCTGCTCGCAGGGCGAGGCATCGTGCACGAAGACCTCGAAGTCTCGCACTACATGAAGAACTTCGATGTCGGACACGTGCCCCTGCGTTTGCCGCGCGCCCGGCAGCTGATGGCCACAATTGACAAGAACTTCGGCACCCTAGCCTTCTGCAGGCACGCCCCACGGCTCACCGTCCCTCCTCGCCCCCCAAGAGAGCCAGAAACATGCATGGCCGCTGCCTCCAGTGAGCCGGCGCCCGACGGCAACGCTGAGCCTGGATCGCGTGGCATTCGAACTGATGAATTTATTTCAGCGCGCGCGCCATCGACCCGTGACCCCCTCCACGCGGCCTCGCGCTCCACCGGGGAAACGCGCTCACACCCTTGGCGTGCATGTCTCTGCTGCAGGCGCTACCTCGACCGACTGGGGGAGCAGAAGTACCTCCTGGCGCTGAAGAACTTGTGCGACCAAGGGATCGTGGAGCCGTACCCGCCGCTGTGCGACGTTAAGGGATCGTACGTCGCGCAGTACGAGCACACGATCTACCTCCACCCCACGCGCAAAGAAGTGCTTTCTAGGGGCGATGATTACTAGGCAGTGACAGCTCGTCGAGCAGTCAGCGTCACTTTGGCGTGAAGAAGGCGTCTATTCGCTTCTGCGCAGCGCACCGCGGCTTCTTTTCCTGCTTCTTCGCAGCCCTCCTCAACTGCCACGTGACGGCCATGTACTCTTCCTGCCTGTCCCGCTTCTTCGCGCTGCTCTGCTTCTTCTCGCCCTCTGTCGCGGCGCCGTCTTGTTTGTCCGCAGCGCAAACCCCTGCCTGCGCCTCACTCGGCTCCCTTGCCTCCTCATCTTTGAGTACCAACAGTGGGTGCCGCGGCAGGTTTGGCCTTGGCGACTGCGTTTCCGCGTCTGGCTGCGACTCAAGCGGCTGCATCTCGTCCTTCTGCTCCGGGCGTGCTGCGGCGACGTGCTCGCTCGTGTCATGGCGTCTCGGGGTGGCATGTGCTGTCTCTCTTGCGGGAGACTCGCTCAAGAGCATATTCAACACATTCCCGCGCCTTGATGGCTTCACCCCGCCGGGCGCACAGTGCTGCACGCACTGTGGCCCATCGACTGCGCCAATCCTGTTGAGCTGCAGCGTCACGGGCCACCATTCGAATCGAAGGGGCTGTCGCCGCCCATCCTCTGCCGCGTTCATTAGAGCACTCGCGATGTCCGGGCCCGGGGACACTGCGTCCCCGAGCCACAGGTCTCTGCGAGTGTAATGTGCGAAACGAGTGTTTGCAACGTGCGAAGAGAGAGCATCGTTGCGATGTCCATTGACCGCGTCACGCGCAGTTGGGCGGCGCATCAACGCAGGGCGCAAGCGCGTTGGGCTACCGCGCGCGCACCTCGCCTGTGGCGTCTGACACAGCACAGGCATGCGGTCGTGCAGCCATCGCAGCTGTTCCGAGCTGTCAGTGGTCAGAACTGTGTAGGTGTACATTGGCTCGCTTCCCGCCCCCGCCACATGGGCATCTCCGGGCGCCCATACGTCGTACAGTGCCGCCAGGTACATGATGCCGTCGTTGCCGCCATGCCCAGCAACGTCCTCCCCGGGCAAGGGCCCTGTGGTTTCGCCGCCCTTTGAGCCCTTGCTGGATGGGCGAAGGAAGTACGGCTGCTTGATGTGTTTGCCGAGCAACTTCATCGCCTTCCACTGCATCGAGGTGTCCATGCAACCACGTCAGTGCGACGCGGGGCAAATGGAGATCACCCAAGGCGAAATCTCTCTCATTCCTGCTCCCACGAGCTCGCGCCGAACATGCAGATCGACGCGGGCGGGAATACGATGAAATGTTTCGACGCGGCCCCTGCGCGGGCGGGATTCAGCCTGAATCATTCAGGCCAAAATTGTTCGAAACATCAGACATTTGGAGCAACCTTGAAACACTTCAGCGGGAGCAGACGACGGCAGCACCGTGCGACTCTGCGCGAGTTGGTGGTCTTGTCGTATATGTTTGTGGCACTGGTCACGGCGCACCTCGTAGAACCCATTGCACAGGGCGACGCATCTCCGGCGTGCAAGCAGCCGCCGGAAGGATGGCCGCTCGGCGATCGTTTCACTCCTGCGCAGGCAATTGCACCGCGAGGGGCGTCACCAACAACAGTGTCATTTCACTCCATCACGGCGTGTGACATGCAACCCCAGGCCCGCGAGGCACCCGCAGCCGCTCCAGAGCACGACTGCACGTCCTGGCGAGCCAGAGGGATCGGTGTGCTCGCCTGGCGTTGAACATCGCGAAGTGATCGGGCGCCGAAGTGGAGTACGACGGAACGAGCCCCCACTTCATTGTCTTCAAGGTGACGTCAGGCCCGGCGCGAAGCATGACCGGCATGTCGCTTCCGGGCGCGACGTTGAACTTCGGTGAGTACCTCTCTCTGCCGTCCCAGCGGTCCAGCGGCACACCAGCGGCATCGCACACCTCCGCAGCGCTGAGGCTGCACCGCTTGCGCCCGCACATTCTCCTCCCCGCGCTTTTTCCTCCCGCGATGTCTGCGCGCCCTGAGCCCTTGTCTCGGCCCGTCGAAAGCAGGTCCTTCACTTGGTCAGCCTCGTGCATGATGACGGCAAATGCCCTCGGTCGGACCGGGTCCTCGAGTCGAGTACTACTCGGGTGACCCCGCACACAGCGTCCGACGCTCAGCGTCGGTCGTCGGTCACGTCCGACGTCGTCGGGAAGCCCTCCGAAGGCGGCCTTAGGCCCGGGGCTGCCGCGTCACGTCATCACTGACGCTCGCGGGCTGCGTCGCAGGGATGACCCGCCGCAATGTGTAGGGACGACATCGTAGCACCCACGCGTGACCCGTCACCGGCGAAGCCCACAATATGTGCCCAGCGAAGGGCCCTCCTGCGTGCACAAAGTCGGGAATATTGGCTGTCATTCTGGCCACGGCCGCAGCCTTCCTCTGCGTGGTGGGACCAGTGGACCGTGGACTCCCGGCCGCCGCAGCGGCGCGCCGCGCCGCGCGCAGTGCTCAACGCCGTATGACTGCTTTGCCTGACTTTCACGGGCAGGAACCGCGGCATGCTGCCCGTCGACTGATGTTGCACCGATTGAGTGTTTTTGTTCAAGGTGCGAGCATCGGTCCCTCGAAGTCACAGCCAGGCCGTGACGCTGCGGCCACGGGCCGCCCTCGGTGCCGCATATGGTTTCGCGACTGTGCGCCGACCGTCTGAGCGGCTGCGCGAGCAGGAGACGCACATGTGTCATGTTGAAGCAACACATCGGTCCCGCACGGCCTGCGGAATGAGTTTCGGCGCCGCTGCGCAACGAAATTCGGTAGCTCTATCGCACTCCTTTCCGCTGTGGAGAGCCCGCAGCGAGGCTTTTGTATGTAGCGCGCGAAATCGCCCCCGGGGGGCCCCCCCATTTATACCACCTATTCAGGCGCTGTGCCAGAGGCGGGCACAGTCAGCGCTGACCAAAGGGGAAGAAAAAAAAAACCCCCCTCCGGATACCCTCCTCCACGAGACCGCGTACGCAATGTGCGCCCCCCCCTCTCTTCCCTGCCCTGCCTCTTGCGGCCCGCCCCGCGGCGCCACCAAGCGGGAATTCCCCCCGCTGCCCGAGGACGCCCTCTGGGCGTCCTCGTGGCGAACTGGGTCCCCCAAAACACCAAAACCCTCACAACCGCGGGCCACGGCCCCACACACATGCCCGCTGCAACCCAGTCCCGGCGGCCCACTGCGCCCCCTGCCCAACGCACCTCCCACCCTCCCACCGGCTCACCCCGCTTACAGATGGGCAGATGGACCAGGCTCCATCGCGCTCCCCGCCCGGCAGGCATCGCAAACCCCAAAACAACGGGCTCCGGCCCTCCTCCCCCTGCCCTCAACAACGCCCCGCGTCCCCACGCCCGCCTTCACCAACAGACCTCCGACGCCCACACCGGCTCACCCCGCATACAGATACGCAAACGGACCAAGCTCGGGTCGCGCTCCCCCACGGGCGTGCGTCACGGCAGCCGTCTCCCCTTGGGGACCCAACCGATGGTGTGGGGCACGAGGCGACAGCCCCCCTGCCCCTCCCGCAACTCCATCCTCCGCTTCACGAAGCGCTTCAGCCTCGCAACGGGTACATCTTCTCGCTCGCCGACGACGACCACCTCACATGGACGCACCCGTCCCTGCTCTCTCAGAAATGTCCTCTACCAGCGCGCTCCGGGCCACCGTCCCGCGCTGGGCCATCGCTCCCCCCCTGCAAACCTCCCCTGCTCCACCCTAACCCCCGTTACCGCACCCCATTCTATGTCCGAATCATACGTTTCACTGTCACGGTGAGCAAGGCTTGGGGCGAAGGCCCCTGCCCGTACGGGCGGGCTGGCTTCTGGCTGGTCTTCCCCTCCGTCAGCATAGCGGTGTCGCGGGATGAGGAACGGAAATGTCTGGCCCTCATCCAACAAAACGCGGCGCCTGGGCTGTGTGCGACTGGTGGGGAGGGGGTCCCAGTCCCCCTGTCTTCCGTGTGATTCCCTGTCATCACAGTCAGCGCTGACCAAAGGGGAAGGGGGGGGCAGCACCGTGGGAAATGACCTGAAACAAGCGTGTTACTGTGCCCCGGCAAGGATACGATAGATTGGGCACTCTGAGTGAGGTTGGGCGCCTGGGTTGCGAGCACGCTTCGTGCCGATGATGTGCGAGCAGCGCGCCTTGCCGTCTGCAGGTACGGCACTGGGGCAACTGGGGCTTGGACACTCCATCAACAGATCCACAACCAAGAACGACGTATGGCGAGTCTGCCGGGACGAGCCAGGGGTCGTTAACGGCGGCTTCAGGTTCTGCGACTCTCTCACCAACGAGCGGCTGGTCGAGATGCCCGTAACGCTGGGGTCGATCCGCCAATGCTCGTCGACAGTGCCCGCGCTCCCTGAGGCCGGACTGGGAAAGCTTACAACTCACACAGTACAATTGCTCCTCCGGCACCACGCCGCTACATGACGACACGCGCTTTTTCTCCGCTGTCGTGTCGTACTTCGCGGGGATTGCTGGAGCGCTCCATCCATGAAAGTCCCACAGATGATGCACACTCAGCCGTAATGAACAAGGTGCGATGGTCCGTGACTCATGAAAACATCCGGCCGAAAGCAGCGGCAGCGCTGGAGCACATGCACGCATGATCGCAAAGTACGGTCCATACGCACAACAACACACCACGGAAGGGAGACACATGATCGGTACAAGCGCTCAAGGACGCGTGACGTACAGCAGGTGCATGCTCGGGTGCATCGCACCTCTGCCGTGGAGACAGGCTCACAGCATCGAGGTCAGGCGTTGCATTCCTGCAGCCCCTTACTGTCACGTGTGCGCGCGGTGTCACGCGGTGCCTTCCCGTGCGCGCGCCGCCCTCAGGCCATGAGCTCGGCAAGCTTCTCCTTGAGGTTGGCCTTGCGCTGGTCGTAGGTCAGCTTCGGGGTCTTCCACTTCTTCTTCTGCGCGGGCTTCTTGCGCGCCTTCTTCGGGATGATCGGGTTCTCGCGGATCTTCTCGTGCACGCTCTCGTACAGCTCCTCCAGGTCGTCCGCGCCCACGCCCTCGTCAATGTACGCCTTGAACTGCACGAGACAACCTCAACCTCGGTCAGCAACACGCGCGCCGACGCGACGAACACCCCGCCCGCATAAGCGCGAAGGTCCCAGTGTAGCGCAGGACGCCGGCGCCGCGGCCCTGGCCCTGATCAGCAGACAGAGAGAAGCACCCACCACAGCCTGGCGGTGCACGCTCGGACGTGCGCGCCAGGGCCTGCGACGTCGCGGGCGTGCGGGCGCACCTGGGCCTGAAGCTTCTCCGGGTCCTCCTCCTCGAGGTACTCCATGTACTCGGTCACGGGTCCGCCGAAGATGTAAGACTTCATCATCTCCGCGTCAAACGACTTGGCGTCCGGGTCGTACCCGATCATGCGCTTCTCGTTGTGCGGGATGTCCAGGCCGCCGTCCAGCGCGCCCTTCATCGCGGTGAAGATCTTGCTGCCCGTCGTCGTGGCCTTCAGGCCAGTGTCCAGCACCACGTAGAAGGGGCGCGGGCCGTCCTCGACCTCCTCGACGGTGAAGTCCTCGCCGTCGGGCTCCTCCTGACCCTTGTAGTGCTCGGCCAGGCCGAACTTGGTCAGGACGCGCCGGGCGACCAGGAGGCCCGTGCAGTAGGCTGCCGCATGGTTGTTCAGGCCCACCTTGAGGCCGAAGTGCGGGAGCTCGTGAGAGTACGCGGCGGCGACGACGACGTCACCAGCGATCGTCGCCTTGGTGATCTGGCAGACGATGTCGCGGTTCGTGAAGCGCACGACCAGCCTGCAGGGAGCGAGGAGCACGCAGTGAGGTCATCTCCGGTCAGCCCGTGGCACGTGCTGCGGTGAGACCCGTCGCCTCGCGGCCTGCGCACCTGTGCTTCGGCGTGTTGTACTTGTTCTTGTCCTGGAGACAGAGAGCGTGGCGGGCCTTGTAGTCCGTCTTGCCAATCCTGCAAGCGGGCGGGACGGTGGTTTTCGAG
The DNA here is from genome assembly GCA_916048055.1 of Pedinophyceae sp. YPF-701. Classification (NCBI taxonomy): domain Eukaryota; kingdom Viridiplantae; phylum Chlorophyta; class Pedinophyceae; species Pedinophyceae sp. YPF-701. The sequence continues at coordinate 298,680 of CAJZHL010000015.1, read as the reverse complement.
CGGCGACCAGCCGACATGGCGCTCCGAAACAATCCTCCCGATTCCCACGCGGGACGAGGCAAGCGCAGAGTCCCTGGCGGGGCTGCGCAGGGGCAAGGCAGCGTCGCGGGGCTGCGCCGGTCGCGGAGAGGCGTCCAGCACCAGCGCGCATCATCGGGTAGGTACGAGCAAAATACATGAGTGTCGTACGCCGCAGGACCACGCAGCGGGGCAGGGGTCCTGCCACGCGCTGGCCATGGCGCCGGACCGGCGAACCAGCCGCCGCTGCAACCGCTTCGAAGCGGACTTGCGCGCCGGGCCGAGAGCATGACACGCTGCATGGCAGCGATCTGCCGCGTCGGCGAGCGCGTGGGGGCTGCTGCGATGTCCCGGCCGTCCAGTGCGGCGGCGAGCACTCACCTCCTCCGCCGAGGCTTGACCTGCGCAAAAGAATGCGAGCCGCGCTGGCATGAGATGCAGGGACGTACGTACGTGCAGCCGAGCATGGCCAACGCAGGTCAAGCCTCGAGGCGACGCGCGTGCACAGGCAGGGGCCCTTGAGGAAGAGAGCCATCTCGTCGCTGCCGGGGCGGGCCTGGAGCGCACCTGGTAGCGGCTGTAGTAGGCCGAGGTCTTGACGACCTTGACGTGCGCCATCGCGACGGACGACTGTGCACGAAACTACGAAACGCGGGCAAGCGCAAGTGCGCCAAGACCTACTCCGGTGGGGCTAACTCGTCCTTCGACGGGCCAGCAGGGAGCGCCGGGGATGGTCCCGAAGAGCACACGGGAAAGGATCGATCGACGTCGCAGGGGGCGCAATTGTCTCCGGAGTGGCCTCGGGCCGCCCGGCGGCGCCGGGAGGCGCCTGACGCCACCTCTCTGGGACATCCCGCGCTGACTCGCCCGACATGTCCACTCGGCCCATTGCAGCGCCATCACCTCGCGGCGACCTCGGGACGGGAGTCTGTCTCACGGCGCCGTGCCCGCCGACCTCGAGCATGCGCTCGTCGCACGCTGCTCTGCGAACAGCACTTGCAGCACAACCTTCCGGCAGCCGCGCTTTCGACTTTCCGTCGATCCCCGCCAACCGCGATGCATGGGAGTCCTGACATGCACGCGCGCACCCGCGGGCACACCACGAGGCTGCACTGCGTAGGCGCTAATCAAAACACTGTTGACAGCCGCTACATGGCTATTGGCGTCAGCACAGCGTCGCGAGTGAACGCACGAGTCGCGGCGTGTGCGTCAGCCGACTGAATCTCCAACAGCATGGCAACCGCTGCATCCACAGCGACGGTCACAGTATGGTATTTCAGTATGGTATTTCCCGCCCCCTAGTCGCAACCGGCGCGCCGTGGCCTCCGGGGGGCGCTGCGTCACTGTTCCTGCCCGGGCGTGCCGTCTGCTGCTGCTTGCCGATCGGCCTCCGCCTGCCGCGTGACTGCGCCCCCTCGCGCGCGTCGCCCGATGCGTCGCCGCCCTTGTGCCTTGGCTTGTGCCTTGCCCTGGTCTCGCAGCTCCTGCGAGGCGCGAACAGGGAGTTGCTGAGCACTGCTGATGTGTGCAGTGGGCCGCGGATGTATGGCGCCGTCACGCGCCGCAGTCGGAGTGCGCGTTCCAGCAGTGTTTGTTTGCGCTGATTGAATGTCACCTGCAGCAACTCGTCTTGACTGAGTCCCCTGAGGTAGTGCAGATCCGCCTCGTACTCTGTGACGTCAAAGTTCGTCGCTACGCCCTTGGAGCCCGTCGCCTGGTGCAATTCGCACCAGATCATCATGCGGTCGTAGGCACGCGCTGCCTCCTCCTCGAGGTCGAAGCAGCCCAGGGATGTCGGCCTGCCGTCCCTCCTGGAGAACATCACACGATGGTCAGCGAGCGCGGGGTCGGCACTCACGCGCAGGCTCGCAGCGTTGCCGGTGCGGGGAAACCATTGGGGAGCAGGAGTAGCACCTGAACTGAGCCTCCCAGCGGCCCGTCGGGAATGTCTGATGCACCCCGCGGAACCTGGACGTGTATTCTCGGTCACTGCGCGCCTTGTGCTTCGCCACGCGCGGCACCTTGGTGGGGCGGAAGATGGAGAGCATATGGCGTCGCTTCCCCCCGAGGCCCGCCGCTTCTGCGCCAACAGGACGCGAAACACTGCGAGTTTTTCGTTTCGGTGCATCTGCCCTAGTTACCCGCACAGAATGCGGGCGTCGGGTCCGTCCCAGCGATCACCGTGAGGCCAGACTTGCCTGCAGCGAACGAACGCCACCCCGTGCCTGCGATGTCCTCCCATCCGCGCACGGAAGCCGCGACGTCCTCCGCGTTCGTGGAGTTCCGCGGCGTCCGTGCCATGATACTCGGCCCCGACGACGCTTGCGAGAACACTTTCCCCCTGCTTTTTAGCCAGCGCTGCCACTTGGTCATTTGCCAACGCTCGCGGAACGGCGGCCTGCGGAGCACCTCGCCTCGACAGCGTCTGTGCCGTGGATACGGTCGCGCCAGCAGCTCGTTGCTGGCATCGTGACGCGCAGAACCGTACCTGGCCACCTCGGGCGGCATCTCCCCCTTTGTGCAGTCCGTGGGAGCGATCACGACCGCCTGGGCACAGGTCAAACCATTCGAACTGTGCGCCCGTGCCGTCCTCCTCCCGTCCAGACCGCCTTTGCAGCAGTGCCAGGCGTGCGGGGCCGCCGCGCGTGTCCGTCGCCCTCTGAACAATGCGCGCCAACGGCGGCTGCGTCGCGTGATCCGCAAACCAAGTCGTCCTGGCCCGCTCGCGTGTTGCGCTCGCTTGTCGGTGGGTGCGGTGATGGCGCGCGAGCCCGCGGTGGCCCGTCGCGGCGACACCGGCCATCTTCCCCCCGGGTGTGGCGGCTCGGGCCCCCCATGGCCTCCTGGCCCCGTCCGAGCTCGTTGGCGCCGCAGCAACATCGACCGGGGTAGCCTTTGGCAGGTCGTCGGTTTCCGCAGCGCTCAGATCTCAGATGACCCGCATCGTGACGCCAACGAAGAAAGCCCCAATGCCCGGCAGGTGAGGGAGCTGGCGCTGCTGTCTCTGAGCGACACAAGTGCACGGCCAACCTCACACGCACCGCCCGAGCTCTGCTCCCTGCACCGCAGCTCGCTGGGGTATGCTGGCCAGCACGAGCTGAAGATGCAGTCTCGCGCGCCCGAGACGTCGGGGGGGCATCAAGGTGCGCCATGGCTCCGCACGCGAGCGACGGCGGACTTGCATTGACATCCCAGCCCACAAGTGCATCGATGCATGCCGCCCGCATGTGCTTGCTGCGCATAGCGGACTGTCGGTACGGTCTCCCGTGCTGGGGCCTCGACTCGCCCGCCCCCGCTGCAGGATCCGCAACCCGCGCGATTTCCCGCCGAGATCGACTCGTGCGGGCACGTTGGCCACCCACGTACTATGCGCCCCGCGCTCGCGTCGGTCGCAGGGGAAGCGCGATCGCCTCCTCCGTCGCAGGTTGCCGGCAACGATGGAGGCGCGGCTCCGAATCTTCCGGACACCAAGCAGCCGGGCAGCGAGACGAGAGATGCGTTCAGGCGAGACCCAGCCGCCGTGACCAGCTGCGCCACTCGCGGCGTGCGCATCCTCATTCTGTGCCAGCAGCAGGTTTCCACCGGGCCGTTCCGCGGCGTTTCGATGCAGGCCCGAGCCTCTGGAGGCGTATGACTACGCAGCGGCGCAGCGCCTCACACCGCCGCGCTACTTCTTCGAGCCGAAGTACCAGTTCCCGCACGACTCGCTGGCGCCCCGCAGGTCCGTCTCGCCCTCCTGCCCTGCGTCGCTCTGCGTCGACGCCGATGCCTCTCGCGCGACGGGGGCCAGCATCCTTGGAACGACGCTCTGACGCAGGCTCCGGTCGCCGAAGGTGCTGCCCCCAAGCGATGGCGCCGGGCTCCTCGGCGGCACCAAGTGGCACGGGAAGCCCACGCCGTACCTTGGCAAGGGGAGGCCACCCGTGACGCAGGAAGAGGAGCCGAGGCTGGGCAAGAGGATGCTGGACAACTCTCATATCTTCAAGTGCGCAAACTTGCCCCAGATGCCAGCGCAGTGCCTCCAGGCTGCCACCTTTGACGCCACGTCATGCCCTCCGCGCCCGCTCTGACCACGACGTGCGACGGTCTGCGCCGCAGGTCTGTCACGGACCGGGACGTCCTCGGCCAGAATGACTTCAAGGGACTGCCCGAGGACCCCCTGGTGTTTGGTCGCCGCCCCATGAACACTGCTTTCGAAGCCGCGGAGCGCAAGGGGTACCGCCTCGTCGGAGGCCGCGTCGAGTATGGCGCGAACTTCGACGATTCGGACAGGAAGGCCAGGTGAGTCCACTAGGCCCCTCTCTCCGGTTCGCTCGTGTTCTGCACCGCGGGTCCAGCCGTGCACGCAACGGCGACGGACCGACACGAGCCGTTCGCCGGTCCGCAGGGGGCGCGGTGTGCCCACGAGGGCGTCCCGCGTGGCGACGGCCGCCCGCACGATGGGCCAGATGGAGGCGATGTCACCCAAGGATGTGGACCCTGACCTGGAGATGCGGTTCGGCAAGGCGCACGTTCCTGAGAAGCCGCGCGACCTCGCGGGAGATGTCGTCCGCTACCGGTACAGCGCCCTGGCGGACAAGTACGGGCGCTGGGACCCCACACGCGACGCGGAGCGCGCAGATTATGAGCGCCGCGTGGGCGAGAAGCAGTTCGCGGCCACGAGCCTGCACTCGGAATACTACTACAAGCTGAATCGGGCGCGAGCGCAAGCTGCTAGCACCGCCTTCACCGACCCGCTGTACACGAGGCGCCCCGCGACTGCGGGCCCGTACTGAGGGGGCCCACACCTCCCTGGGCGTGAGCGGCGTGCGGCGTGATGCGTCGTCAGGGCGGCGAGGCGCGCGGGTGCAGGGGGGCTACGCCGCCGCACAGGCTCGACGGGCTTGCTTGGCGCTGACGCAGTGTTACGAAGAATCAGCGCCACGCACTGGCCGTGACTCAATGGTAGTGAACTGTGGAGCCCGAGTGCAGCATCGGCCCGCCGTAGAATGGGGCGTTCGACGCGCGTCCGTCGTGAGCCGGCATCAGGGTTTGGCGGCATGACGTGGATCTAAACGTGATGTCGAACAGCCTGTTCAAAGGATGTGCAATGCGGCTCGCAGCACATCCGTGGCTGCAGTGCCACCAGACGGGAAGCCAGACCGCAGAGCGTCCCCTGGCGTCGCGTGCCGGACCTCTACTCGCAACCCCTTGACATGTTGCAGCACAGGTCACGCTGTGCTCGCTCGATCTGCGTGAGCCGCTGCGCATTGGTCGCGAATCGCGAGTCCTGCTCCTCATGCATCCGCGCAACTTGTTCCCGGAACGAAATGAAGTCGCGGGAGACCTCTTTCACGCACTTGTGCATGTCACGGAACGTTGCGACCTCGTTGGCGAGTGCAGCCACGGAGGACGCGAGCGAACCGACCTGCTCCTGCAGCTCTCCGATGTCCTCCGTCTTTACCGCCTGCAGCGACTTGACAGCAGCGCAAGTGGGCCCGTCTGGCCCTGTGGGACTTCCAGCACGCTGCACTTGCACATCTTCACGGGTCCTCGCACCTGTTCCTTCGCGGCGACGTTTGTCAAGTCGGCCCTGATGTCAGCCACGGCGCTGTGCAGCGTCGCGATATCCTCCGTGAGGTCCGGCCCCGGGCGCGCGGTGTCAGGCTTCTCGGTGACTTGCACCTGCGACGCCGCCCTCTCCGAGAGGCCGAGAGCCACGCAACGCGAGATGCGGGCAACTGCACTCTTCAGCGCCGCTACATCAGCCCAGCGACTGTCGTCGGGTCGCTCCTGGGCGGCCTGTTGCGATCTCAGTCCCCCCAGTGCACCATCTGACGCGGCATTGGACCCAGCAGCCTGTGAATGATTGTCGGCGCGCTCCAACGCCCCGTTGCTGATAGGCTCTCGACTGCCGTCCGCCTGACGGTCGTTCTCCACGGTCTCCAGTTTGACCACCGCGCCACTGATTTCTTCCACCTGCGGTTCGCTCTTCGGCACCTCATTCGTCGGCTGCCGCTGCATGCGCTCGGTCGCGGCCAAGCATGGCATCAATGTATTTTACGGCACGTACCCGATCGCGCATCGCAGCGAGGGACTCAGATTGTTGATCCGACAAGCTGCTGAGCTCCAAAACCCTCTTGTGCAGCTCGCTCATGTCCGCAGCTGAGGCGCAATGGCGCTGCAGCGCTTCTCGCAAGCCTGGTGTCAGCCGGAGACGTGCTTGCCAGTGAGGAGCGGTGCACGGCGCGGCTGGCGTGGACGTGGTCAAAGTGTGGTGCCCTGTTGGGACGCGGACTGTGACTCAACTCAACGTGCAGGCGGCGCACAAGTGGGGCTGTTCGCACCTTCTTCGACAGACTTGCACAGCGCCCGAGACGACGCGAGATGGCTTTCGACCTGTCGTTCGTACTCGGTTACTTCCGCGTTGACGCAGCTCGCGTGGCTCACCATGTCGCGCTGCAACGTGGTCCTCAGCGCGCCAACCTGACTCTCGACGCGCTGCGTGACGTCCGTAACGAAACCTTCAAACGACGCGACGTCCGCCTTGTCGTTCAGACTGTCCCTGACCATCGCTCGCAGGCCAGACACCTCCTTGCGCACCCAGTCCTCCGACTCGTTGACCGCGTCACTCAGAGCCCGCATTTTCGCGCTCAACGTGGCGGTTGACTTGGACGCGAGCAGCTTCTTCCCCAGCTCGTCCAGCTTGCGCTCGTGGAACCCGATCTTCTCGGCCATGACAGCGTCGATGTGCTCCTTGTACGCCCCCAGGTGGATCTGCCCCCAGTTCTCCGCGACCTCCCTCACCCGCGCCCTGATCTCCGCCGCCACGAGAGCCTGCAACCATCCCGGGGTGCAGCACGATGTGCACACTGGGCGCCATGTCGGACACAGAGTGGCTGCAGAACACCTCCCGGGCCGTGCACGAGCATGGCGAGGGGTGGTGCCTGCGCATCCGCTTTGCAGCCCTGCAGGACGAGCGCGATCGCCTTGTGACTCTCGGCCCTGTGTTCCTCCGCCTGAGTCGCGACCTGCTCCACCCTGTCCGCCAGAGACCGCTGCTGTTTCTCCACCTGTGCGATCCTACCCATCTGGACCTCTGCATGCGACTCCATCTCCTGAACCTTTCCGCAGAACTTCTTGTCGAGATTCTGTACGTCGGTCTGCATCGTTCGCGGCGCACTGCGCTTGCCACCGTGACCCGGCGCGTTCCGGACTTCGAGAGGCGGGCAGCCATCAGTATATCACGGCATCATCGTCCTCTGGTGCGACCGTCAGCGGTCGCGGTTTAGAACGAAATGTCAAAAGACACCAGCAACGTTGATGTTCCTGCGATGTGATCGCCACAGCTCACCTCCACAACGTTCCGCACCGCCTTCGCGGTGTCCTTCAGCGTCGCTCTGACTTCCTCGATGGACACCTCGAGAGCCTCGACCGAGCGCGACGTTGCCGCCTGCGTCTCCTGCCTGGCCTTTCCTTCCTCCTGCACGCGCGCGGGAACGCCGAACTAGTGCTTGCAAACACAAGAAGAAGTGCTTGCTTCGCCTTCAAACACCACTTTCTAACGACGCAGCCGCCGTATGCAAGGTCCTCGAAGTTTCGCGGCCTCACCGATACGGTGCGTCCCAGCGTGTCCAGTTCCGCTGCAAGGTCGCGAAAGCGGTGCACTGAGTTCGCGAAGTCTTTTTCCAGCTCGGAGACCTGCTCCGCGACAGTCTCGATTCGCCTTGGCACGTCCAAGAGACGCTGAGAGAGCGCGCCCAGTTCCTGCTGAAGGCGCGAAACAGCTTCGTCTCTGCTCTCTTGTGCGGCTCGAGTGGCATCGAGGGCGCCCTCCAGACCCTGCGTGAGCACAAATGCGACAAATGACCTCAGCAAGGACGGCTGGGCCGCGTGGCAGCACGAGCAGAGCGGGCGCGCACCTGTAGCCGGCTCCCATGGCTCTCCACGGTGCGCGCAGCCTGGGCGACGACAGCCTCCTGGGAACTGTATTTGTCCGCCAAGACCTTGACTGCACGGGGGGCGCCGCGTGTGAGCGGCAGTGAGCGCTCGAACCTCGGGCGGAGGGATCGACCTGTTGCATGAGAACTCAAAATCAAGGCTCCGCGAAGAACGCTGGTTCCACGGGGGACGACCTGCTTTGCGAACGGGACTCGCAATGTTGTACCATGTCCCTCCTGTCTTGGGATGAACGACGCCCTCCAAGCCGAACACGGCCCCGGGCGAGCTCATGCTGGCCGGCACAGTGCGCTTGCTGTTTCGCGGGCCTGACTGCGGCGGCGTACGATGTTACCAGCCGAAAGCATGCATCGCGTTGGCCTCACTAGCTGTGTGCGCGAATGTCGACCGGCACCGGCTAGGAGCGGCCTATTGGCCTCCCCAGAGGCCCTCGGCACTCACTGAGCCACTGGCACTGCTCAGCAGTTCAAGATAGCCTATCTTAATAGTATTGCCAGCTGAACACACTCGGCGGGGTATGAATCATTCATATGACCAGCACATCCCGGCGGCATCAGCCACTGCTAAACCGGCCTCAATGGCAATTGGGCCGTGCTTGCCGATCCCCTCTGGCGCGCCCCTCCATGTGTTCGGCTGTCGCTCGACAGCAACGCCGTCAGCGGCTCGTGCGCGAGGTCGACCGTCCCCACATACAAACACGCGCGCTCCGACCTGGACGACCTCGCGCGACGTCCTTGCGAGCAACGCCGACAGGCCGCCGCTGCCGCATCGGTGCGCGCGACGCAAAACCGGCGAACGCATCTGTCAGTGGCAACGAGTGTGCCAGGCCGACCGGAATCCTCGCGGCGGAAAGTGGTCACGCAGCGGGAACCACTTCCGTCGACGGCCCCGTTCCGAGGCTCGCCGCGCTGCCCGCCCCCCCCAGGGGCGGTGTCTCCGGCCTGCACCGACTGACAGGTCCCAGTCCGACCCGCTCGACGAGCGCTGCGCGGCGCCGCAAATGAGCGCCTGCTGCTGCGCACGCCTAGTACTGCACCTCGTCACCGCCGCCCACACCAGATTCGGCGACCCTGTGCCTCGCGAGTCAGCGCAGCAGGATTCCTTCGCTTCAAGCGACAGTGGGTCCGCCGGCCTGCCGCGCGGCAGGCGTCTGGCTGCAGCCCTTGTGGCCGGGCGTCCATTGCCACGGCGGAAATTTCATCGCGACCCTGCGGCGGCAGCCGGCCAACCCGCGGCCATCGCGCCGTGGAGAGTGCCTTGGAGTTGCAACAGCAGCCGCGGGCGGGCCGAGGGCGACCGGCGGTTGCCCCGGCGCGAAGCGCTGCCCTGGCTCCGCTTGAATGGGTTGTGGGGCAAGCAGGGAGCTCGACATCGAAGTATCCAAGGCTCCGGGCGCTGCCAGTGACAAGACCATCCTTGCGCTCGCAAAGGCAGGCTCTGCGGAGGAGGAAACGGGCCAGTCAGGGACTTCAGCGACGGGAGATCGCAACGACGCGCGGCCGCATCTCCAAGAGGGCGCGAATGGCGCGTTGACGGCCGGAGACGAAGAGCCAGCAAAGCACACATCTACCGGTGCTGACGGCGACATGCGGTCGATTTCGGAAGAGAACAGCATGCCGCTGCATCGCGATGGGAAGCTTGGGGCACAGCCGAGCATGAACGAGGCAACAAAGACTTCACCGGGCCACAGCGGCCCTGGAACACTGCAGCGAACAACCCGAGAGCGCCTCACCACCCAGCTGAGCCGAAAGCTCTCCGTGGCCGAGCGCGACGGATCGCAGCTGCGGCCAATACTGTCCGGGGGCATCATGCGCGGCGAAACGAACCTACAGGACCTCGAGAGCGGCCCCTACTTTGGGAGCTATGCTCTACAGGTCCGTGCTCACCGGCGCATTTCGCCCGCGACCATCGCGTCGTCTCGTGCCCAGTCCACCCCACTCGCGACGACGACGCGCAGCTCTGTGTTTCGCCCTCCCGGCGGGTCCGCACACCGCGGCCAAGCCCCATGGAGTGCCTGGCAAGCCCCTCGCGCGCGGTTCTCGCTCAGTTGCCCGCGCCCTGGGAGACTAGGGACGGATCCCGGACAGCCTCGGCCCCGGCGGCCGCGCCTGCACCCGCTCGCGCGCGGCGGCCGGCCACCCCCGCACCGCACGCCATGGTGCCAACCCACCGCTGCCACCTTTGCCACGTCGCACGCGCTGCAGGGGCGCCGCAAAAAGATGGAGGACTCGGCAATTTTAGCACCGTGTCTCGTCAAGTGCAAGGCCGAACTCGGCTCGGCCGGGACGTCACTCTCGAGGCCGCTGCACGACGCCATCGAGGATCCGAGCCCCCTGTACACCGACGCCAACGAGCCGGCGGGCGCCAAAGAAGACATCCTGCACTTTTTCGCCGTCTACGACGGGCATGGCGGAGCCGTTGCGTCGCGTTTTTGCGCGAAGCGGCTGCACCATTTCTTCTCCGCGCGCCTGCACTTGCTGGCGTCCCTCCCGCCCGGCGCGGCCCCCCCGGCCATGCCGTGCCAGGACGGTCCGGCCGCCGAGACCGGCGGAGCTGAGGACGAGGTGAGCGTCGAGGCCGCGTCCGCCCCGTGTACACCACCCGCGCCGTGCCCCGGGCCACACGCGCTGCAAGTGACCAGCAACGATATCCTCCCGTCTCCCGCCCAGACGCGGGGCCCGATCCCGCCCGATCGGGCGCGAACACGCCACCCCCCTGATGGCCCTCCGTCTGCGCGCCTCGGCTCTGCACACGGGGCCCGTGCACTGCGCGAGGACTGATGCCTGCCTCGTGCACGCCTGCCGCTGCCCACCTCGTGCCTGTCCCCCGCGTTGCAGCACGTCGCGGCCGCGGGCGAGAAGTCGGCGAGCAGCCTCGCCAGCAGTATCCAGGAGGACTGTTTCGGTCCGCAGACGGTCGACCTGCGGCAGCTGCGGCCGCTCACCGCGGACATGATCACCGACGCGCTCGAGTACGCGTTCCTGGAGGCGCACGAGCGCTTCTGCCGGAAGACCGCGGTCGAGCTTATCGGCACCACGGCCACCGTCGGCGTCGTATCATCGACGCACATCTTCGTGGCGTTCTCCGGCGACTCGCGCGCGGTGCTGCGCAAGCACGGCGTGGCGTACCCCGTGACGCTGGACCAGAAGCCGGAGCGGCCGGACGAGGCGGAGCGGATCAAGGCGGCAGGCGGGAACATATACGTGACGGACGGGCAGCGCGTGGAGGGCATCCTCGGCATGACGCGGGCCATTGGAGACTCGGCGCTGACCACGGCGGGCGTGACGCCGCTGCCCGAGGTGACGGTGCTGCGGCGGGCGCCCGGGGACGAGATGCTCGTGCTCGCGTCGGACGGCCTGTGGGAGTGCGTGAGCAACGAGGTGTCGGTGGAGGCGGCGCACCGGTGTCTGGAGCTGGTGGCGGAACGCGGCAAGGGGCGCAACGTGGGAGCGAAGCACGCAGCGAAGGTGCTCGCGAACCACGCTTTCAAGAAGGGCAGCGGGGACAACATCACCGTGCTCGTGCTGGACCTCGCGGGGCCGGACGACCGAAAACCAAAGACGCAGTCAGCCTCGGAAGGGAAGGCCGGGGGCGGCGAGCCGATGGACGTCGACGGGGGATGATGACTCGCAGCCTTCGCGCACTATGATGCCGATGCCGCTTACATGATGATGGCGGCCACGTTTGTTCGTGATGCTTCACGCAGGCAGCCAGCAGCGCGTTGATGCCGTCTGTGAGGGACCAGCCAAGCTGCATGCAAACAGCCTCCTCACGCAACACCCTTGAGCGCGCCCACCACGCCCACGACATCCTCCGCCCCGAACAAGGCTGACCCGACCACCAACACGTTTGCCCCTGCCTCCACGCACCGCGGCGCGGTCGTGCCCGGCTTCACGCCACCGTCCACCTGAATGTCGGCGCCGCCCCCCAGTCGCTCCCGCGCAACGCGAACGCGCTCCAAGGCAACGTCCTGGAAGGCCTGCGCGCCGAAGCCTGGCTGGACGGCCATCACGTTGAGGGTGTCGAGCCCCAACGCCGCGACGGCCGCGACCGCCGCATCGAAGCCCTCGTCGTCTGGCCGGACAGCGATCCCACTGCGCACACCCCGCCGCTGGAGCGCCGCCAGCTCGCCAGCTGCCCGTTTGCTTCCAACGACCTGCTCGGCCATGACCATCACCTGCGATGCTCCCGCGTCCGCCATGAGCTGTGCAAGGCGCCAGGGGTCGCGCACAGCGAGGTGGACGTCGAAGAATGCGTCAGGGTGATGCCGGCGCAGGGCAGCCAGCACGCCGGGGCCGAACGTGAGCGCCTCGCAGTACGCTCCGTCGCAGACATCCAGGTGGATTGAGTCGACGCCAGAACGCAGCGCGCGGGCAGTCTCGTCTGCGAGACGGGACTGGTCTGCGCACAGAATACTGGCCGAGACTTTGACGCTGTTGTTGCTACTGCTCCCCTCGGCCGGCCGCAGAGACCGCGGAACGCGCCCGCGCACGTCCGCGGCGTAGGCGTGCGCCGCATGTGCGACGTCCTTCACGGCGGGGTAGCACCCGCAGTAAGTCCTGTAAATGCGATCGTACATCTCGTGCTTCCCCTTGTCCGGCAAGATTGATCTCTCGACGTGCACCATTGCGTTCGCGGCCTCCAGCACACTGTCGAACAGCCCGGCCCCGACGGCCGCCAGCACCGCGCTGCCGAGCGCGCAGGCGTCAGACACGCGCGGCAGCTTGAGAGGTAAGCCCGTGACGTCCGCGTGGATCTGCAGCCATAGGTCGGAACGCGCCGCACCGCCCGCAACCGTGATGCTGTTCGGGCGGTAGCCGATCGCCGACATCGAGTCGAGAACCAACCGCGTGCCCATGGCCACACCTTCCATTAGGGAGCGGAACATGTGCGCACGCCCGTGCTTGAGCGTGAGGCCTGCAGCCAACGTCGGAACATGGGCAACCTTGTATGGGAGTGTCTGCTGCAGGTGGTCGATGGACTCGCGTACCTCACCGGGTGCTAAGGAGCAGACAGGCCAGGGTGCGCTCACTCCCCGCGTGGCGCAGGCCGAAATCTTACCAACGATGGCTCCTTTCGACAGTGGGTCGGTGTGCGGAGTCCGGTTGCCTTGCCAGTGCTCGAGCGTGAGCAGTCCCTCACTGCCGGGGTCCACCGCAGCAGCCTCGGCGTCCAGCTCGCGGTACGACACGTGTGGCGCGAAGTTGCGCCGGAACCAGGACAGGATACTCCCGGTGGACGTCTGGCCTCCTTCAATCACGTTGATGCCCGGGATGACAGCCTGCCTGTATGTGCCCCACGCCCCCGGCCCGTGAAGATCTCGCGCAGTGGAGCCCAGGTGAAGGTGTGACGATCTGCAGCAGCCAGAGCGACAGTGCCGGCCTTGCGGGATGTAGCTCAAGTCAAGTCAAGTCAGGAGATAACAAGCTGTGCCGTACCCTGTGAGCAGACACATTTGTCCTTCGGCGAGCGTGTTGAGCCCGACGGTGCCGATGAACGCGTCCGCGCCGCCCTGTGCGACGGGCAACCCCTCGGGCAGGCCAAGCGCGGCCGCGGCCTCCGCAGTGAGGCCGCCGACGACTTCGCCGAGGCGCAGGACCTCTTTTGGCCACTTGTCCAGCAGGTCGCTCATGCCGAGAGCAGCGAGCAGCGTCACGGGCCATTTGTCTGCAGTAGCGGCGCGGACGCATCGGCCATCGGGGCGACCAGACCACTGCGGTCAGTGGGCGTCGCACTCGCATCCCCACGGACTAGGTGTGACCAGAAGCGTGGCCATGATAGGCATCATCGGGCTCACCCTCGCGCTCCTCAGAGTAGTGCCAGCGTATGCTGACGTTGTTCACGCTGGCGCAGTACCGACCCGTCAGCCGCATGTTGATGTAGTCCTGGTACTCGCAAATCATCGCGGCCGCCTCATACACCTCTGGACGGTTCTGCTTGATCCAGAGTGACTTCGGGATCATCCTGCGCAGGACCAGCGCTCCGCAGCGCGCGCGGGTCTGGTCGTGCCCGACGCGTGGCAGGAGATGGACGCACGTCCTGGCATGACGTGGACAAGGACGAGGGGGGGGCACGCACCATTCAGCGCTTACTGGGCCGGCTCCGCCGTTGTTCACTCGCAGGGCGTCGTCGTGCGTCGCGAGAACTTCCTGCGCCTGCTTCGCCGCGCGCATGTCCATCCACAGGATCGCCGGCTGCAGAGGGCGTTGCGTGGCATCTAGCACCACCACCGTGCAGGATGTGGTGTCAAGGCCGAGGCCAGCGATGTCGTCGGAACTCAAGCCAGCCTTTTGCACTGCCTGCATGATCGGGGGGCACCGCCGGCGAGGTCGGAGGAGACAGGTCACAAGGCAAAGCCTCGCGACGCGTCAGAACGAAGGGCCCGCACCTGCTTGACCGCCTCGGCCGTGCATGTCCACCAGTCTAGGGGATCCTGCTCGGCGTAGCCGGGCTGCGGGTACTCAGTGCGGTAGGCTGACGAAGCATGGGCGATGCAGGCTCCTCTGCAATCGAAAACGCCTGCGCGAACACTCTCAGTGCCCCCGTCCACGCCGATGACATACTTCCGCGCCATCCGCGGCGTTTGTCCTTCTTCAGCTTTGACGATCCTGTCGTCCGCGAGCGATGCAGTGACTGCAGATGCAGATGAAGTCCGTGGCGATGCAGCTGCGTCGTCGCTGTCTACGCGCTTCGAGCGGCAGGTTGTGACTGCTACAGTGCGTGCGGCCTCAGGCGGGCCCATGTTGCCCCGCAAGTTGCCGGCGGCAAGTCAGGATCATCCCCCCGGAGGAGGGGGCGCATCGTCAGGCTCCTGCCGCCAACTCGGCGTCCCCTGGCCCCAAGGGGCGACGTTGACGGTAATGATCCTCACACAGAGCGGATTCACACAGGTCGAGTTTCGCCTGATACGTATATATTAGTTCGAACACGAGGACGGATGGGCAAAAGACAACTAAACCCGGCCGCACACCCGCATTGTGCGGTGCGTTGCAACAACACCGCATTGTGCCGCAAGCTTGAGCTCGAGTGCATGTGACGGGCCGCCTGTTGTGGAGAAGCAACGCAAGTGCTGCGTGGTCGTGACGCTTACCCTTCCCAGTGCTCTGTCCACCTGAGGGGGCCTGCAGGATATCATCGTGGAACTCAACCGCTGCCACGCCCGAAGCTTTTTCGATCAGTGGTGGAACGGTTCTTGCAAGGCGCTCACGGACAAGTTCGCGGAGTGTCGCAGGTGGGTTCTCAGGCACCAAGTATGGCGGTCGTCGCGGCGTGGGCCGCGGGGGACGTCCTGTGCATGCGCGCGCGCGTCATGCCCGCCATCCTGAATGCGCTCCGAACCATCCCAGGTCACCGGAGGAGTCTTCTGGAGTGTTCACGACGTTTCCCTGCCCTGTGCGCAATTCGACTGCCGCAGACAGGAGCGGCAGCTAAACAGCAAGAAGAACAAGGAAGACCACAAGGACTTCCAGAAGCGCCTCGCGGAGGTGCGCGGAAAGGTGCGGCAGGCGAAAGCCGAGGAAGCAGCCGCACCAAACTAGGGTCGCGAGCACCCTCGACGCCTAGGGATGGGATTCAACCCGCACGCGGAGCCGTCCGCGCGACAGGCCCTACCCGTGCCATCCAGTGAGGACCTCGCAGCGGTCCGGGCATGGCTGGCTGCGCAAAACACCGAGGCGGAAAACGTCCAGGAGCGCACAACTGACACGCCCACCTCGCGGCGCCCCCGCGTGCTGCTGGGGCTCACGGGCAGCGTCGCATCTATCAAGGCGGCGCAGCTCTGCGCCGGCCTGGCCCAGTTCGCGGAGATCCGAGTGGTAGCGACAACGTCCGCACAGCACTTCATCGCTGCAAGCGGGGACCGCCTCCCAAAGCAGTGCCTCCCGATTCTCACGGTACGTCGCACTTCCACTGGTTGCGGTGCTGAATCCCACGGGAAGTTCACGGCGCCTCCGCTGATAGGCCGCTGCGATGAGCGTTCCGCCACGGTCTGTGGCTGACGTCTGTGCGGCGCGCCCGACTCGTGGTGCAGGATGGTCACGAGTGGGCGCTGTGGCAGCGCCGCGGGGACCCGGTGCTGCACGTGGAGCTGCGCAAGTGGGCCGATGCCCTGGTCATTGCGCCGCTGTCCGCCAACACCCTCGCGAAGCTCGCCAGCGGGCTGTGCGACGACCTCCTGAGCTGCGTCGTGCGTGCGTGGGACTGGCGGCGGCCGGTGCTGGTCGCGCCGGCCATGAATACGTTGATGTGGGCGTCGCCGTGCACGGACCGCCAGTTGAGTGTGCTCCGCGGACTAGGGGCTCGCGTCGTGGAGCCCGTGACCAAGGTCCTGATGTGCGGCGACGCCGGCGCGGGCGCGATGGCCGAGCCGAGCGACGTCGTCAAGCATGCGAAGGCGTTGTTCGAGGCAGGCGTGGTGAGCGAGCAGTCTTCAGGGGTGGGCGACATGGCCGCGTTCAGCAGTGGGCAGGCGGCGTCGCGGATGGCGGCCGTCATCACGCAGGACACGCACGGCGGTGAGATGGCCATGGACAAGTGAGAGCGTGTCACGCGACGGTTGCAATGCACGTAGAAATCGTGCTGGCCTCCGCAGCCGCGACTGCATGCAAGTAAAAATGAAGCCTCAGCCAGGGGAGTGTCTCCTCCTCCGCTCGATGACGGCCCAGTACAGCGGGCCGTAGCCGGAGCTGTCCAGCAGGTCTGGGAGGTTAAAAGCCCTGAGAGGTTAGGGCTGTCTGTCAGGGTCGCGGTCCATGACCACGGTGGTTCAACCAGGAAGTTCCGCTTCCTGTGAGACCACTTCGACCTCGCCGCGCGCAGCTTCCGCCGCCGACCTGCATTCAAACACCCTGCAGTGCGCACTCCTGGCCGGGACCGTCGCGGAAACAACACAGCCGTTCGTGCTCGCCCTCGTTATCGAGGGGGACTGGGAGAGGAGGGAGGGGAGGGGCCGGGGCGGGATTGGAGTTGGTTATTCATGGCGGCGACGGTTCCTTATCCAAGTCACTACCACGCCGCTGTTGCTGCTTCGACAACGCGATGATGGTGGATGCCATGCTGTCGTGCCCGGGCGCGCCGGGCTGGACAGAGTGCGGAGGCGCATGATTTCCGGGCAGGAAGGCCAACAGCCTGCGGTGCCGCTGCACGCCCTCACCAGGGGCCTGCACCCTCCGGCCCCAGGATGGAAGCCGCGGGGAGAGCGAGCCGTCCGCGGGGGCCGAGCGCGTCGGGGCTCGTCTGACGAGGCCCGCCAGCTCAGGGGGATGTGAACAGGTTGCCGGAGACTTGTGTCCAGGTTGTTGGTCCACCGCTGTCGGCACTGCCGGTTCGACCGGGGCTGGAACGGCGTGAGCTGCGCTTCCATCTCCTGGTTGAGCACCGCCGCGATCAGCCACCAATTCTGCGGGCCGCACCTGGATGACAGACAGCAGCACGTCGTCCTCCTCCTTCGACCACGGTACGCGCCCACGCATCTCGCCGCGCCGCTCGGGTTCGTCGAGGCCCGTGCCACGCGACTTGCCCAGCGATTGCGTGCCGGAAGACGCCGGTGACCCGTTGTCCTGCGCAGTGATGCGCGGGGGCAGCACTGCGGGCGGCAGGTCGTCCGAGCGCAGGAATGCGGGCACCGGCGGCCATGGAACCGACGCTGGAAGAGGCAGCGCGGGCGGGGCGGACAGCGCCAGGCCGGGGTAGGCCGCAGGATGAGAGCGTCACGGGGGGCTGCCCCCCGTGCAGCAGCGACGGGTGGACGACCTGGCTGGCTTGCAGGGGGAGCGTCGCGGCCCCGAAGCTCGCCGGTGGCGCTGCGAGGCCAAGAAGCGCGCTCGAGAGCTCACCGGGGGCCGTGAGCGCCGTGAGCCTGGGGAGGACCTGCGCCGGCGCCGCTGGCGCCGTGGCCGCCGCGGATGCCGTGGGGTCCTGCGGCAGCATGCGCGAGAGCGCGGAGAGGTGCGCCGTCGGCATGTATGACAGGAGCTGCGAGGGAAGGTTGGCGATCGTGCGCAGGATCCCGGCCGGCAGCGCCATCGTCTCATGCACCGGGCCCAGCACCGCGGCCATTATCGGGCGGCTGATGATCTCCCGCAGCACCTCCAGATCGTCGTGGGAGGGCACCGGAGGGGGCTGCGCCGCGGAGGGCTGGGGCACGCCCACCGCGCCCGGGCCCATCGGCAAGGAGCCAGAACCCTCCCTTGACCGCAGGGAAGAAGCGTTCGGTGCAGGGGTCAACGTCGGCGCCTGGGGCGACGGGCGAGTTCGGCGCGTTGCTGTCTCCGGTGCTGACGCCGGGGTCGGTCGGCACGCAGTCCTCGCGACGCTGCTTGCGCTGGGCCTCGGGCGCCTTGCCCGCGGAGACTTGCCCTTCTGAGTCGCCCGGGGCGGCGTGTGATACTGCAGGGGCGGCGCATCCTGCGCTGGAGCCGAAAATACGGGCCGAGCCGTCGCGGGGGGACGGATGTGCATCCCCCAAGGCGATCACTGTGGGTAGGACCCGCCCCGTGACCCTGGCTCAGCTTGCCTTCACACGGATCATCCGCTGTGGATGCAGGAGCTGTCCCGCGGATGGCCGCGTCCAGCTGCTCGAGGGCCGAGGGCACCGTTGATGTCGTGACGTGCGCAGCTCTTGCAGTGTGGGCGTCAGGCGCTGGCGCCCGTGAGCCACTGAGCAGCGCGACAAGCTGCGCGATTTCCGAGTCGCTGGAATGCTGGGGCAGCCGCGAGACGACAGAGGGAGTTTTGCGAGCGCATGACATCAGAATTTGCGCATTTTTTCACTAGGCCGAGGCGGGGGGCATGGACGCTGTAGACCACCAGGACCTGGCCGAAAGCATGAACACATGCACTTTCGCCGGCGTAGGTACGCCGCGCGCGGCCGAGCGCGTGCCGTAGGCGCTGCACGTGCCGCTTCGACTGTGGGCCTGGGAGGTGCCCGCAGAGGATGACTTGAGTCGCGGACCCGGACTCGACGTGAGCCACGGGAGCGAGGAGATGTCGGGCACCGCGCGGGGGCTCGCCGCCACTTGCAGATCCGCGGACTCCCGCGGCCGACGCGACCTCTGTGGCGCTCGCGAGCGCGCCGGGCTGCGTTGGGGAGTTGCATTCCGCGCGGCGTAGCGCCAGGCGGCGTGGTCGAGGTGCGGGAGGTGACGTTTTCGTCCGCGATGCCGTGTCACTGGGTCGGTCCGCACTTGCGCATCTTGATGTTCGCGAATGCCCTCGCCTCGGCGTCCGCCCCTGCATCGTCATCGTCGAATCCCCCTGACTCTTGTGCACCTGCGCCCGGGCCGCGTTCTGGCGCGCCTGCCGAAGGACCCAGACTGGGCGCTGCCTCGAACGAGCCACACGCCTCCGCGTACTCCTCGGCGCCCCCGAGAGATGCCCCTTGAGATGCCGACACTGCGCGATCCAGAGCGCCAAGTGCCTACGCAGCCTGCACAGGCCCTGGGCCCGTGTCGCCCCCACGTGCAGCACCGACCGCGGGCAGAAAGCCCGGCGAGCACACCGCCGTGCGTCGGGAACGAGAGAGGCAGAGCAGCGCCCGCGGCACATGCGGCGTTGCCCTTGGGACTGTCAGTCTGACACGCCAATGGCGTCTAGCCTAGACGCCACTGCTGAGCAGTGCAAAGTCTCATCGCGCAGACAATGGTCGGTGGCCAGGCCCGCCACGCGTCGCCACTCCCCTCTGCTCCTTGAGCCTCTCGAGCGCGCTCTTCGGCCGTCCGCGGTCCGCCGACCCATCCCCGCTGCCCCGCCGCTCCCGCTGCCGCTGCAGCTGCTGAACTCGCGTCAGAACCGACGCGTCGAACGGGACGCTCCGCGCTGACTTCACCGGCGACGGTGATCCACGTGCCTGCCCGAGGCCGTGACCCGACACCCCCAATGACGACCTCAGGTCGCCGGACTCGTCGTCGCGCGGGCCCCCGGGAGCCCGCAGTGGCGAAGCACTGCCAGGTGCAGGACGCGGCACGTGCGTCGCACTGATTGGCCGCATCCGCGAGGCCTTGCTCCCGCCGGTGCTCGGGGTCGCTTTCGCCGCGACGTGCGCCCTGACATCAGGATGCCGGAAGGAGATCGATCGCCGCAGAGCCCGAGCCTTCGCTCGGATCGCCGCGGCCTTGGACTGGGCGGCCTCGTGCTGAAAGCTTCCCGAGCCGTTCAACGAGGTCCGGAGCACATCGGCTGCCGGCGACGCACTTGTGCCCGCAGGCCGCGTGGTGGAAAGGCGGGGCGTGTCGAACCCCCCCGAGGGCGTCGCCGCATGCGCCAGGCCCGGCGACGAACTGCCGACGTCCCCGCCAGTGCCGGATTTACCGACCGGCGACCCCATGAGCACCGAATTACCGACCGCAGACAAGTACGAGTCTCCCGTGTTCGAGCCGGGTGGTTCTAGTGCTGGCGCTGGCGGTGCGAACGCGAACCCGCTGCTGGCTGCGCCCGTCGAGCGCGGCGTCCCGGACGCCGAGCGCGCTGCAGACGCCCCGCTGCCGCTCGCGCCGCCAGGACCCGGCGTGCCGCTGCCCGACCGTTCGCGCCCCAACGTGATGCTGGTCTCCACCGCCCGCGCAGCCGTCGCGTCCACGGCGCGCCGCGAGCTCCGCCGCAGGGCCTGCAGCTGCTCTTCCGCCTGACTGTACATCGCCTCGAGTTTCCGTCCCACGGAGTCGGCACCCGAGCTCGGCATTGCAGCGGCGTCGCGCCCCCCGCGCAGCCCTGCCGACGCCGCGTCCGACCCGGACCGCGCTCGCGCGCCCGAGCTGCCGTGGCCGGCCACGAACGACCGCGACGCCGCCGCCGAGCTGTCGATCGAATCCTGGAAGGCGGCAGGGTCGTATGCAGCATTCGGTGCGCCGTGCGCTGACTCGAGCGCCGCTGCGATAGGATGCGGGCGACTGGGCGACGCCGGCGCGGGTTGCTTAGCGGACGCGGTCGACGCCCGCATTGCCGCGCGCACGCTCGCCAGGCGCTCTGCCACGACCTGCTGCGACTGCCGCATGTCGTCCAGCTCCTTCTGCTGCGTCTCGCGCGCGGCCGCGGACGCCGCCGCGTCCGCGGCCTCCTGCCGCAGCCGGCGCTTCAGCTCCCGCGTCGTCGTCTTGTAGAACTGCACCTCCTTCGCCAGGGTCTCGGCCTGGTCCTTGTACAATTGCAGCAGCTTACGATCCCGCTCTGCCTCGTGCCCGGCCTCCGAAGCGCGCCGATCTGCGCTGTGCGCGATGTGTGAAGGACCCGGGCTCCACCCAGGACCGATTGCGTCCATCTGCCGCGTCAGCACCTGCACCTGCTGCGCGTGCGCGCGCTTCTGTGCAGTGAGCCGCCGGTCGTGCTCGATCTCGAGCTTCCGCACCGCCGCGCGCAGCTCCGCCGCCTCGTCGCGTAGCTCCGCCGCGCGCAGCTCCACCTCGGCCACCGCGCGCTCCCCGGCCACCTCGACGCGCCGCGCCTCGGCCGCAGCCGCCACCAGCCGCGCTAGAAGCGCCCGCGCCGCGCCCGCGCCGCCGAGCCGCTTCACCGCCGCCGACGCCTCCTCCTCCAGCCCCTGCACCGCGTCGTCCGCGCCCACCACGCCGCCCATCTGGGCGACGATGTCCGCGTCTTCGGCCGCCAAGTAATCCAGCTCCGCACGCAGCACGTCGCACCGGTCCTCCGCCTGCGCCAGCGCGGCCGCGTCGTCCGCGTCCAGGGCGCTCCCGCCGGCCTCCAGCCGCGCCTGCAGCTCCGTCCGGCGGCGCTCCACCGCCCGCGCCTGGCTGCGCAGTGCATGCGCCTCCTCCTCCGCCACTGCCACGTCTTCCGCCGAACCGCCCCCCGCCTCCGCCGCCTCCGCCATCTCCCGTGCGTCCGCAAGCAGCTCGGCCGCGACGCCCTCGAGGTCCGCGACCTGCCGCCGCAGCGACTCCTCCGCCCGCATTGCGCGCAGCTGCAGCTCCGACCGCGCCGTGCTCTGCGCCTCCAGCTCGGCCCTCGCCTCGTCGGCCCGCTCCCGCACGCGCGCAAGCTGCGCCGCCAGGTCCCCACGGGTCGCCGCAGCCGTCGCCCGCGACGCGAGCCACGACTCGAGCTCCCCCCCAAGGCTGGCGCATGCGGGCACCCACCCCGCCGACGCCCGCACGCTCCCCTCCGCGCTCGCCGCCAGGTCCGGGCGCTGCTCCGCCGCGGCACGCGCCCACGGCGAGTGCGCCTGCAGCCCGCGCAGCTGCTTGTCCTTCCGCGCCAGGCGCTGGCGCAGGTGCTCATGCTGTGTACGCAGGGCGCTCATCTCCTCCTCTAGCAGCCGCACGCGCCTGTCGCCGCGCTCGCGCTCCTTCCCGACCTCCGCGTCCCGCTGCTCCCGCAGCCGCTCCTTCAACGCGCGGATCGCGCCCTCGGCTTTCGCCAGCCGCGCCTGCTGCTCGTCGCGCGCTGCCACTGCATCCGCCGGCTCCGACCGAAGCCGCTCCGCCTCGCGCCGCGCCAGCTCCAGCTCGGCTTCGCGCGCCGCGACCTCGGACTCCATGTCGCGCAGCCGCGCCTCGAAGCGCTCGTTCAGCGCGCGCGCCGCCGCCTCGCTCTCGCGCAGGTCGGTGATGAGGGCCTCCTTCTCCGCGATGTTGCTCTCCAGCGCGCGCAGCTGCCGCAGGGCCGCCGCATCGGCGCGTTCCTCCTCGGACAGTCCCGCCGCGCTGCCGTCGCCGCCGCCCGCGATCACCTCCGCGTCGTCGTCCACCGAGCGAGACACCCCCGGGGCCTCCCGCCGCGCCTGCGCTAGCGCGTCCTGCAGCTCCGCCATCTCTCGCATCTTCTCCGCGAAGATCACCTCGTCGCGCTGCAGGTCTGCGGTAATCTCAGCAATCTTTTCCTCCGCCTCGCGCAGCCTGTCGTCCTTCTCCGCGACCAGCGTCTCCAGGTCGCGCACGCGCTGCGCCGCGTCGCTGTCCGCGCGACCAGCCGCCGCCAGCTGGTGCGCGCGCGCCGCACTCCGACTCCATCGCAACGTCTGCATCGCGCGCGCCGCCCGTGAGCCCCCGCGATCCGTTATCGCGCCCCGGGGAGGCTCCTCCCCCGCAACTGCCCCCTGCGGCGCCGCGGCGGTCTGTGGCCGCCCCCGCCCGCCGCGCTGGAGGGCTCCTAGGACCCCCTCCGCCTCGGCGAGCTCCCGCACCTGTTCGTCAGTCACGAGGCCCCGCCCGGCCAGCGCACGCAGCACGCCTGCCAAGCCCTCCACTGCGCGCTCTTCGCGCCCTAGACGCAGCCGGTACAGGTCGACGTCCGCCCGCAGCCGCGTGACGTCGCGTGCGAGCATCGCCGACTCCTCCCGCGCCGCCTGCAGCTCCGCGCCCTGTGCGTCGCGGCTGGTCCGAAGCCCCTGCTCGGCCTCCGGGCCCGACTCGCGCACTTCCACGGCGCTGCCGCCCGCGAGACGCTCACGCAGCATGCCGACCATGTCGTCGCCGAGCGCCGCGACCAGCGCGTCCGGGGGGGGGGACTCGAGCGGCCGTTCCAGGAATTGTACCATCACGTCGGACTGGAGGCGCAGGACGCGGTCCTGGATCCGCGCAGCCTCCTGCGCGCGCGTCTCGTGGTTGTGCGCCAGCCGGTTGGTAATGTTCCGGGCGCGCGCGGCGTACTTGAGCGTGTTGAGGGTCTCGTCTAGGGAGGAGTCCGCCACCGACACACACGCCACCATGCACGTGCGCGCGTTGCCCCCAAGGGAGTCCTGCAGCATGCGCGTGAGCTTGCTCTGGCGGTATGGCACGTGTCCCGCGCGCCGCCCGCGCTCTCCGCCAAGCGCCTGGATCACGTTGCCCAGCGCCAGCAAGCCCTGGTTGATGTTGACCGACTCCTTCAGCCGCGACCCCAGGGCGCCGGTCTTCTTCTGGCGCTCGCTCCCGGCGAGATCCACGAGGTGAAACTTGCTCACGACCACCGGCACAGAAACGTCCCCGCCCGAGGGACGCGACCCCTGCGCTGCACACACACACATACACAACCGCCGCCCGCCGTGAGCATCAAGCGCGCGGTGGCGGGCTAGAGCCCGACTAGCGCGAGATGCGTGCACGGAGCCTCCCTCTCAGGCTCAGGGGCGGGCAGAAGGTCATGACTGAGAGCTACGACACGGAGCACCGCATTGTGTTGCCTCGGGTGCGCACGGGTCCACGCAGCCCTCCGCGGCACGCACCTGATGCTTTCCGCGCGGGCCGGGCGGCTTCCGTGGCGGCCGGTGCGCACGCCGACGCCGGCTGCTCCATGATGATGGTGAAGATGGCGTGTGACCGGCTCGAGTGCAGGTTCATCTGCGTGGCGCCCGTCGTGCGCGCCATGCATCCCTCCTCGAGCAGCGCCATCATCACGTCGTACGACAGCGCCTCCCGCTCCTCCGCCCCCGCCACCGCGATTTTGCCGTCCGCGCGCTCCCGGATGGAGATCTCCCGCGCTGCCGTGGTCGGGCTGAGCAGGTCGCGGACCTCCTCGTTGTGGATCTCGAGGAACTGGCAGCGCAGCGACAGCGGGCGGCCCGCGGAGCCCGCGGCCTCGCGCGCCTCCAGTTCCGAGAAGAGGGCGCTGATCACGCGCGGGACCACGCCGAGGTCGCCGGAGAGCGCCGCGCCCATGCCCATCGTGAACGTCTTGCCGGAGCCCGTCTGGCCGTACGCGAACACCGTCGCTGCAGGAAGGCGCGCCCGCGGCGCTGATGTCTCGAAAGGGAGCCATCGCCAAACAGAGAGACATCGAAATCAGCCTGGGCATCGTTCAATGCTCCCGGCGGCGAGGCAGCGCGCGCGGTTCCGTCGCCGACGCGCGCGGGAGGGAAGGGGGCGGATAGCGGGGTCCTCACCGTTGAACCCGGCGAGGAAGGAGTTGACCTGCGTCGCGACACAGGAGTCGTACACCTCCTGTTGGGTGCTCTGAGGCCCCAGCACATGGTCGAAGCGGAAGCGCCGGTCGCGTCCCACGATGATCGTATGCTGCAGATCGATGGGCGCGTTGTGAGTCGTCGGGTCTCGTGCGACGACCATGGGAAAAGAGTTGTGTGCTGTGAGCCTGCAGCGGGGCACATCCCGCGGGTGGTTCGCGAGCGCGGCCATCGACGAGGCCGGGCTGGAACACGCGCAGACATGCAACCGAAGACCGAAAAGATCGCTTTGGCGGCGCCAGGGTGCCGAGTGCACAGCATAGCAGGGCAAGCGCACGACCAAACGGCCGCAGCTAAGCACGTGACTGCCTCGTTTTTAGCTGGCTGGCATAGATGTCGACTCTCGGGGGCCCGACACACGCTCCGGCGACGCGGAAAGCCGTGCGACGGGCGCTGTCTGTCTATTTCGGCGCACCTCTTCCTTATCCGCAGTGACGCACGGCTTCGACCCCTCGACGCGCTCCCGTGGCAGCAGCGGCCTGGTACGAACGGCAACTTTGACGGCAACCTCAGCATCGGTGTCACTCTCCGTTGCAGCTTGCGCGAGCGGCGTCGCTTCAGCATGCTTGTGGTGCGGCCGCGGCGCTGGTGGAGGCGTGAAACCCGGCGTATGGCCCGACGCCTCGGCTACTGGACTCAGCATCGTCACCGCACCCACCGGCCTGCGGGGCGCGGCCGCTCAGGCCCTTCCCCCGAGGCTTCAACCAGTGCCGGGGTTCAATCGCGACCGCATACGTGGCGCTCCGCTCCGCTCACGTCCCGCGGGCACCTTCGAGCGCAAAGTGCCGAGTCGCTGTCACGGGTGGCGCATATGGCCGCGCGTGCGGGCCTCGACAGGCCGCGGGGGGAGTCTGCCCGCCAAGCGTGGCTTTGAATCGCAACTGATGCTTGGTCCGCCCGATTGCCTGACGCCTGCTGCGCTGCGCATTCGGTGCGCCTTCGTGGTCGGCTGCCGCCCCGTGGACGTATTGCTTGTCCTTCATCCAGCGTCCAAAACGGCCAAAACTCACCGGAAGTGCGTGAACGCGCGGCCACGCATCTGCGGAGCATTGAGAGCTCGGGGGGCACCGGAGGGAGCGTTGCGGGCATGTCTACGGGCAACCTGGCGGGAAATCTCGACAGGCTCGAGCGAGCTCTGCGTCGGATGGGCTACACCCGCGACCTGGATCGCGTCGGGTGCGCTTTTGCCGTCCCCCTGCCTGTTGTGGGTGCACGCAGCCCTCCGTCGCTCGCGCGTGTCATTCAGCACGCATGAATCTCTTCAAACCCTCTGATCAGTCCTGTGTCTCGCTCGCCGGCGCTTGCTTCGCGCGACATCGCGCCCGCCCGTTCGTTTTGATCCGGTGCAGGGCGGAGGAAGGCGACCCCGTCGCGCTGTTGCCGCCGCTGCATTTCATATTTCTGGGCTACTCGAAGCTCTTTGCCGCGAAAATCGCGGAACGGGGGTTCGAACTGATGGGTAAGACCGACGTGCGGTTCGTGGAGGGCCTATGGAAGGTGATGCGCGATGTGTTTCGGTACCGCCCGAGCATCACAGCCTCGCAGGTAGGGCGGCCCAACGCAACGTAGACAGCGTGGGAACGCGGTGTGCAGTTTGCGCGGTGCTCATGCGCGGGCAAGTTTGCACCCATGGTTGGCGAGCCCCCGCTCTCATACGCAGTTCCTCCTGAAAGGGTACGCGGAGCGCAAGGCCATCCTGGTGTACGACCTCGCGGAGCTTTGCCGGAAGTGGCACGAGCGCCTCGCCAGGTAAACAAAACGACTGCAATCGACCACACTTGCATCTCCCATTCCTGGCAAGCCTTCCAACCACCAACGCGCCATGAAATCGCCAACGTGTCCCCCTTCCGTAGGGACGCCCGGCTCGAGGGTCTCCGCACTACACCAGGAGCGCCAGTGCTGTTCGAGCGCGAGCGGGCGAAGCAGCAACGACAACAACAGCAGGCTCAGCAGATGCAATCGCGCCCTGCGTCGGCGCGCGCGGAGAGCCGCAAGACGCCCGCGAAGGCGCCGGCAAAGTGCAGCCGTACGGCGACTCCCGATCGGTCCACTGCCGCCGCTGCCGCTGAGGCGGGCGTGCGCCAGTCGCCCGAGATGCATGTCGAGGCCCAGCCGCCCCGCGTGAAGCACATCGAGGAGATTCGCGGCGACGACCTCGCGGAGACCGGGCGCGTGGTGGTCCAACGGCACCACATGCCCTCTGCGGCGCCCGGCCGCACTGTCAGGCACGTGCACCTCGCTCAACCCTCCTCACTGCCACTCCCAGCACCGCCGATGCGCTCGCGTCGCGGGGCCGCAGCACATCCCGCCTCGCGCCTGACCGAACTCGCAGGGACGACGGCGAGCGCGAGCGCGAAGCCGCCCCGGCGCCGCCGCAAGGACTGGCATCCGCACCCGCATGCGACCCTGGCACCACCCCCAGGGCCGAGCGGCTGTTCGAGATGCCTGAGACAGCCCCGTACACGATCGGTGTGCGGAGACAGGCGCCACGCCGCGGCCCACGTGGCGCGGAGGACAGGATGGACCCCGCCGCCGATGACGACAGTTGCGACGGTAGCGAGGGCAGCGAGGGGCTGCGCGAGCACGTGGCGATGCTGACTCAGCGGCTGAGTGCCGTGGAAACAGTTTACTCGCGGGCTCTGCAAGCTGCAATGGCGCGAATCGCGGTCTTGGAGGGCCGCGTGCGTTTTCTGGAGGCTGGTTGTGCACATGACAGCCCAGGGGGTGTCGACGCGGCAGCGGAGGCGCCGACGCCCGTGATGCGTGCGGTGGAAGAGCGGAAAGGAGGGGAGCGGGACGGCATCGGGCGACTGCGGGCGGACCAGCCCGTGCTGCAGGATGTTGCCGACAGGAACGCCCTGACCGCAGCGGGGCGTGCTGACGTGGCGGACGCAATGCCGCCGCTGCCGCCCGGCGCATCCGACTTCGAGGTGGCTGTGCACAAGCGATGGACGGAGGTCGCACGGGTGCTGCAATCGACAGCGTGACGCGGTGCAACCTGCAGGAAGCTGGACCACTAGAAAGGAGACGCACCTCACCTCGGGCCGAGGTTGCCGCTGCTGTGACTGCCGCGTAAGGGCAGTGAAGGACACGAGTGGTGGGTCTGGGACCAAAGGAAAGGCACATCCTGGTTTGGCCCGACAACTGTCGCAGCTCACCACTTATTTCCTTGGTTCATGTTGCCCTCGGTAGACGTGTATGTGACGGACAATCAGCCTAACAAATGTGTCACGCCGGAGGTCACATTGACCAAGGAAAGGGGTGGCCGAGAGCAACGATGCGGTGGAGTACCCGCACGCAGGATCAGCAAGCTGCAGCAACAGATGTCGGGGTCCCAGCACCTGCGCACGCAGCTAGAATGAAGGCTTCGCTCAGTGACGACCCCCGCGGGCGTGCAGGTACTCGTCGGCAAGCCCCACCGCGCGTCCCGATGTCGTCGGCCGGCGACCCTGCCCGGTGAGACATGCGCAAGACACCACGCATGTCAGGTGAGGCGGTGACAGCCCCTCACGTCACCCGCTATTCGGGCCGCTCCTGGAAGCACACGTTGAGCAGCGGGTCCGCGTGGTGGTTGTCAGGAAACGGATGAGGTTGCACGCTGGACGCTCTATGGTGATGTTCACGAGAGATGGTAGCCCCTCGCGAGAAACAAAGCGTTGTCCGAGCTCTTGCGGGGCGTTCGTCTCCTTTACTGGGATGCGACCAGCTGCGCGCCCCCACGTGGTGCGTGAGGGCGCCACATTGCGTGCAGGGCGACGACATTCTTGCAACTGAGCTGTCACATCGCAGCCTGTTCGCAGTCAGGCTTGCACGGGCACCTCGCGCAAGATCCCGGCGTATATCCTCCCGCTGACAGCAAGGTTGACAGAAATCAGCCGCGTCAACACCGACGCCATCTCCTCGACCTCGGGCGCCAGCATCGCCGCCCCCGCTGCCCGCAGGGGGGCCATCCACGTCGCAGCGCTCTGCGGCTGCCCGCCCGAATTCACTGACAGCGCAGTGACTGACCCAGGTGCTGTCAGCACCCCCAGCACCCTCCGCTCCAGCGCCATCGCCACCGCCCCTTGCACTCTCCGGAACACCGACGAGGACGTGTCGAACAGGTTGCGCACCATGTTGCGCACAATCGCCTCGTCTGGCATCGACGATGCGCCAGGGGACGTCGGCGACGTCGGGCCGGGCGACGCCCGCTCCGGCGTGCGGCCCGTCGAGGCGCGCCACTCGACGCCCGCCGCGCTGCAGTGCGCCTCGAGCCGCGAGGATATCTCCAGCACCAGGGACTCGAGGTCCGTGGGGGCCTTGAGCAGCACCCCGAGGCGGTCCACGAGGCCCTGCATCAGGGCTTGCGTCGGGGCTACCTGCTTGCGCTTGAGCATCTGGTTCGCGATCTGCACGGCCAGCGCGAGCAGCGACGCGCGCTGCAGCCCGTTCTGCAACATGATGATGTGCGCCTCGTCGAGGAACAGCGTCTCCGGCGCCGCGACCCACGCCACCGCTCGGTCGGTCTTGAGCAACCTGATGTAGCCCGCGACTACCGCGCGCTGCACCGCCTCGTCCTCGCTCGGAGCAACGCCGCCATCGGCCTGTGCCGCGCTCGCCAGCTGTGCCTTCGAGGCCGCGAGCCAGGCCGCCGTCCGCGGGAACGCCTCCGCGGGCGCGCGCTTGCCGAGGATGGACCCGATCAGGGCGCGCTCGTGGTCGACCCCGGAGTCCGTCCCCGCGAGCAGGCCGCGCAGGATGCCCACGCGCGCACGCGCTATGTCCCTGTGGAGCTCCGCCATCTTCTCGCGAATGAACTTGCACGCGGCCACGACGTGGTCGGCCAGGGCGCGCCTCCGGGCGTCGCCGTCCGCCGGCGCGGCGGCCTCGCGGATGCTCGCGACGAGGGCGGAGAAGCGCGTGCGCGTTGCCGCGTTCCGCGCGGGCGCCTCGACGCTCATGATGGTTTCCACCAGGAAGCCGAGCACCTTGGTGAGGTACTCCACGTCCGGCGGGTGGAACGACAGCCGCTCGGAGAGGTACGCCTCCTCGAGTTTCTCCTGCAGCTGCGCGCGGATCTGCGCCCCCTCGCCCTGCGGCGGCGTCACCTCCAGCAGCTGCCCCTTGACATCCAGGATGAGGGCCACGAGGCGCGCCAGCTGCGGGGGGTCGCACGACATGCCCTCGTGCAGGACGTCGAAGAATGCGCGGTCTGCAGCCTGGCGGACCTGCTGGGCCAAACGCGCCAGGGGCGACTGCATCGCAGGAGATGCGGAAGCCGTGGCGGTGAGCAGCGTGTAAGCGAGGCGGTCGCGGCGGCCGCTTGACGGCGCAGCGCCGCACTCAGCGACGGCCCTCACTGTCGTGACACCCCCCCCCTCGTCCATGCAAGCGCGGGGGACGGCTCGCGTGCCGGCCGGGCAGCTGCATGGGCTGTGCCGCTGCTGTGGGCGGCGTCGCGGGGTTCGGCAGGGGCAACCGGCGCACCGCGGCCTCTGTGTTGGGGGGGCCGTCCATCGGCGCGAGCCCGGAGTCTTCCAGGAACTGGTCGCCAGAAACGAGGAGCTCGTGAAGGAGCCGGTGCTTGTTGTCGCACGCGAGGATCGCCCTGTCCGTCTCGGAGAGCTGGCGGGCCTCGGAGGGCGCGGGCACCGGCGAAGCAATGCGGGGAGCCGCCTGGGCACCTGCGGGCAACGGGCCGCGAAAGCCGCGTGTGTGGCACAGCGTCAGCTCCATGCGCGTGTCCGCCCGCGTGGGGCCGCAAGAGACGGGGCGCTGCGCGACAGGGGCGCAAGACAAGTGCCCATTTGTAACGGCCGCGAGCGAATGAGAGGCCGCACAGGCCAGGGCGCGGCGCACAGGAGCCCTGTCTGATGAATGCTGATGCGGCCGTGCCCACCCTGCCCCGGGGGGGGCGGCAACGCGCCTCACAGAGGAGGCAGCGCGATGGAGTGGGCGGGGAGGTCATGCGAGGAGCACGCGGACGGGCTCAGCTTCGTTTCGTCGCTAGGCGGACCCGCGAGCCCGGGAGATCAGGGTGCAGGGACATCTCGTTGCGGCGCCGAGGGATCGTGGTCGGAGGTGCACAAGGCTGAGAGCGCGGACAGCGTTCCTTGGCTGCCCGCCAGGCGATGCAGCCAAGCATAGGGCGAAGCACGCGGCTCACTTCGTTTCGGAGGCGTCGACGGCTGTGCGACGTCCGTTTTGGGCGCCGGTGCGTCGGAACCTGGTTTCGGTTTGCGATCGCTGCGTCCTGCGCTGACGAAAAAGTACACGCCAAAGGCCAACGCGGCCGCAGCCGCGCCAGCCAGACCCACTTTCATCTTCAGCGACAACTTCATCCCATTTCCGCGCGCTGGAATGCGCGGGCGAGCGACTAGGACTCGCGAACTTCGCTCAAGCTCCTGTCCGGGCCTTACAGACTCTCAGCAGCTGATGCGCGGCACTGGTACGTCCTAGCGCCGGCCTCCCAGGAGGGCTGCTGCAGAAGTTGCGAGCCCCGAGTCCAGAGCCACCCACAACACGCGCCCTCGCCGCGGACTTGCCGAGTCTCGGTGCCACCGTGGCACCGTGTCTCACCAGGGCCATCGACTCCTACCTGGTAGTACCAGGTGGCACCTGCGGGTCTACATGTGGCTCCGCAGCGTGCGCGCGTCGCACCACCGAGCATGCCAGTACCGCGAAACAGCTGGGATCAGCTCGGCGCCCCGGGTGATGACGCACCAGTCGTGGGGACGCACCAGTCACATAGCGGTGCGGCCGAGCGCTCCGCGGGCCCTCGCATCTCAAATGGCGCGCAACGGCACGCTGTCACGTGTGGCATAAGGTAGAGGGCGCCGCTTGACGTGCGTGCGGGACAGCATGGTGCGGGAGCACTTGGAGGTGGACAGTGCACCTCGTCTGTCCGGCCACGCCTCCTTGCTGGCCCCTGGTGCTACGTCCCGGAGCCCCAGCCCCGAAAGACCTCCTTCCGCGAGTCCGGCACAGCCGCCGGTGAGATGGCTCGTCGTGGTCGTCGCTACGCAGGCGTGGTGGGGCATGCAGCCCGTCATGAGCCGTTGGCTGCAAACGTGCACGCACCCGCCGGTGCCCACGTTGACGCTGATGGCGTGCGCCAACGCAATTTCGCTGCTGGCGCTGTTCGCGATCGACCTTGGCCGGCTCGCTTACGCGTGGTACCAGTACGAGACGGCCGTCCTCCTCGCCCTTCCAGTCAGCGAGCCAGGCTGGCGGCTCCCTGGCCTCAACGACCTGCTGCCGCGCCTGCGCACCGATGTGCTGCGCCCCGCCGCGTGGCTGGCAAGCGCCGTGCTGTGCCGCGCTCTCACGGTGATGTTCGCCACGGCATTCACGCGCGCGGGATGGGTCATGCTGACCGGGATGGCGGCGCCCATCTTTACGGCGCTCGCGTCGAGGATGCTGTACGAGCAAGCGCTGCCTCATGGATTCGTGCCGACGGTCGCGGCCTTGACCTTCGGAGGGACGCTGGCCATCGTGGGTGAGGGGGAGCAGGCAGTGGCGGGGCCGGGAGCGGGACTGACGGTGGCCGACGGCACCGGGATCATCTTGGGCCTGACGTCAGCCTGCTGCCTGACGCTGTACTTCTTCTGCATCCAGGGCACCAAAGGCGTGCTGTCAGGTTCGCCCATGCCCCAGCCGTGTTGCTGGACGACGAACGAGGAAAGCTGTGCCGCCTGCGGGCGCTGCGATGACACAGCTTCCTGCCGCCGCACCGCTGCAGGGACGCAGATTCTGTACCTCACGTTCAGCACCCTGTTGTTGGTCACCGCGCCGCTGTCGCTCTTGATCGACGGCGTGCGGACGTGGCGGAGCTTCGCGACGTGGACGGCGATGGACGTCTCCGTCCTCCTCGCGTTCTCCATCGCGCAGGTCCGCACCGTGAACTGCATGCCATGATATTCATCGATCTTTGGAGCTCGGCCACGATTGCGTGCTGAGCTGCCGACCACCCTGTCGCCCCGCAGTACATTGTCGGAAACTGGCTCCAGCAGGTGGTCATCCGTCGCGTCGGCGCCCCGCTCACGTCGGCGTTCCTTGCCGTGCGGCTTGCGTCTGCCACCGCAGCGGCATGGCCCGTGCTCGGGGAGCCCGTCCGCGGCGTGCTGAGCTGGCTGGGCCTGGGAATCGTCATCGGCGGCACAAGCACGTACCTGGCCGCGCAGGCGCGCAGGCAGTGAAACATGCACACACCGGCGGACGTTTTTATTGCCCTCCACGCTCTTCTTCTTCTTCTTCTTCTTCTTCTTCTTCTTCTTCTTCTTCTTCTTCTTCTTCTTCTTCTTCTTCTTCTTCTTCTTCTTCTTCTTCTTCTTTTTCGGCAGGCTCGCATCCCAGAGCGGCTGTTCCCCGCATGCTGAATCCAGCGGTTAGAAACAAATCCCACCGGCTCTAACATCAAAAGCCGTGTCGATCCTCATCATGTGTGAATCTCCCTCTCACTGCGGGCCCTCACCCACGGCGGCATGCTGCGAATCCACCACGCCACGTCCACGCGCGCGCTCGCTGTCGCCAGCGAGCTGCCGCCAGCATGTCGAGGCGGGAGCCCTCACATCGCAGCAACCGGCGACGACCGCGCCGCGTCGAACCGACATGTGCGGAAGCAGATACTGCCACGAGTTCAAAGCTGCGCTTCTGGAGGGCGTCGACACTGTCGGACAGCGACGTAACAGGAGGGTATAAAGTGTGGAGGGGGAGCGAACGATGGTGCGCGACATAGCGGTCGTGGCGGGCCTCGATGCCGCGACCGGCGCCACACGGCTGCACCCTGCGGTTTTTCTCATCGCCTCTTTCCTGGAACGTTGCATCGACGCGCGGAATCCAGCATGCAGGGCCTCGTACAGCAGACGGCCGCTCGGCCCGTGGCTCGCGGCGCCCTGGGGAGCCGGCGTGCCAGCGCGCGCGTCGCGCGAAGGGCCACCAGGGTACAGGCGCAGAAGCTGATGTGGGAGGCCTTGCGCGAGGCCATTGATGAGGAGATGGAGGCGGACCCGAACGTCTGTGTGATGGGCGAGGACGTGGGACACTACGGAGGCTCGTACAAGGTGCGCGTCGCCCTCGCGACACCGTGCGATGTGCGCAGGCGCGCTTCCGTCTCGCGAGCATCCTTTGCGCCGGTTGGTTTGGCGCGGGATCTCGGAACGGGTGCAGCGCCGGGGTGCGCACGTCTGCTGATTGCGCTGGGCTGTGCGGGCCGTCTAGTGCTGCCTGTCCACACGATGGCTGCTTCGTCTACTCCCTCGCATTGATTGTTCGTCCATGGCCGACAAGAGCTGACGAAGCCGCCATAGGCGCCACATGTGCGCTGACGCGGGCGCGAAATCCCCTCCTTGGTCGCCGGGAAGCCTTTTCCAGTCCATCCGTGCTTTCCATCGCAAGTACGGGATCGTATTTGACCGATAGAGTGATCCCTGGGCCTCGCTTTGTGCGAAATCCTGGTGGGAGGGACCCTGGCAGCGAAATTTCCTGCCTCTCTTCCCAGGGCCATCCTCGTGGACCGCCGCACGCCGGCGCGTACCAAAGCGAGCTCGTGCGCCATTGGAAAGTCAGCATCATGACAACGCCACAGCGGCCACATCGCTGGCCAGGGGGCTCGGAGGGCGGCCCTCAACGCGTCGCACTCGTCCTGCCCGTGCCGCAGGTCACGTACGACTTGTACAAGAAGTACGGCGACATGCGCGTCCTGGACACGCCCATCTGCGAGAACGCCTTCACGGGCATGGGCATCGGCGCCGCCATGACCGGGATCCGCCCCATCGTGGAGGGGATGAACATGTCCTTCATGCTCATGGCCTTCAACCAGATCTCGAACAACTGCGGGATGCTGCACTACACCTCCGGCGGGCAGTTCAAGGTGCCCATGGTCGTCCGGGGGCCCGGCGGCGTCGGCCGGCAGCTCGGCGCCGAGCACTCGCAGCGTCTCGAGTCGTACTTCCAGGCCATCCCTGGCGTGCAGATCGTGGCGTGCTCGACCGTGGCCAACGCCAAGGCGCTCCTCAAGAGCGCGATCCGCTCGGACAACCCCGTGATCTTCTTCGAGCACGTCCTGCTGTACAACATCAAGGGCGAAACCCAGGCACGCGCCCTCCACGCCGCCCACCAGCACGCTCGCCGAGCTCCGCGTGGGACGCCCCCTGATGTCGAGCCCGTTCGCGGGCGCGACCATGGCAACGCCCAGGTCGCGGCGAGGTCGCAGCGCCAGACGGGCCCAACCCCGACCGATTTTGCCAACACCTGTGTGCTGCGTTGCCGCGGACGCGTTCGCAGGATGGCCACTACCAGCCGCTGGAGAAGGCCGAGATCGCCCGCGAGGGCACGGACGTGGTGATCTTCACGTACTCGCGCATGCGCTACACAGCGCTGCAGGCGGCGGAGAAGCTCCAGGAGGCTGGCATCTCGTGTATGGTGGTGGACCTCATCTCGCTCAAGCCGTTCGACATGCAGACCATCGCGGCCGCGGTCAAGAAGTGCCGGCGCGTCTGTATCGTCGAGGAGTGCATGAAGACGGGCGGCATCGGTGCGTCGCTGTCGTCGCTCATCAACGAGAAGTACTTCGACGAGCTCGACGCCCCCGTCGTCCGCCTGTCCAGCCAGGACGTCCCCACGAGCTACGCGTTCGAGCTCGAGGCCAAGACGATCGTCCAGGTGGAGGACGTCGTTGCTGGCGTGCAGAAGATGTTTGGTGCGCCCGTGGCGGCGTGAGCAGACCTGGGCTGCGGGGCGCCGAGCGCGACGCCGTGTGAGTGTGCGAGGAGATGCAGGGAGCACTCACGTGTCGAAGAAGTCGTTCAACAGCACAACAGCATGATTCAGGATGCTGTGCTGGACACTGGTGAGCTGGGCTGGATGACCCTGCTTGGCGACGATGCAGCGTCCGACAGGCAGACCCGCCGGTCCGTCAACGCGTGCTCTGCCTGTCGCGAAAGAGCGATCCGAGGGAGTCCCTGCACCAGGGGAGGTGTGGCTGCAGCTGCATCATGCAGGTCATTGACCAAGGGTTGCAACCCCCCCGAGGCCGAGCGCTCCACTGCTGCACCGTGCGCGCGTAGGGCCCGCAGAATCGCAACTCTTGTACGCCACGCAGCACTGAGACTCAATCTTGACGCTGCGAGTTTGTCGGCCGTGGTGTGGTCCTAGCAAGGTGGCCGGTGGGCAGCGTCACCCTTGTGCTGCTGCAAGAATCCTTGTTGGATTGTACGGTCTCGACACTCTCTTTCCTTTGTCCGAAACGGATCCGCGTCGCCATGACCTGCGCTGCGCAGCGGGCCGGCCGAGTGCTGGGCAGCGGTGTGGCAGGGTGGGCGCGTTCCTTCGCGAGTGAGGGAGGAAAGGCAGCGGGCAGATCGTCGCGGGCAAAGGAGATGCGGGAGGCTTGGACAACGCCGCAGAACGAGGTGCTTGGCGAGGTCATCAGCGACATGGCGAAGCAGGCTGTAGGCATCCAGACCAACCTGCCGAAGACTAAGTATGCAGGTGCGAACCGAGCGCTCGTCCGCACGCGGGAAGCTATTGGTCCGCATCACCTGCGTGAGCGGACTTGAGGACTGCGCGCCCGTCATGACGGGCACAGCGAGAAAGCAGTGGCGTTCCCCTCGCGCGGCAACCACGCAGGGGGCTACCTGCGAGACAAGATAGGGGATCTCGCCGGCCGACTGCGAGAACGGGTGCCAAACGCCCCACCTGCCCAGAAGCCGGGTCCCGACGCCAGCCGGCCACCTCGGAGGTGAAGCAGGGACTCGCCATGCAAAGTAGTAATTTACGCCGTCTCCAGCTGTGAACTCACGCACGTCACGCTCATGACATGGGCCGGGCAAGAGCTCACATTTGGTCCTCGCGAGCAACCTCGCGCTCCCTCAGCGCGACCGGCAAATGACCTGCGGCCACCCACTACCTGCGATTGCCAGCCCTGGGCGGTCGCCCTTGCGACCGCCCGCGCTTCCTCGACCCTCCTCCAGCGCTGTCGTTGTCGCGCCTGCCCGCGCTTGCCAGCCTCTGGTAGTCCAGGCGCAGCGGCGCCGGGTCCGGGTCGGGCTGCTCCCATGGCGTGTCGAGTGGCAGGGCAGGAATGTCGATCGTCAGGAAGTCCCGCGCCGCCTTCACCTGCAAGCACGCAGCGACCCACCAAACATCGTCATCGAGGACACCAACACGCAAGCGCAGTCCAGCTGAGACAGCTGCCTGTGAGGGAACATGTCATTGCGATATGCCGGGCAGATACGCAGCGTCCGCGGCACAGCGCCGTCGCTGACGCAGCCGCTCGCGGCTCCGCCTCCGGCCGGCGTGTCGTGATCCCCCCCCCGCGGCGCCCCGCGCTCACCTCGCCGCGAAACTCCCGCCGCGCCTCCTTGATCAACTGCATCACCTCCCGCTCCTGCAACCGCTCCTGCTTCTCCAGCAGCGCATTCAGCCCGCTGCCGTCCACGTTGTCCGGCAGCGCGGCGTACCGCGGACTGAAGTGCGTCAGCACGAGAGCGCGCGCCCCCACACGCGCCGCAAAGCGACCCGCCATCGTGCTCGTCGAGTGCCCCGCGATCGCCGCCTTCAGCTCCATCCCTCGCGAAAATGTCGCCTCGTGGACCAGCAGGTCTGCGCCCGCCGCCGCGTCCTCGATGTGCGTGCTATTGTGCGTGTCCCCCAGCACAACCACCTTGCGGCCACGCAGGGGCGGCACACGGACGTCCTCTGGGGCCACTGCCCGCCCACTCGGCGCCACGACCGCCTGCACACTCGACACGGACGCTCGGCAGTCAGCCACCCCGCCTCAGTGTCTCGGGCACGGAACATGAGCACGTGCAAGGTTGCTGCGTGATGCAGCCCGGGAGTCGAGGCTCAGCTCACCTCCCCAAGCATCAGCTTCCCCATCACTGCGCTGTCCGTTGGGTCCAGGCCCGCCGCCTCCACTTTGCTGCGCACCAGCGCGCCCAGCTCCGTCCGGTCAGGCTCTGTGATGACGTAGCCCCAGCACGGGACCTTGTGCAGCAGCTGCCGGGCCTCCACGACATGCCCGCGTTCGCACTGCACGGTCCACCGCGGCACGCTCGCCGTGATGTAGCTCTCGGACCACTCTTCGAGGTTCCGCACCAGACGGTTGCTGTTGTTGCTGCGCCCCCCGGAACCACGCCCCTGCCGTGCTCCGGGCGACGGCGGGCCCGTCATGTTCGGGGCGGCACGGGCTCGGTGCAGCATGCCGTCGACGCCCGTCGGCCGCGCGGGGTGTGCCTTCTCGTGACTCAGCACCCACTCGGTCACCAGGACGGGCGCCGACAGCACGATCCCGCTCGTCTCCAACGACGCCAGCACGAAGTCGTGCGTCCCCACCGGGCCGTACACGTGCAGCGGCGTGCCCTCGAACGGCGTGTCCTGCGAGCAACAACGCATGGCTACGTTCTTTTTCCTAGCCAAAGGGCGCCTGGCAGACCGCTGACGAAGACAGGCGCGTCGGGGCTGGGGCGCACCTTGCGGGACCGGTCGACGTGAGCGACCATGTTGGGCAGCCCGTACACGTGGTCGCCGTGCAGGTGCGTGATGAAGATGCGGGTTACGCGCGCCGCCTCGACCTTTCCGGTGCGCTCGAGCTGCCGCGCCGAGCCTTCGCCGCAGTCCACGAGCCACACGGACCCTGCCGACGTCCTGATCGCCGCGCCCGACACGTTCCGGGAGAGGGTTGGCGACCCCGACGACGTTCCCAACCACGTGATGTCCATCCCCGTGGCGGGCGCCCTGCTGCGACTCTGTCCGCGCTCCCTGGGCGCCGAGGAGGAGCCAGGGCTAGGTCGAACAGCCCTGGCAGCTTGATGTGGCGCCTGATCGCTGGCGTGAGGGTGAGCTGCAGCGCTGTTGTTGGTGTGTAGGAGGTCGTTCACGGCGTCGACGAGGAGCGAGACGAGTTCCGCCTTCTTCGCTCCGGACGGAACATTCACGCCAAGATTGTGCAGCTCCTCTTTGATCTCCGGGACCTTGAGGGCGTTCGCTGCGGACTGGGTGGCTTGGCCGCGGCTGCCTACGAGCCCTTGACAACGCTCGCTGAGGCCCTCGATGGTGCTGACAGCGCGAGGCCTGGCAGAGGCGAGGCAGAGGGTTGGTGAACCGTGGAGTGCCTGCGAGAATCGGCGCTGGTGCCGGTGTGCTCGCCGTGGACGAGGCGACCAGGAATGTCCCAGTTGCGTCGTCAACGGGCGCGAGGCCAGGCAAATGCATCCGATCC
This sequence comes from Pedinophyceae sp. YPF-701, assembly GCA_916048055.1. NCBI lineage: Eukaryota > Viridiplantae > Chlorophyta > Pedinophyceae > Pedinophyceae sp. YPF-701. Next base: position 259,639 of record CAJZHL010000015.1, on the reverse strand, counting down.
GATGAACGTCGTAGTTCTGATACAAGTGAGTGACGGCTAGCGCAACTCAGTCGGACTTCCTCGACCCAGCGCAAAAAGGATGGCTGCTGGGCCCCAAGCCGTCCTGGAGCTGGCGCTCCAGGTCCGCGTCGACCGGAGACTTTGCTCGCGCAACGCACGATGCTCCAGCGGTGCTTGCTGAGAGGCAAAACACGAGCCTGGGCGAAGAGACCCGTCAGTAAAGGTCAAGGTCGCCTTGTGCCTCACCTCTTGCCGGCGCACGCCCAATCTCTCCTGCCGGTATGCTGCAACATGCGGGATGTGCCTCAACGTACAACGAATCTGCACCGCCTGCCTTGCGGCAAGCCCGCAGGGCAGCGTGGTGCGGTGCATGCTGCGTGCACACCAACTCAGCGCGGCAGGCGGACGCGGCACGGAAGGGTGAAGAGTCACTGGGAGTGGCCGTGCCAAGTGCTGACCGCGCCCAGGCCCCCGACGCGTAGTAGCGACTTCGGCCCAACCACCCCGGGGGTCCCCCTGCACAGCACACCTGTCAGTGACGGACAGACTTCAGGTCAGGTGGTTCCGCGGCCTGTGACAGGTAGGCCGCACGGAGCCAGGCGACGGAGGAGACGGGGGAGATACAGTGGGGGGGCCTCGGCCGCCCCTGCCTCCGCCGGCCGCACGGGGCAACCCGTGGTTCTGTGAGTCGATGAGGAGCAAGTGCGAGGCGGTGTTGCAGCACGCTGCGGGTGCAGCACCCAGCATGTGGCACCCAGCGGAGGTGGTCGACAGGGCCGGAGTTGCGAGTGCACGGGCAAGCTATGGACTGGGAGAAGCACGGTTCAGGTTGGCTGGTGTCGCGTGGGCGATGTCAAGGACCTGGCACGCGAGCCAGCCTTGTCATCGCTCGCATTGATGCCACGGTGCCGTGCTCATCTTCGCGCTGCAGGGTCACATCGACCGATCACTTGTGTGTCATTCGCTTTCTGTCTTGGTCCGAACAGGTTGCCCTTCCTGAGTTGCAGGACGGGGTGGGAGAGGACCAGGGGCGCAAGGGGGGGCTTGCAACAGCCGACCCCCCGCGCCCACTCTCCCAGGAACAGGACCTCAGCTCTGCATCAGGCCGAGTGCAAGCCGCGTCCCAGAAGCAGGACGAGCCGCCCAAAACCAGTCAGGACGGTTTCGATGGGGGGCTGCCAGGGCCTTCCCAGCCGCCCCGGGGCGGCTGAGAAATGATGTGCATGGCGCAGAGTGCGTTCCGATTGTTGTGCTGTGGACCCAGAACTTCTGTCTGCCCTGCAGCTCAGGGCAGACAGAAGGGACCAAGGAGAGGGGGAGGAAAGGGGGGAGTTAACGGGGAGTTGAAACAAATCCGCTCTTTCCCACCTGTTGATGCCCGCGACCTGACTGGCACAAGGTTCTCCCTCCTCCTGCACAACCAGGCCAGTTGGGGACCAACTGGCTCGATGGGCCAGCCCGGCATCATCCCCTCAAACAGGACGTCGACTCCATATCGCGTGGTCGAGAACAGGGGAGGTGCAACGCTACTGAATCAGGCCGAGAGAGAGCAAGCCGCATCCCGCGAGCAGGACACGTTGCCTCAAAAGTCGGGAAGATTTTGACGGGGGCATTGGGAGGGAGGGGAGGGATGGGGGGCGCGGGGGGGCAGCTGGCAGGCGATTCGCGGTTTCGGAGGAGAAGCTGAGAGAGTGGCTGATGCCGAACTTCGGCGGACCCGGCTCTGTCACTGGTACCGTGAACAGGGAGGGAACTGGTTGGCTTCGGCAAGTAGCCAGTCCCCCCTCCGTACACGGGAGGGGGGCATTGGATGGGGGCCAACAAGACTGCCGCTCCAACTTCAGACCTCTGCGCCAGGGTGCCGGACCGACTGGTGCCGCGACACCACCGTACTCAGGCGAACCATCCACCAGGCTTGTGAGCGTTGGGCGGACAGCACACGTAGAGACCACGGCCTGATGGCCGCTGAGATGGACATGCAGAGTGAGCCGGGGGCCCCGCGAGGCCGGCGCCGGCCCCGCGCGACCCGAACCGGGGCACAAATTGAGCAGCAGCCCGCCTTGAGGTAGGCCACAAGTGCGGTGCCGGGCGGCACGGGGCCGGGCTCGCCGTCTGGGACCCCCTCCAGCCGGACAGGGGGAAGTACAGGGACGACCCCGGGCAACCGCCGCGGCGGGGGGGGCGACGGCGCTCGACATGGGCGGATCGCGCCCCCGCGGCGGAGCAGATACCGCCTCGGACTCACATTCGTGGCCGGGCACCGCACCGCGGCCAGCGAGCTCTCGCAGTGAGGGAAGCAAGAGGGCCGTCATGTCCGCGGAAATCAGCTTCATGGGCGTGCCGCCAGCCGCGAACGTGCCTGGCTACACCGGGCATGTTCCTGCGATGCGCAACCACGTCCACGGCCAGACCTACGCCAACGCCACCATTCACGCGGTGTGCCCCCGTCGCCTGATCCGTCGCCCCGCTCGCGGCGGTCGCCTGAGCCACCTCGAGCGCGGCGGGCCGCCGCTCTCGTGTCTGATCGACGCGAACATGAGGCCGGAGGCGCATCAGCGTCGCGGATGCGGCGTGGACCGGCGTGCGTCGTGCAGGGTCCATGCAACCGCTCACTCCGCGCCGCACATGGCCCCGAACCGTGCCGCTAGAGCGCCCGTCCCGGCTGCCAGAGCCGGACCTCTGTTGCGATTTTCGCCGTGGCCAGCTGTCCGCGCCGGCGGGCGCGACACCGGCCGGCAGGTCCTGCCCAGCTACATGCCACTAGGCCTGCACGGTCGCCGCAGCGCGAGCGCGGCGGCCGTGCCGCCGTTCCCTTCCCTGCGTGTGTCGCCTCTGACAAGCCTCTGCCACTCACGCCCATGATTCGCTGCATTTTCCCCGGACGTGCGGAGGGCAAGGCCTGGAAGTCTTCCTCCTTCACTGTCCGCTTCCCCCGCTCGATCCCGCGCAGGCGCTAGCCGCGGACGTGCAGAAGGCCGGGAACAACCCTTCGGGCATGCACGAGCTCGTCGACAAGCGCCCCCAAGGCCGCGACTTCCTGTACGCGCAGACCGTCACCAAGGCATGTGGCGCTGCAGCCCCGACCCCTACCACGCCCCACCGCTTCCGCAAGATCCTTCCTTCCGCCACGCCGCTGAGATTCCATCGCTGGGGGCCGTCGCTGCGCGCAGGGGACGATGATGGATTCCCTCGGCAAGGTGTCCACGGGGGAGCCGCTGACCTACACGCTGCCCTGCAAGGACAGCGTTTCGCTGCCGGAGCTCTCGTTCCAGCACCGCGCGATAGGCCTCGGCAAGCGCGTGCCCGCCGAGAAGATCCCCCCGGAGGTCATCGCCGGCAAGGGCCGCGTCCCGGGCTTCACGGGCCACCTGCATGCCGGCGCACACATGTTCGGCACGCCGTACGGCCGCGCCAGCAAGGAGCTCGAGGGCGGGTTCGCGGACACGCTCGGGACGTCGAACAAGCTCATGCGGTGGCACGAGGATCGTCCGCAGGGCCAGCTCCTGCAGGGGGAGGGCCTGCGCATCCCCGGGTACACAGGGCACATCCCCAGCAAGGACCCGCACATCTACGGCAAGACGTATGGAACGTCGACGGTGCTGGCGCTGCGCGCTCGGGACGCGCAGCAGCTGGGCGAGCCCGCGACGGCGCTGCCCGAGCTGGTCGATTCGCGTCCGCAGGGCAACATTGACCTGTTCAGTCAGAACTTGCCGCCGGAGATCGCGCGGACGTCGCTGACGCTGCCGAGGAAGAAGGTCCTGGGCATCGGACACGACGACGGCCCGCGCGGGGAGCGCGGCATGGGCGTTGCGGTGGTGAACGAGCGCGACACCGACCACGGGTCGACATTCCGCCGCAAGACGCACTTGGACTTCCCGGAGATCGGCGAGGTGAACAAGGGGCGGCACTGCCTGCCCGGGTACACGGGGCACGTGCCGGGGGAGCAGCACGTGTACGGGACGACGTACGGGCTCATGACGGGCAACATTCTCAAGAGGGGGCACCTGCCCAAGCAGCCTCGGTCGCTGGTGAAGTTCGAGGACTTCCGCCCGCAGAGGACTGCGAACTGGCGCGAATCCGAGAAGCTCTGGTGATTGGGCGCTCGGCGGCGGGCACTTTTCTACCGCGGCCTGTGACAGTCGCTCCCGATTGCCTATCCGGCCGCAAGATTGGCCCAATGCGAAGCAAGCGAGGGAGACGCGTGAGGCGGCAGTCCCAGCATGTCACAGTGAGTCCATAGCGCCGAGAACCGCCGGGCTGTGCAAGCTACGGTCGGCGTCGTGATGCATGTAGGGAATGTTGCGGGCAAGCGCAGGTGTGTCGACTACTCTTCCAACGAAAGGGATTTGCCAAATCAAGGTGTTCGCCACACCTTGCCAAGGAGGAAGCGGGGGTGCGTGAGCCCGCGGAGGCGGAGTGGATCTGTAAAAACAATAAGCTGCTGTTGCCAGCCGAGTGGGGGCGCGGATGGGGGATTTGTGTCGCTCAGCGGGTCTCCAGCCCGGAGGCAGGGCGGGAAAGTGCATGCGGAACAATGCTTCGAGCTGTCGCGCCTTGAGACCCAGAATGCTGAACTGACGTGTGAAAGGGACAGGTGGCTGTTCTCGACGGGATGGTGGGCTGCTGCGCGGCTGCCCATGCGCAGCGTGGGTGGTGAGGTCAGCAACAGGCACGTCATCTCCGGCTCTTGCGGCTCAGCCACCCCATGGCCGACCTCAGGGGCGAGGTTGGAGACACCGGCTGTGTGGCACTGTGCGATGCGCTCGCCTTTGCAGACTTCCGGACCATGCCCAGCAGCTGGCTGGCCTGTTGCGGCGAGCAGCCCAAGACGCTTTGCGCCTCCAGCCCCGCCCTGCGCGCCTCTGGCAGCTTGATGAAGTAGCCACGCGACGGGCCGGCTTGCTCCGTCAGACACGACGTGCGGCAGCTGTGCACGCCCCGCGCTTGCGCAGAGGCGTTCGAGCATGGCTGCACCCCTGTGTCGGACGTGTAGCACGTCGACGGGCTGCAGGGCGCGCATTCCCGCGACCCCGTGTCCGACCGGTGTCGTGCTGACGCTTGCGCACTCTGTGCGGCCTCGGAGCTGGTGCCACGAGACGCATGGCCGCCAGCCAGCTCGAAGCCCGAGTCGGACACCAGCAACTGACTGAGCCCTCCTGCCCCGGGGCCGTCTGCGTTCCCTGGCATGCAAGGGGGTCGCCGTTGCACAAGGCCTGTGCCCGGCGTGGTGCGGGCTGCGTGCGCGATGACGGCGCGCCGCGCGACGTCGTTGAGTTGCGGGCGTTCGGCTTGAGAGGAGCGCAGCCCTGTGTGGGTGCACGCCCGCCGCAATTCCTTCTCCCGAAGGTCGGACGTCGTCCGGTCGTCCGCGATGTTGGACTGAATCTTCCGGTCGTCTCGCACCGTGAGGTTGTGGTCTTGCTCGAGGTCGTCGACTGGCATCGACACGAGGGACGTGTTGTGGCTCCCCAGCGGCCGCAAGTCCCACGCCGAGCGGCGCGAGTTCTCGGGCCCCATCGTCCGCATCAGTGTCATGCCTGGCTCGCGCACCACCGCGTGACTCTCGCTGCCGCTCGCCGGCGACGGCAACACTGGCCCTGGCCCCGTGATGAGGGGGTGCGTCAAGAGGCTGTGCGTCGTGGGTCGCTGCGCCGGGTCGGGCTCCAAGCAGGCCCGAATGAACGACGCCATGATCTCGGGGACGTCCGGGGGTAGCTCGGGCAGCTCCGCCGCGACGATGGCATGGCGCGTCTCCTCCTCAGTGTCGCGCGCAAACGCAGGCGTGCCCACGACGAGTTCGTACAACATCATGCCGAGCGACCAGACATCGACCTTCTCTGCAGTCACGCCGCGCACTCAATCCAGGTGCGCTCGGCCCCCCCGCGTCGCATGCACAGCAAAGCGGTCACTGGTCGCGCGTCCTGGGTCGTGGGAGTCGCGCGGTGGGGCGGCGTAGTAGGCGCGCACCTGTGTAGGCGGTGCGTTTGTCCCGGGGGGCGATCTTCGCGTCGCTGCTCCCGCTCTTTGTTCCACACAGGAGGACCTCCGGGGCCGTGAAATCCAGGGTTCCGACGCGCGTCACCGGCGGGGCGGAGAGGAGATCGACGCCAAGGTCGAATCCGGCCAGCATGGCCCTGCCCCCCGGGCCGAACACGACGTTCTCGGGCTGCAAGGACAGTTGTGTGTGTGGCTGGTGCGTGAGCGCGACAGCGGCGGCTTGAGAGAGCGTGGCGCGCGCAGGAGGCGCGCAAAGTCTCGCACGCACGTCAAACTATGTGTTCGATGCAGCGAAGGTACGTTCCGGCCGGCCGGGAGCACCGTGGGCGACGTGACCTCGAGGCGGCGAGAAACGTGATGGCTGCGGAGCGGCGCGTCCGGGCCACGGCACGCGGCCGCACGCGTCGCAGGCGGCCGTGAGTAGCACGGGGAGTGCGTCTGCTGCGCGCGGGTGCGCACCTTGACGTCCCGGTGCGCCACGCCGCACCCGTGGGCATACGACAGCGCAGCCAGCACGGGCTTGAGCACTGCGCCAACGACTTGCGAATGCGTCAGCGGCGTCGACTTCATGATTTGGTAGAGGTTGCGCTGCATTGCGCGATCCGTCAGCACGTAGTGGTTGTGCCGCCCGCTGCAGCCGTCGGAGGGTCTCAGGACACGAAGTGAGGTTGCGCGCCTGGTGCAGGGACGGCGGCGGACGCGCCAGACGGTGCGCTGCAGCGACAGTGCGCTCGCAGCGTGCCGGCGCAGGGGCGATTGAGCGCCGCGACTCGGGGAGAAGGCCACTCGCCTGAAAGCCAAGTACAGCGGAAGGACGTTGGGGTGCGCAAGTCGCGCGTGAATCCGCACGGACACCTCCAGCTGCCTGGCCTCCATGTCGGTCAGCGCCTTCTTGGGCACCACTTTGAGCGTTCCGGGCACCTTGGAGACGGAGTCGATCACCTGGTGCACCTCCACCATCCCCCTCTTGCTCTCGCAGCACACGCTGATGAACCTGCTTCCCTTGAGCGTCCCCTGCAGCGAACCGAGGAATTCCTCATGAGTCACCCGAAATGCCGCGTTCGGCCCAGCCGACGCGACGCGGGAGCGTCGTGGGGGCGGCTCGTGGCGGAGGGCCTTGCCGCGTAACCGAACGGTCCCGGGAGTTGAATCTGCCACCGTGCAAAACTATGCAAATGTGCGGCCCTTCCGCGTGCAGTTCGATGGTCGTGTGACGTGTTCCCGCGGCAGGCACCCTGTCCCGAACAGCCTGCAAACCTCTCACCTGTTCCAGCTCCAAGGGACACTGCGCGCCCTTCGCGCTCAGTACGAGGTTGTCCATATTAGAGACAGGCGGAAAATAGCGCCGATTTGGAAATGTGTGGCAGCACGGAGGAAGGCGAGCGCTCACGGGCTACAAGCACGTCGCGGGTTCGCGGCGCTCATCGCTCAAGCTGCACTGAAGTCCGTCATGAAAATGAAAAGACGATGCCAACTTACCGCACTGAGCGCCGCGGGGCGGCGAAGTCGGCCGCCGCCGGCGGGGCGTGTTGTGCCAGCTCACTCACGTGTCAAGGGCCTCGCGAGACCTGAGGTCACGTCGGCGCCCCGTCCGGGGGCATCATCCCAGCGATCCCGACAGTGAGATCCTGCCTCATTCGATGCGATCCGACATGCGATACAGCGTGCGGTCCCATCAACGCTGTGTGCTTCCGGGCACGTGATTGCGCGCAAAAGAAGTAATTGACTCAAAGCCCAGCGACGCCCGTGCGCCACCCGCCAGGCGGCCCCAATGTCACAACGCTCTCCGTCCGCGCGGGCCGGCCGGCCGAGCGGGCGCCTAGGCCGCCTGCGCTGTCTGCTCGAGCTTGGACAGGAGCTGCTGGCTGTACCCCGGGGAGTAATACTTGACGATCTCCTCCGGGTAGTTCGAGTTGATGATGTCCACGGCCTCCTTGAGGTTGCTCCCGGGCGCCTCGGCCATCTGCTGCACGGCCGCGAGCCCGCCCGAGTGAACAAAGGCCGACCGCGACGCAGGGTCCGCCGAGAGCACCTTCCCGACCTGCTCCAGCACCATCTTCATGATCGACTCCGGCAACGAGCGGTGCACCAGCGCGTCCAGCGCCGGCAGGTGCGTCAGCTTGGCCACCACCGCCTTGAGTGCGCGCTTGCACTTGGTCTTCAGGTCCTCGCTGCTGTGCTGGTCCGCCTCCAGCGCAACCAGCGTCGGCAGCACGCCCGTGTCCGCCACGGCCTTCGCGTGGTCCGGGGTGTGCCGGCCGACCTGCGCGCAGCCACGCGCCGTCGACACGGGTCAACATGCCGGTGCCAAGGAGCACCACGGCGCGGGGCGGGGCGCGGGGCGCGCCGAGGGGGCGCGCGCGCACCTGTCCGAGCGACCACGCGGTCGCGGACTTCATGTAGTCCTCCTGCTCGTCGTTGAGCGCCGCCACGAGCGGCGGGAGGCCCTTCTCCGCCACGACCGACAGCGCCAGCGTCTCGCTGAAGGCCGCGATGTACCCGAGGGCCATGATGCCGGGGAGGCGGCTGCTGCCCTGGCTGTCCCCGATGTAGTCGACGAGCGCGGCGACGCCGCCGTTGCCGACGATGAGCTGCGCCAGCTCGGGCGTGTGCTTGGCCACCTCGCGCACCGTGGTGGCCGCGTGCTTGCGGACCAGGTCGTCCGGGAAGCGCAGGCAGGTGAGGATCTTGGGGAAGACCTCGGCCTCGACGACCACCTCGGCCAGGTCCACCGAGTGCTTCGCGATCTGCGCGAGCGCGCAGCACACCTGCCGCTTGAGCTTGGCGTCCTGCGACACCACGAGCGGCGCGAGGTACGCCACGGCGCCGGCGTCCACGACCGCCTGCGCGAGCTCCGGCGTGTGCTTCGCGATGTCGCTCAGGGCGGACGCAGAAATCCGCTTCAGCGACAGCTCCGGCTCCTGCACGCACAGCACCAGCAGCGGCACCGCGCCGGCATCCACCACCTGCGGCGGCAGCGGCGCGGGCGTGGCGCGGGTCGGAAACGGCGCCCGAGGCGAGGCGACGGGGCGGCCTGCGTCGCGCGCGGCGGGGCAGGGGCGCTGAGGGCGCCGGGTGGACGCCGGAGCGGGCCGGGGGAGGGTGGCATGCCTGTTGCGCCAGGTCCGCAGTGTGGCCGGCGATGTAGCCGAGGGACCAGGCGGCGGCTTCCTTGACGCCGGGGTCGAACTCCTCTAGGCACGTGACCAGGGCGTCGAGCGCGCCGCTGTCGATGACGGCCTGCGCGAGCGCGGGCGAGTGCTTGGCCACGGCACGCAGGCAGAAGGCCGCCGCTTTCTTGTAGAACCGGTTCTGTTCCGACAGAGAGTACACCAGCTGCGGGAGGATCTCATTCTGCACGACCGCCTCCGCGAGGTCGTCCGAGTAGTTCGCGAGGCGCCCGAGAGCGAGCGCTGCACTCTGCTGGATGCTCGGGACGTTGTCCAGCAGCAGCGGGCGCAGCAGCGCCATCACGCCCGCCTGCTGTAAAGCCTCGATGTTCTGCGACGTGGACGCGGGGAGGGTCCCGGCGGGATCGGTGACGCGCGCGACGGCCGGGCGGGCACTCCCCGGGCAGATGCCAAGTTTGTGCGCGGGTCCCCCCCCGCGCGTGGCCGACTCGAGGGCCCGCGCAAAAACCGGCGGATGGCGTACGGCCGGGTCGAGGTGCCCGCGGGGCCTCGCTCGGATTGGTGGGCGCTGCGAGCTCCTTGTGCCGGGAACATGTAGCAGGGAGCAAAAGCGGCCTCCCCGGGCCCGCACGCGCGAAGCACCGGTTGCGCGTGGACAGAGGGGGTTTCTCGGTGTAAGAAACGGGGTCGCGGCTATCGGGGAGCCCTGATTGGGCAACGTGGAGCCGAATGCACCGAGGGGAGGGTCGAGCAGCGAAACTCGATGCGCCAGCGCTCTGGCCCGTGGCGTGTGCGATTCCCGAGCGGAGGTGTTCGGCCCTCAAGCTCCGAACACCAAGAATCCGGGCGCCCAGCGCGCCATCTGAGCCCTGTCGACGGCACCGGCGGGCGCGCCAGAACGAGGCAAGCAGCGCACCTGCGGGCGCGTCGCCATCTCCGCCACCGCCGTCACGAAGGCCACCCGCTCCTTCTGGTATTTCTCGAACACGCTCAGCACCGACCGCGTACTCATTGCTTCCCTGTCCCGCGCACTTCGCCCCTGCTTCAGGGATGCAGCAACAGCCACGCAACGCCCGTGTTCCGAGCCACACGCAACGCTTCCGCACGCACCGACGCAGTCCGATAGATGTCCCTCCTTCACCTCTGCGTCCGATCCCGCCACCGCTGCGCCATTGGCGCCCCGGCGCATCATACTTGAGCAACCCCCAGCCCACACCCCCCCTGACGGACGCTCAGCCATTATAGCCCAATTGGAGGTCTCTGGAGCTCGAGTCGGCCCGCTAGGTCGATGTCACGGAATGCCGCAAGACTCCGCCCACGGCAAGCCCGGGGGTGCTGGGGGCCGGGCGCGGCCGGACGGCGCGTGGGGCGGCCGGGAACGGCCTCGAACGTGACCGTGATGTTGTGTTGGCAAGCACCTCCTGCCCAGCAAATTTTGGTTGGGGTGCTCTTTGTTGCGTCCAATGGCATCTTTTCGGTCAGAGAAAGGTCGGCATGCGAGTTTCCGCCCACAAATGCCTTGTATGCATGCCTTTTGCCTCGAGGGAAATCCCTCGTTTCTTGGCACAAGTGGACTGCGCCCGAAGCCGAACGTTTTTGCACCGCAACAGTGCTTGACGATTGACAGGAGAGATGCGTGATCCTGAGTGATGCGAGGGCTGTCGAAGAGCGTGGGATATCGCGCAGATGGGGGGGCGGGCGGCATGGGACTGATGGCATGCAAGATGGCGGTTTTCTCGCCAACAACGGCTACCCGCGGCGCGCTGCGCGCGGCCCCGGCCTCCCCGGGGCAAAAAGATCCGGCCGGCGGAGTCTCGCGGCATTCCGTGACATCGACCCCCCGGCCCAGTCGAGCTCCAGCGACAATTTTTACTTAGGGAGTGGGCTATAATGCGAGGCTCGGCGAGCCCGCTCCGCCTCGGCGAAGGCACGCGTCGCCCCCCGGCCGCCGCGCCGAAGTGCCCCGCGACGGGCCGGCGCGGATCGGCCCCGCCGCCGCTGGCGTGCGGTCCGACCGCGCGGCCCGCACGTCGAGCACCCGCCATGCACGCTGGCGACACGCACGGCCGCCCGAGCGCACACGAGCGACTCGGCGTTGTCGACGCTGCCTGCTGCACTTCCCGAGCGTCACACAGCGGCCCTGCTCCCCAGCGCCCCGTCAACAGCGATGCCATGGCTGTCGGCAGTGCTGTCGGCCCCGCCCTCCGGCCCGGCTAGTTGTACGGGACGAAGGTCGACTTCCAGCCCTTCTCCTGCAGCTTGAGCCGCAGCGCCTTGATGCGCTTGCGGTTGATCTTCCCGTCGGACTCGCCGATGCGCGACGCGCTGCGGAACTCGACGATCCCTGGCTGGTCCTTGGGGAAGAAGAACTCGACGTCGTCGATGAACCCGAACGTCGGGGACTGGAACTCGGCGTACAGGTAGTCGTCCGTCTGCTTCACGATCTTCGGCGTGAACCCGTCGGGCTGCGACGTCCGCACAGCCTCCACCAGCTCCTGCATGGCCTGCGCCTGCGTGGCCGGGTTCTTCTTGCCCCTGCCGTCGGGCGGGTTGTACGTCAGCGGCGCCACGTAGTGCTCCGGGTCGTTGGCCTCCTCGGACGTCGAGATGCAGTTCGGGGTCCGCGGACACAGCGACAGCTGACGCAGGCCGCCACCGTAGTCCTGCGCGGGGCGCCGGTGCGGTGGGTGGGCGGTTCAGCAGGCCCGCGGGATCGGGGCGAAGTGGCGGCGCCCGCGGGGATCACGAGGCGGCGGCGCAGCGCACCTGGATGCCCAGGTTGCCGGGGCGGTCCACAGCCCCCCAGGTGAACAGTGCGGCCAGGACGCCGACGTTGATCGATCGCAGGATGAAGTCCCTGCAAGACACAGGTGCGGGCGCGTGGGATCATTCGCACCTAGGCCGGCCAGGAAGGGCGCACCGCGAAACTTGATCCTTGGCACCCTGACGGTGCGATGCGGCTATTTCGTCGCAGCAGGGCGCGACGGCACTCTTTTTCATTTACTTCACAGCGCCCGCGATGGATACCATGCAGGCAAAGGCAATCGAAAGGGCCTGAGTGGCATGGCTGGGCCGCGACAGGCGCAGCAGAGTGTTCCAGGTGTTGGGTTGATCGAGGCCGTGAGGGCGGACCTGCGGCCGGACGACTCCGCCTCGGGGCGCCCCGGGCGTTCGGCTGCGCAGGAGATCGGCGTGCGGGCGCGCCGAGCCGTTGGCCTGGCCGCGGCCGGCGTGTGGGGGACGCTCACGCGTGCAGTCGCGCTGCGCATCGTGTCCGCGGCGATGTGTGCGGCTCCTGGAAATTGGCGAAAGCCAGCGGCGGGTGCGGAATGCTGGCGCACAGAGCGCAGCATCCACATTGTCGCGCTGGACGGGCGCTGCGTGGCCCTGGGCCGCCCACCGTGGGCCACGGTGGGAGTGGTGTTGAGAAGAAACCTTGTTCCGGAGGGTGGATGGCACGCGTGAGCCGGCGATTTGGCCCTGCACGCTGTTGGTAGAGCCCGCAGTCGTGAAACCGGTGGGTCTTCCACTCGAGGATCGCAGGGAGGCTCGTTCGGTGCCTCGTCCTGGAGGCTTTGTTGAGCTCCTACAGGGCAGGCCCTTGACCTGCAGGACCCGAGGCGCCCCGGTACCAGTGCTGGCATCACGGAGAATGGCTGAGGGCGAGAAGGGGGCCAGCGGCGAGGCTGCCCGCGAGCCTGGGAGTGCCGAGGCGAGGCGCGAGGGAGCAGCGGACGCTGCAGCGCGTGACGGCGCAGCGAAGGCAGTTGATAATGGGAAAGAGGTGAGGCGCCGACGTTCTGACGATTAACCGTGCGTGATGGGCCATGGAGCGGCCCCGGCGGCGCGACGTTGCGTCCCAACGGCGGGAGGCTCCAGCTGAGCACGGCAACTGCACTCCCGAACGAGTATTCGCAGCGCTCCTTGGCAGACGTGCACGGAGCTCTTCCTCGGCTCCGGTCCGGGCATCCTTGCAGGCGGGGCATCCACAGCCCGCCGCCCATCCCCCCCCACCTTGCAGAGCTCGCCACGGGAGCGGAGGAGGTCCCGCGATCGCGACGGGGATCGCAGTCGGGCCAGGAGCCGGGACCGCGACCACCGCCGCTCCCGGCGCGACCGGGACCACCGCTCACGCGAGCGCTCCCGCGACAGAGACCGGGACCGGCGACGCTCGCGGTCCCGGGAACGCCGCCGCCACAGGTCCGCCCCCGCGCACCGCCGCAGGGCGCCCGCCTCCGTCGCACCTGCGCGCTCGCACCCCGCGTGAGGCTCCGCGTCCCAAGGCGCTCCCCGTGATTCCTGCAGGACGCGCTCCCGCTCGCCCCGTGACCGGTACGGCCGCGCGGGGTACGCGCCGCGGTCGCGCCTCGCCGACGAGGGGGGCAAGCGCGACAAGAGCCGCAGTCCGGACAAGGGCGGGCCGTCGAGCTCCCTGGCCGACCCCTTTGCACACCTGCGCAAGAAGGCCGTCAACGCGTACGGCGGGGCGTCGGACCCCGAGGCGCTGAAGCGGGCGCAGCGGCGCAAGCAGATCGAGGCGCAGGTCTTTTTGCTGAAGCAGCAGATCGCCGTGGCGTGCGCGCCCACGAACAAGTCGCAGCGCGAGCTCTACATCGGCAACCTGGTCCCCGGGATGGTCACGGAGGCCAACCTCGCGAGCATCTTCACGTCGATGCTGCAGCACGTCTTCCCGGACTGCCGCGGGGAGGGCAACGAGCCCGTCACGCGCGTCAACCTGCACACCGAGGGGAAGTACGCCTTCGTGGAGTTCCGCGATGCGGCCATGGCGTCCGCGGCGCTCACGCTGAACGGCCTCGTCGAGCTGCACGACCAGACGCTGCACGTGGGGCGGCCCTCGGGGTGGGTGGACCCAGCGCTTGCCAGGAAGCGGCTGGTGCGCGCGGAGGAGGACCTGAAGCTGCTGGACGAGGGCGTGGACGTGGACGAGTATCGAAGGAAGGAGGCGGAGGAGGAGGCGGCGCGGGAGGAGGAGGAGAGGCGCGCGAAGGAGGCGGCGGCGGCGAAGCTCACGGTGCTGCGTGTGGAGAACATGATTACGCAGGACGTGCTGGACGACGACGCGGAGCACGCGGACGTGCTGGCGGACATCCGGGACGAGTGCGAGAAGCACGGGAAGGTCGCGGACGTGGTGATCCCGCGCGGCAAGGTGGGCGAGGGTCTGGCTGGCGACGTGTACGTGACGTTCGAGGCCGCGTCGGACGCGGCCGCGGCGCGCGAAGCCATCCACGGGCGCACGTTCGCAGGTCAGACGGTCGTCGCGACCGCGGTGGAGGAGCTTCCGGCAGAGCTGCGGGGCGCGGGTGCTGCGTGAGGCCCGGGACCGCAGCGGGGCGACGACGACGTGCCGTCCGGAGCTCGCTGCGCGCAGGGCAAAGGGCTGTGCAGGGGCGATCGGTGGTGGGGTGACGGGAGCGAGACGACGGGGGCGTTCGGCGCTGTGGCAGCACCGCCCCGAGCTGTTGTTGCATCAGCGCCGCGACGCGTGCTGTCCTGGCGCTACAGTGCGCGACGCAGCCCTTCCACTGCCTCACCCGACCCGTTCGGCGTTGTTCCGGCCCGGTGTTGGTGCGCAGAGATCGAACCGAGTCACCAGGCGCGTGTCAGTTTGGTTCCCCGCGACTTGCGGCTGCCGCGGCTCGCAGGGCCACAGACCGGACATCAGGTGCTCGAGCTAGAGAGCCAGTGCACGCCTGACAGCCGTTTCAACACCCCTCCTGCGCATCCTGACGCCTCGCAACCACCGTTAGTGACCGGCGGCGGCCGCGCCCGCATTCCCTCCCTGCGCCGTAGGATTCTCCATCGACCAGCGTCAACGAGACGACTCAGGTCTGCCCGCATGCATCTCGCAACCTCCCTCCACTCTTGCACCGCACTGCACGCGCTGACTGGCGCCACGCATGTGCCGTGCTGCACGGCTAGGGGGTGATCGGGCAGCGCCGTCGAAGGGCGCGGCACTGACACCACAAGCAGACTGTGACCTGACCAGAAGTGAACGGCGGCAGTACAAGCCCCGGGTGCTGAGCGAAGTGTAAGCGAGCCGACGGCGGATCGAAATATCGGCCGCTCAGGCATCCTCGCGGTGAGGGTGCTTGTAGGTCGGCGAAGTACAAACTACGTCCCACCGGCCGCTGCTGCGCTCCCCGGCAGGGTCTGCGCTAGATTCCTAACTGCTGGTGCTGAGTCACTGACTGACGTGGCACTGCCACTGACTGGCAGTCAGCTTCCAGCAGGCCGGACTGACTGTCAGTCAGTGACACCCATTGGTCGTGCGGCTAGAGGGCGCATCCAGAGCGGGCAGGTCGCTGCATTCGCCGGCTGTGCTGGACCGAAGTTGGCTGCGTCGCCATCTCTTCGGAGCCGTCGCGGCTCGAGTCGCCGCCAACGCAGCAGCCTGGCTGGTATGGCTTCGGCCTGCGTGCGGACGGCAGGACCGGGCCCCGGTGGAAATATGGCGTCAAAGGGGGGCCAATGCGTTGGTCTCAGCCGCGCATTGATGGCGGGGTTCCACGCCTCCGCGATGGTCTTGCGGCAACCACTGCGCGCGAGAGCGCACAGCGGTGGACGTGGGACGCCGCCCTGCCTATCGCCCTGCAGCGACAGAGCTTTCTGTGTCGCGCGGGTGGGCTGGCGAGCCCCGTGTGCTTCACGGGGCGCAGCGCTCGCGGCAGCCCAGGGAGCTGCCAACGAGACGTTTCCCGCTGTGGTCATCGTCGAGTCTCCGGCGAAAGCGAAGAAGATCCAGAAGTTTCTCGGAGACCAATACCTCGTCATAGCGAGCGTCGGTCACGTCCGGAACCTACCTCGGAAGAGCGGCAGGTGCGGCGAGGAGTCCCGCAGACCTATCCTCCGCTTCACGCGCTGGGCACGCGTCATTGGGGGCTTTGTGTCACGAGGTCGCGCAGTTACGGAGGAATCCTGCTCCTTGGATTGAATGACAGAGGCCTTGATGTTCGAAATAATGTTCCGGGGCGCAAAAAGTCAACTTGGCTTACATCTTTTGCAGCGTGGACCCCGAACGCGACTTCGCGATGCGGTGGTCCGTACAACCTAAAGCACAGGATATTATCGAGGGCATCGAGCGCGTCGTCAGCAGCACGAGCGAGCTCATTCTGGCCACGGACCCGGACAGGGAGGGGGAGGCCATTGCGTGGCACATCGCCCAGGTGCTCGAGGAGCACGACGCGTTGGCCGGCGTCAACGTCAAGGTCTGCGCACCCCCTTGCACGTCGGACCGTCTGGCCGAGCCCTCCCGGCCGCAAGGCACGCACAGAACGCAGCGTTGCAAGTCAGCCGTGATCCCCCTCCGTGAGCCGCAGCGCGTCACCTTCTCCGAGGTCACCGAGGGCGCGGTGCTGCACGCCATGGCCAACCCCCGAGGCATCGACAAGGCCCTGGTGGACGCCTACCTGGCCCGCGTGGCGCTGGACTACCTTGTGGGGTTCACGCTGTCTCCCGTGCTGTGGCAGAAGCTGCCGATCGCGCGGTCGGCGGGTCGCGTGCAGTCCGCGGCGCTGCGGCTCGTGGTTGAGCGCGAGAGGGAGGTCCAGCGGTTCGTGCCCCAGGAGTTTTGGAGTGTGTCGGGGGTCGTGGAGTCCGAGAGGGGCGCGCGGGCCGCCGCGCAGGTCGTCACGGTCGATGGCCGCAAGGCCAACGGACCCGGCGGGCTGCACAGCGCGGCGGAGGCGGACGGTGTCGTGGAGCGTCTGTCTGACGCGCAGCTGCATGTGGCGAGGCTGTCGACGCGCCACGTGTCGAAGAACCCCTCGCCGCCATACGTCACGTCGACGTTGCAGCAGGACGCGTACCGCAGGCTCGGGTTCGCGTCGGCGCGCACCATGCAGGTGGCGCAGGCGCTGTACGAAGGCCGGGACCATCCGGGAGGCGGACTCATCACCTACATGCGGACTGACGGCACACACATCTCCCCCGAGGCGCTCGAGGCGATCCGCGCGGTCATCGGCGAGCGCTATGGCGCAGCGCACCTCCCCGACGAGCCACGCTCATATCGCTCGAAGCAAAAGAATGCCCAGGAGGCGCACGAAGCCATCCGCCCGACCGACATGCGGCGGGCCCCCGACGACCTCGCCAGGATGGGCCTGCCGCAGGATCAGGTCGCGCTGTACGGCATCATCTGGCGCCGCACCGTCGCGTGCCAGATGGTGCCCTCCAAGTCGAAGCAGCTGGGCGCCGACGTGGCCACCGAGTCGGGCGACGTCGTCCTGCGCGCGAGCGCCTCGGTCGAGGTCTTCGACGGCTATCTCCGCGCTTGGCGCGACGGCGGCCCTGCAGCGCCCCCCCCGGGACTCTCACTCTCTTCGTCCTCTATCGACGACACGCAGAGCGGCCCACCGTCGGCAGCGGGGGCGGAGGCGCTGCTTGCACTCCGGGAGGGCGAGCCGATGCGGCTCTCGGAGTGTGGCAAGACGCAGCACTTCACCAAGCCGCCGGCACGGCTAAACGAGGCGTCCCTGGTGAGCCTACTCGAGGAGCTTGGCATTGGACGCCCGTCGACTTTCGCGGCCATGTGCGAGCTTATACAGCAGCGCGGATACGCGGACAAGGTGCCCGGTGGCGCGCTCGTGCCCAGTGACGCGGGACGGCTGCTGACACAATTCCTGGTCGAGGTGCGTGGTCCCACTCGCGTGCCCCGCCCGACGCGGCCACGTCACGACCCGTGGATGCCACGACATGCGTGCCCCCGCGTGCCCCGGTCGCCGCAGTACTTCCCGGACGTCGTGAACTACGAGTTCACTGCCTCGATGGAGGAGAAGCTGGACGAAGTCTCCGCGGGACACGTGGCCTGGCGCGACCTGCTGGGCTCGTTCTGGGGGCCGTTCAGCGCCCGTGTGGACGAGGTCATGCAGATCGACCGCATCGCGGCGGTCCAGGCGATCGACAAGGCCCTTGAGGACCTCCTGGGGTACCCTGTCAAGGGGGGAAGTGGAAGTGCTGCGGCAGGGAACGGCGCGGAAGCGTCTCGCGGAGGAAAGATGCCGATCCCGGGTCCGGAGGGCGTGGAGCGCACGTGTCCGAGCTGCGGGACCGCAGAGCTCAAGCTGTGTGTGTCTGCCAAGGTGTGGGCCCCAGGCGCTGCTCCCGTTCGCGCCGAGCGACGTGGCCGACTCAGCGGATCATCTTGAACCGCCAGGCTTCTGACGTTTTGTCGCAGGGTGCGTGGATCGGCTGTTCGGGATACCCTGATTGCACATACGCGCTGTCGACCTTCACCCCTGGGTACGCCGGGTCGACAGTGCGGCCCCTGAGCTACCCGCGCGAAGTCGGCGCGCACTCCGAGGACGGGAAGCCCATCATGATGAAGAAGGGCCCCTACGGGCCGTACTTGGAGTGGGGCGAGCTACGGGCGTCCATCAACGTCAGGCGGAGCAACCCCGCGACCCTGTCCAAGGAGCAGTGCGAGGAGATCCTGCGCATCAAGCTCGAGAAGAAGGCACAGAGTGAGGCAGAGAGCGACTCGTCGTCGGGTGAGGTGGGAGCACCAAAGAAGCGGAAAGCGGCGAAGCGGCCACGCGCCAAGCGCACGCCGTCGGCGTACATCTTGTTTTGCAACGACGCGCGCCCGGCTCTGCTTGAGGAGCACCCGGACTGGCCGCCGACTGAGGTCATCAAGGAGCTTGCGGTACGCTGGCGCGGGATCGACGACGAGGTGCGGGCCAAGTACGAAGCGCGGGCGCAAGAGCTGAAGGAGGCGGCAGCAGCAGAGCGCGGGGACGACGGGCGGGGCAAGGCGAAGGCGAAGCGCGCGCCAACGGCGTGGGTGCTCTTTTGCAACGACGAGCGGCCAGTCGTGCGCAGTGAGCAGCCCGGGCTGGCGATGGGGGCGGTCACTCAGGAGCTGGCGCGGCGGTGGAGAGAGCTGGACGACGCAGAGCGGGCGCGGTACGTTGCGGCGGCGGAGGACAAGAAGCAGGAGATGCGGGAAACAGCGCCAGTGGCATAGCACTACAACTACGCGGTGTGATCTGCGTGATCGAGCAAGGCGGGGCAAGTTCTATCTTGTGCGTGTCGCTGATGGCCAAAGCCGGCTCGAATCCTCAACGGGGGCGAACGGACCTGCGCAGGGCCGCGCACGTCGTGCGACGTACACTCTGCGAGGATGGAGCTACCCCGGCTGCTGTCAAGTGCATTGTCTGGCGTGTCTGCGTGCGCATCAACTCACACCCCTCTCCCACAGCTTTTCGGCCAGCGGCACGATCGTCGAGCCGTGCAGCCAGCCTGGACGGGGCTGCCCGACGCCCTGTCTCGACACGGGATGAAGAACAGCATTCACCAATTGCTGCGGAATGCCACTCAAGCCCACGCGTGCGCCAACAAGCCCCCCAACGATGGCCGCATTCGTGTCCGTATCCCCGCCTTTGAGCAGAACCTGCCGAATCGCCTCCTCGTAGTCCAACTTCTGTGCCAGGGCACGTAGTGCATGGACCAAGCCCCAGCGGGCCCAGCCGATCTTTGTGTCGCACTGCGGCCCCTTCCCTGGTTCCATCGCCTCTCTCACCCATGCGCTCACGTCTGCATCACCTTCCCGCGCGGCCTGACTCCGTGCGGCGTCGACGGCACCCTCCGCATCGCCGGGAAAGTTTATGAGGTGATGCGCGGCGGCCACGTACACGGCATTCGCCGCAACACAGACCGGCGAGGCGTGCGACAGCTTGGCGTCCTCCTTTGCCCAGAAAACGGCGTCGCACAGGGGCCGTGCGTGACACCACAAGCCGATCGGTGTCGCCCGCATTAGAGCGCCATTGGCTTGGAAGAGTGGGTCGGAGGCGCTCCCGGAACGACATGCCGCTGCGCAGCCCTCTGGGGACGGGAGTGACGCGGGCTGGAACGCGGCCCTGCAGGTGTTGCCGATGTCGAACGGCGCTGATCTTATCCAACCACCGTACCGAAAGGCCACGGAGTCGAGGACAGCCTCGGGGGCATCGTGCGGGCTATGGTCAGCCAGGCCCATCGCGAGACAGATAGCCAGCTCCGTGTCATCCGTGAACTGGCCCGGTCCGACACTGAAGCATCCTCCACCAGGCAGCTGTGGGCAACAGGAAGGCACAAGAACGCGCAAGTGGGGGGCGTGAGGCGATATTGAGAACGTTTCTGTGCCAGCACGCTCGATTCTATTCCGGCGCGGCATGCCCCGGAGAGTTGCTCACCTGCAGGGCCCCCTCGACATCCTGTTCACGCACCGGCCTCCCCAGAAACTCTAGGGTCGCGCCAACGGCGTCGCCGCAAGCTGCACCTATGAAGGACCCAAACGCAGCGTTCTTGCGGTCCTCCATCCCTCTTGCAGACGCTGCAAGACCCCTCTTGCAGAGAGCAAAACAGGCTGAAATAGGACGTGGATCTCCAGCGCCGTTTGTGGCTCACTCACACTGCCCACTGCCGGCATTTCCGCTCGCGCACCTAGAAAAGCGCGCTGACAGCACAGTGGCTGTGCCACAGTGTGGCCCACAGTGGTTCTGAACGACTCTATCTTCTACCAGGATGTACTTTGCACACCCCCCCCCCATCATGCCGCCCTGCTCCCGGTGCCGCATCCCCTCTCGACCACCTCCACGACCCGCGCGACGTCGAAGCACATCTGTGGGTCCGCGTAATACACCCTTCTGTCGACCTCAGACTCCCCCTGAGCCATGCGCTCACTCGCCCCCTCCGGCACGACCCCTAGCAGCATCGCTGGCGCGCGCACGCCCATCCCCACGCGGCACGCGCGCGTTTCCGGCAGCACGTCGACCCGCAGCATCTTGGCCGCGCACATCGCGTTCAGAAGTTCGCGGAGGGCGCATGGCAGCAGCACTTGCACCTCCTCTCCCACAACACGCTCGCTGACGCCCGGGTGCCGCACGGCCAGCGCCGCGACACGCTTCGCGAGTCTGTCGAGCATCGCGACGTTCGTGCACCCGCGGTGGTCCACCCACGGGCGCATGATGCGTGGTCGATCGGTGCCCGGGCACATGATGACGAACCTCTGGCTGTGTTCCGAGGCCGCAAGCAGGGAAGTGTCGTACGCAGGCAGCTCGCGCACGAGGCCCGCCCTGAGCAACTCTTCCACTGCGGCTTCAGCGTCCGCCGATGACTCTTGGATCTGCGCAGCTGCTGCGAGGCAGTCACGGCTGCGCTGCGCCGCCGCTTCCGCCTCGGCCGCGACCTCTTCGGTCGGGATCTCATCGTCAATCGGCGGCACCTCGGGCGGCACGAACTGCCCCGTGACCGCGGCAGCGATGCTGCTGCGCGACACCCCCAGCGTCCCGTGGGCACGCACAAGCGACAGCACCGCCGTCGCGTCCGGACCTAGACGAGCCTCTGCCGCCGCTCGCAACGCCGCCGCCTGCTCGTCGTCGCCACCCAGTGCGTACGCCAGTGCAGCGACGTGTGCATCATCCGTCTCAGCGTCCCGCCGAGAAGGACTCACGGGGCGCCCCGGGCCCTCGCTGGCGGTACGGGGCGCTGACGTTCTGCGCGTGCGCCGCGCCGGCCGCTCGGGTGTCGCACCGCCCCCGCGTGATCGCCGCCGCTTCCTGCCCGCAAGGGCTGCGTCGTCAGTCTCCACCTCGCCGTCCGCGCCCTCTGCGTCGCGCTGCGCCGCAGGGGGGGCCTCGGGCACCTGTGGCCTCGTTGCCAGCGGGACCGCGCCCCGTGTGTGCGGGGAAGTGTTCGGACGAGTGACGGTGACCGTTGCTGCAACCAGCAGCCCCGGCAGCCGCGTACGCGCCGCGGAGATCTCGTCCGGCGTTGGTTTGCGCGGCTCATCGTCGCTGTTGTCGTCGTCGTCGTCGTCGTCGTCGTCCACCCCGCTCGCAACGCCGCCCTTGCGCTTCCTGGGCATCGGCAGAACCGCCACCTCCATGACGTCAAACAACTCCCTCGGGGGGTCACCCGCCGCGACGTAGTTCTGTCCAACCTTGCAGCCGTCTGCCGCCGCCCTTGCCACGTCAAGCACATCCTGCGCAGAGCTCCTTACCCCAGCTGCCGCATCCTCTGCCGCTGCTTTCCGTGCCACTTGCGCTGGCCTCAGCGCGGCCCCCGCTGGCACGCGGACTGACGGGGGCGGCGCCGGCACGGGCCCTGTGAAGAAATATTGCGGGACGTGCAGTGCTCGCATCTGCAGCGACCGCGGCGGTCCTGGGCGGTCCTGCACAATGCCAAGGGCGCGCAGCAGCCCGAACGCCTCGCAGCGCTCTCGCAGAGTGAACCGCTCTTCGACGATCTCGCTGCGGACGTTTGCGGCGTTGCAGTCATGCGCGTGCACGACAAGCGACATGAGGTGCTCCGCGGCGAGGACGGCGGGCAGCGTGGGCTTGCGCACAAGCCCAGCGGCTGGAGCGCCGCGCCGGCGGGCCTCCGGCGACGCCCCAACGAGGCGGCGGATCTGTGCGACGAGCTGTCGGACGGGCAAGGCCCGCCTGCCGACCGCTTCTTCCTCGTCCTCGTAGTTGTCGGAGCCCGAGGAGGTGCCACTGGGGGCGTCGTCCGCGCGGGCGCCGGCGCCGCGGCGTGCACCCCCGCCCGCCACCTTGACAGTCTTCGGGCGATTCGGCGCCACTGCGGGGGGTTATCGGGCGCGCGCGGATGTCTAGCCAGGTTGCGATGCCCGCCTGGTGAAGAGAGGATCAGCGGCGCTGGCGTCGCGCACCTGTCAGCAGCCGCGCGAGGAGCTGTGCGATACGTTCGACGCGCCGGGGTCGCGTTGCGGTGAGCATTTGCAGACCCTTCTCCACCTCAGCCAGCAAGCGCTCCTGCTTCGCGAGGAGCTTGTGGTCCTGGTCCTGCACGTCCTCCCGTGCCAGCACGGGCCCTGCATACGTGAAACAGCCGTGGGCCTCAGCGCCGCGTCGCTCGCTTGCTACGCCCCCGAGGCACGCCACCCAGCACGTCAACGACAACGAAACAGTACTTGCGAGGACGCACCGCTCAGCACCGCCTCGACCGCCTCGCGGCACACCTTCAGGCGTGCCTGGAACGCGCTGTCCTGCGCCACCGTGGCCGCCTCTTCGACGGGCGCCTCCGTCAGGCGGGCGCGCAGAACCTCGACAGATTCCTTGCCTGCACATTCTTCCGGGGCGCGTCCCTCCGCCACGGCGCGCACTGCGGCCGCGTGCACAGACTGCGGCACTGCCTCGACGAAGCCCCAAATGCACGCGGTACGGAGGGCCTGGAACGCGCGGCACGAGGCCTCGACGGTGCGGATGCGACGCAAGCGCACGGAAATCTGGCTGTGCTTCAAATGCTCCTCAGACGGCGTCATCAGACGCGTTGGAACCTTGTCCTTGACGTCGCCTGCGGACATTGACGCAGGGAACGACAGCGAGCCGTCGGTTTGCCGCAAAGACGTGACGCTGGCAGCGTCGCTGTTCGCGGTCAGGTCGGCCGGCGGAGACCGACGCCGCGACCAGCGGTGTAGAGACTCCTCACCTGTCGCCAGGTAGTACCGCACCAGGGACGTCATCCAGGACAAATCTTCCGACTCCCCCCAGCTGCGCTTGCGCCGCCCCGTCCGCCCCCCCTCGGCGCGTGCCACCTCCACGCCGTCCTCCTCCTGCTCCACTTCGGCGTCGTCCTCTTCCCGCACCCCCTGCCCGGCCCCGTCCTGCCGTGCTTTCCCCAAAAGGCTTTGGTAGGCAGCAACCTCTGGCTGCCGCCTTGTGATGCGGCCGCTGGCACGCACCTCGCTCTCTTTGCGCCTGCAAGCGAGCGTGCACCGACAGGGTGCGCGTCTCGGGCACGAAGGAGCATTCGTCCGCAGGGCTGAACCGTGGGCAGCCCGACAGAGGCAGCAGCGATGGCACACCCCCCTTCGGATCGGGCGGTGTGCCCATGAGCACGCCGTGTGCGCGTGCGAGTGCAGTCCGCGTGCCACAGAATCTTGCGATGACGGGTGGTGGCGAGGGTCAAGAACAGGGGATGGAGCTCTCGACAGCATTGTGCCCGTGCATCTGTGCGCACCTGAGCGAGTCGACGCGGCCGTTCTTCTTCCGCCGCTTCTCCCTGTCCACCTGGAACTTGATCCGTATCGCCTTCTCGTGTGCCACGCCGACCTCCGCCGCGGCCTCCCGCACCTCGGCAAACGTCGGCGCGTGGTCCATCTCGTGGAAACGCTCCATGAGCTCCCTGTAGGCCCCGACCTCCTCGTCGCGATCCGCGGCCACCCACTTCCGCGTCGACGTGACCGCAGGCTCCGTTGCGCCCGGGCGGTGCGACGCCGCGAACACGGGGTCCGACAGAGTAAGGAAGTACAACAGGTTCCACCAGTCGTGCACGTGGGCCTCCACGCGGAGGTCGAAGGTCGCACGGCGCACGCCGGGGGCGGACGACGCTCCGACGGCCGCGTGCGCCAGGTACCCGCCGCCGTGCTCGTCGTCGAACGACTCGGGGACGTCGATGCAGCCCTCCGTGGACGGCGCGTAGAACTGCACGGGCGCGGCGGCGGGCGCGGCGCCCGGCGCAGGAGTGCGCGATACCGCCGCGCTGCGCACGAGGCCCAGCCTCTCCAGAATGTCCATGGCGCGAGTCAGGCGCCGCAGGTTGTTGCCCGAGAGGATGGTGCGCTGGACGTCGACGGGCAGGTCCGACACGACAACCTGCACGCAGCGGGCGCGTATGCAGTCTAAACACCGCCATCCAGCACTCTCTCGTGGGCAGGTGGGCAGCTGGCTGAGCTGTCAGCACCAGGCCGAGTGTTGCAACAGCCCGGAGCTGTATCAACGCACGTTGAACGCGTGGCGCACCTCAGAGTCACGCTGTAAGTCCAGGTTCGGGTGCGGATGCACGCCTACGACCCTCGCAAATTCCCCCAGTTTCATCTGCATGATCAGTCCTGCGATGCTCACTCTGTACGGCCCCAGCTCCTCCTCCTGCGCGACGCCCCGCGCCGGCTGCGCGGCTCGGTTCCCCGGGCTGGTCGCGGTGGGGTTCGCTGCGCCGATGTTCATCGGTCCGGGCATGGAGAACCCCCCCGTTACCTTCCTGGGCTGCGCTGGCCGCGCAGGGCTGCGGCCCCCGACGACGCCCGCACCGTGTGGCGCGGCGTCGTCACCTGGCACTCCAGACGGGTCCGCATGCCCACCTGCCCATAGCCTCGCTGCCTGACACAGCTGGAGGTGCGTCATCTTTGCCCGCAGCATTAGCTGCATACAATACCCCGTTTCCGCGAGCTTCATCATGATCGTGTCCTTAGCGGAACCGGCTTCGTCCTCGCCTCCCGTCCCTGGCTCCTGCGCGGCAAGCCTGACGACGTCCGTGTGGGGGTTGCGCTCCCGCCGTGCCTTGATGCCCTGTCTCCGCACCAGCGAGTTCAGGTCCGCCAGGCGCTTGTCGAGCCGCATGCGGATCTCCTCCGTCATTGTCGCGCCTGGTGCGCCGACCACGTGCACCTGCAGGCTCGACATCGCAGCGCGGAACAATGAAATCTGTGAGCGGTGTTGCAGGTCGTTCGCCGGCCAGTCCAGCGGCTTTGCAGCAGGGGCAGCGACGTGTGCAGCGACCGTCACTCGCGCACCTCGCCCGCGGCGCTCGACTTGCCGCTCGCCAGCCTCACGTGCGCCTGCACCGCGTGGCCATCGCGCTCGAGGTCGTCAATCAAGCGCAACATCAGCTTGCGGTCCAGCCGCGCCTTCTTGCCCCCCGTCGTCGCGTCGGCGACTGCGCGGCTGAGCTCCGCGCGGAACGTCCATCCGTCGGGACACGTCTGCAGGAACGCTGCTGCTGCGTTGTACCGCTGCACGTACTCTTCCGGACGTGCGGCGCCGCTCCCCTTCCAGAACCGCCCCGATCCCTCCGCAGCGCCGCCATGGGGCTCAGTGCCGGCCTGGCGCGGAGGGCGACCGCGCTTGCGGCGAGGGGGACCATCGCTGTCGAGGTCGTCAGACTCGACGTCCGACTCCTCGGACTCGTCCGACGTCTTCCCCGGGGTGAAGTCGTCCTCGCTCGTGTCCCCGCCTCGAGAGCTCCGTTCGTCGTCCGACAGCTCCATGAAGCTCCTCCTGCCGCCCGCACGCCTGCTCCGTCGCCGCCCCGCTGCAGCCGTTGGCCCCGGCCCCGGCCCCGGCCCCGGCCCCGGCGCGGCGCCCGCCCGCCGAGCAGCAGTCAGCAGCCTATGCTCCACGCCGGCATCGCTGCTGCTGCGATCGTGCGCCGGAGACGCCGACCGAGGTGGCGTGCGTTCCTCAGGTGGAGTTGGTGGCGGGGCAGCCTCGTCGTCGCAACTGGCGTCCGAAACCTGCATGATGTCGCTGCCGTGACGCTGCTGGTGCGCCGGGGCGCCTACGAGTGCCCGGCTTGCGGCGCGGACGGAGGCGCGGTTCAGTGTTGCCGCTGCTTTGCGGTGGCGCTCAGGCATCGTAAACACCTGCATGCGGCCCCTCCCGACGGTCTCGACGGTGGTCTGGATCCCGAGCCTCGCCAGCGGAGCCACGAGACGCTTCGCCGCGGCCTTCCCGGACACACCGAGCGTCTGCCACACCTCGGGACCTGACGCACCGCGCGCGCCGCCCGCGGCGATGACGTCGAGCATCTGTCGCTCTAGTCCCGGCGTGGCGAAGTATCGCGGCCCGCGACCGCCCGTCTCGTCCTCGTCGCTCTCGTCCGCCGCGGGGCCGAAGGGGCGCAGCAGCCTGATGGTGGCCTGCCGACTGTCGTCCTTGCGCTTGTTCCCCGTCGTCGGCTTCGGGGCCGAACCGAGCTCAATGTATCCGTCGCGGACGAGCTTCTCTCGGACCCTGCGCCACGCCCTGTTGCCCTCCACCTTGACGTACCCAAGTTCCGCCTTGAACGTCTTTTCGAGCACCGGGCCCCCGTTGTGGCGCTCCAGGAGCTCGCAAATGTCGCGCAAAGGCGCCTCTTGATCGTTCAAAATGTACTGAACCTGCGTCGAGTACGGCGTGCAACAGCATGACACAGCATGTCGCAACGTGGACGGGGGTCGCAAGACGAGATCCGCGCCCGCAGGGTCGTCTGGAGCGCCTTGCACACGCGAGGTAGTCCGAGCGAAGTAGCAGCTTGTCGAGACTGCACGCGCACCTTCTCGCCGCCGTCGGAGGCTGGCATGAAGCGATGCGCCTTCCCTGCCCGAATGCGCGGGGCAAACGTCGGAAGGAAGAGAATGTTCGTCGTAACCGTGTTCGACTCCTGGGTTGTGTTCACGGCTGCAATGGGGAACTTGACCAGCAGCCCACGCGTCTCCAGCTGGCGCAGCTGCGCCCAGAGATTTTCTGGCTTCAACTGCAGCAGGCAAGGAAGCAGCGCGCGCTCGGTCGGTTGCCGAACGGCGCAAGTCCGCAGACGACGCGCGTAAACAGTAATCGAATCGCAAAGGAGCGTCGTGCAGAGCGATATCGAATGACCTCTCACGTTAACAAGTCTTGCGACGTCCCGTTGGAGCGCCCCTTGATGCCGCGCCCTTGCCAAAATCTCGACGATCTTCAGGTGGCTGTCCGGGATGGGAAACTTCGAGGTCTTCTCCACGCCAATGCCAGCGGCCAGCTCCCATACGTGAAATTGTGCTGTAACCTGCTCTCAGACAGGTCAGGAGGGCCGCCCAGTCGTCACGCCGTCGAACCACGGCACTCTCGAGCACCGGGGATGATCGCAGGTGGTGAGCCCGTGGCATGGCAGAAATCGCTCTGGTGCGGTTGAACGGGACGTTTCAACGCAGGATGCGTCGCCCGCCGCGCACTGCCCGTCTCACCTTCACGCCGGCGTCCACTGCAGCCTCGAAGCTCTCGAGCGCGGGATCGTCGCCCGAGAGCGGCTCTTCGGGCATGACCCAGAAGGGCGTGCTGGTGTGCTTGCTCTTCTCATGGGACCTGGGAGACGCTGGGGCCGACTCGTGGTACGAGAAGACGACCTCCGGTGTACGATGTACCAGGTGATCCCACAGCTGCCCCTGAATCTCCGCGTCGAGGGCAGGCACGCCGCAAGCTGGCAAGCCTTGCGCTGCGACGTCCCACAAGCGCTTCACCATGACGCCTGCATGGCATGGTCGAGGGGTTGCGCACAGGTGTTCGATTCCTCCCTTCGAGACGCCCACAGGAGGTCGCGAAATGCGCTCGTATCCGGGGCGGGGGGGCGTTCTGGTCGAGCAGTGGCGCAGGATGTGCAACCGTCCTCTCAGCGACGCTGCGGGCTCCGCGACAGCACACGTGTGCCACCAGGAGCTGCAAGCACTGCTCGGTGCTCACCCGCGCGCCCCTCCAGGGCCACTTGCACGACGACCACGTCCACAAGCGACGAGCCCATTTCCTCTTGAACTGGGCTCTGCCAGGTGCCCGGCGCCGTCAGGTTTCAACGGAGAAGGCCGCGCATCGCAGATGACCACCGGGCTCCTCTCGAGAGCTCACAGCATCTCGGAGCTAGAAGTTACGAAGCGCTGTCCCAACGCTGTGGAAGGACAGCGCGCAGTCCGGTTCCCGTCGGCTCGCTCTACTCCGTCCGCATCTGCGGGCCTGAATCACAGACCGAGCCGCACAAGTGTCGTGGGAGCTGCCCGACGCGGCCAATGACGCGTGTGCGTCTTGGAACGGCAGTGCCGGGCACGGTGGCACGCTGTCACCCCTCTCCCCTGCAGCCACGCGCCGCGGCGTCGCTGCGTACAGCCACGCGCATTGCTTGGCATCGAAGCCGCTGTCAAACGCGGGCCCGCGACGAGTTATACGCCGAATCCGCGGGCGCCCTGGCGCGTGCACCACGACCTGGCACGCAATGGCCTTCCGTCGCGTGTGAGGCGAGGCTGGCGGCGACGCGTTCCACACTGCCGACATCACGCTAGCTTCAACATATCGACGCACGTCACACTCCACAGTCTCGTGCCCGCGAGGGCAGCATGCAGCTCGCCACCAGGGCAGGCACGGTCACCCTCGCCGCGCCCCGCAAAGCATGGCGGACCCCTCGAGCACGCGGGACCTGCGCACTCACACACCAAGGACTACGTCGGCGCGCATTGTCTCCTCAGCGAAGCGTCCCAGCCGACGTCTCGGCACAAGATCCTGGATTTTGTCGCGCTCGCCCAGGTGGCTCGCTCGGCCGTAATTCGGCCGACACACGCGATGCAGGCGCCGCGAACGCGTTGTAGCACGCCGCGAGATCACGGGGGGCGATATTCCACGCCCCGTGGCCCGCGAGCGCGGCGCCCAGCGCGAACGGCTTCGGGGGTGTGAAGCTGGCGGGGCCTCGCTGAATCCTCGAGGATCGCGTTCGCGCGCGACGCTCGCCGGCGCTACTATGGCTCCCGCCGCGCGCCGCGATCGGAGTGTGTGTCGGCGCCGGACTAGCGAGCGCGCTGCGAGGCTCTGGCGACGCGCTCGGAGCGACCCGCCGACTCGCCTGCTGGAGTGCGGAGACAGGGCGCCATCCCACCACGGATCCCGCCGCTCCAGCGGCGGTCGGCGCCCCGCCAGGCCGCAGGTGCATGTGCCAGTCCGATGATGGAGATTCCCTTCCCGAACAGCCCCGCCGCGGCTGCGACGGGCCCGCACGTCGCCCACACGGCCACGCTCGCGGCGCCCCAGCAGGACGCGCCCGCCGCTCCCGGCGCGGCCACGCAGCTGGGTGCGCATCCCACACGACTTTGACAGTGCTCTCGCCGTTCGACCCGCGGTGGAAACGCGACGCGTTACGGCCGTCCTGGAGCCTCAAGCCGGCCCAAATCCTTGCCTGCCAATGATGCTCCTTCTCGCGAGCGTTTCTTCGCTCCGCCGCGCCCACAGCCGGTCGCGCGGTGCTCTGCGCTCGAGCCGAGAGGAACAGCTTGCGCTGCCATCCACAGCAAGCCTCGCGCACCGAGCAGTCGCCCCGTGGTGCACTCTGGTGCGCGCGCGGGTGGATGGCGCTCACCGCGGGCCGCCACGGCGACGGTGGGCGCTGCGAGCGTCGCGGATGTCATACGCGCGTTCAGATGTGCGATGCTCGCGTCGACTCACTCGTACGCGCGTGTGCGCTGCCTGCCGCTCGCAGGAGGGCTCGGATCATATGGATTTGATGGGACGGGTCTAGAGTCGCGGGGCTATTTGAGCTCTTTCTTGGACGACGACGACGTGGCACCGGCGCTCTCGGAGCCGCTCAGCGTCGGTGGAGAGAACTACATGTCTGGTGTAGGCCTCGGCGGCTGGGGACACGTCGCCGGCGACCACGTGGCGCTGCACGGGCCGGAGTTGCTCGATGCTCCGCGCGGGGCGGGCGCCGGGATCGGCGGGCGCGGGGGCTCGTTGGACGGCGACATGAAGGTGCACCCCGACCTGGCGGCCGCGTACCGCGATTTCACGGCCCAGGAGACGCGCCAGGCGCCCGGCGGGGGCCGTGGCGGGCGCAGGGACGGAGAGGGGGCTGATGCAGGGTTGGGCGTGGGGCGCGCGAGCATGGACGCGATGCGCGGCATGGCGCCGCAGGGCGCGGTGCAGCAGCAGGGCGTCGGGATGGCAGCGCAGGGCGCGGGCTGGCAGGGCGGGCACATGATGCACCAAGGTGAGCGGTCTGGCACCTGCCGGCCACAGACACGCCTTCAGGGGCCGGTGGCGGCCACTGGCGCGTCGGTCGCGTTCGCAGCGCCCCCGTTCACGCATGAGATGTGCAGCGTGGCACCCGAGCGCCGTTCACGGCGCAAGGTGCATTGCAAGTTGGGATCTGCTGCATGGCGCGAGGGATGGCATCTTCCCGGATGTACGCAGGCGATGCCTCGCGGCAGCAACAACAGCCTGTGCCGCAGCAGCCTGTGCAGCAGGCGTGGGGCGCGGCGGACGTGCAGGCGCACGGGGGCATGGCGCGACATGATCAGGGCGGTGCTGGCCCAGGGCCTGGGCGGCTCCCGCTGCCCGCGCTCGAAGGTCAGGGAGGGAGCGGCGGCGCGCCTGTGTACGTCAACGCGCGGCAGTACCAGGCGATCGTGCGGCGGCGCGCGCAGAGGATGCGTCAGGAGGCTCGCAACCGCGCGGCCGGGCTGCGTACTGGCGGCGGGAAGTCAAGCGGCGGGCGTCGCCCGTACCTGCACAGAGTAGTAATTGACCACCCGCGCACGAAACGAAATGCGGGTGTGCTATCGTCCTGATCAAGGCGGCAGCGTGCTAGGAGTACTCGCGCGAAATGCCATGTGAGCGTGCCATCATGTGCCAAGGGAAGGCTCTGACCTGCAATCAGTTAGAGTGAGTGGCGGGCGTCGTCAGCAACAACGCGGCGAGCCGCGCGAGTACTGGACGACGCCCGCCAGCCGACGCGCCGAAGTGCTGGGCCACGTCCTAGGCTGCTTGTACCAGGGGGTGTCGGCAGCCGGCTGGGTGACAGCGGTGACCGAGTCTGCGGCATTGTCCGCGTTGTGTGGCGACGCGCCGACGGCTACTCAGCTCTCCTCGTCATCGCCGTCCCCCGCGCGTGGCCCGTCATGCGAAAAGGGATCATACCTCGGTTTAGCGGCCACGGAATACGCGCATGGCCAACATGTCAACATCGGGGGGGTAACAGAGTGCGTCATGTGTGCGGGCATGGCTGGATAGTTCCGAGCCAGCTTCGCAGCGCCGGGATCATGTATGAGGGTGACGAGTTGCAGGGCGCCGGGCACGCCCTGTCAGCAGGTTGGCCATTATGGTCTGCAAACTGCACGTGGCGACGCACGAGGTCAGCCAGGCCCGCCGGCGTGGCAGGGCCAAAATGCGGGCTCGGGTGCGTCCGGCAGGCGGCGCGGTGGATCGCCAGGACCTGTCGCATGCAGTAACCTCGATGCGCACGCATGCAGCGCATCATGGCCGACATCTTGGCTACGTAGCTGTCGCGGTCAGTCACCTCGCTGGACACGCGGATGTGTTCGGTGCGGACGATGTTGTAAAGGTGCACGAATCGCGGCACAAGCACGCGGCACGGCGGCCGCGCGGCAAAGGCGGACGCTTCCTGAGCGCCGAGGAGGCGGCGAAGCTCGCGAAAGAGTCTGGGGGAAGTGATTCGACAGGTCCCAGCGGAGGGGGCCGTAGCCGGAGCCGGAAGGAGGGCTGAGGACCTCGTGCGTGCTGGCCTTTCGGGGCGTGTCGCGGACGCTAGCGCTTCGCCTGAGCGCGCCGCACATCGCAGTGCTGCACTGCCCGGGACAGCGCAGCTTGTGCATCGCCGCGTGCATGCGATCCCGCCACAACAAACGTGTAAGTATAGTACTTCTGCCTGCGCACACCGCCCCGCCTGGCTCACGAATCACAGCAGAGCGTGCGTGGGGAGCTGGTTGGGCCTTGGCCTGGCAAGTTCTTGGGAATGTCCTCGTCGGTCCGCGTGGCCTCGCCCGTGCGACATCTGCGCACCTTCCCCGAATCAGGATGACTTCCATGCAAGCGTGAGGGGAGTGATACGACGGCCTCACCCGTCGTCCGAGTCCGCGTCCGCCTCGCTGAGTTGCCGCAGGGCCTCCGCTCGCCTCGCTGCCCGCCCGTCTGCCGCCCCGGCCGCAGCGGCCCCAGCTCCGGCCGCCAAGGTTGCTGCTCCTGGAAACGACGACACGCGCACGTTTGGCAGGCCCCCGCCAGGCGTCGCAGCGCTTGCAGACGACCCGCCTGCTGCAAACAGCGGCTTCTGCGCGACGTGCGCCGCGGCGCCCGCTGCGAACGCCGGTCGCGCTGCAGCTGCAAATACCCCCCCAGCGCCGGCGCTCGCGCTGGGGGCCGTGTTCGCGCCGTGCGCGAGGGAGGCGCCGCGCTGAACAGCAGACGGCCCCGCGTCACGCTGCGCCGGTGGATCCTCCGGGAGCTCCCGCCTTGAGGGTGTCACGAGAAGGGGGTTCTCCAGGGACCCAAGGGGCTGTTTGCTCCGGCACGCCGCCTGCATCTGCGCCCGCGATGCCATCACCACCAGCGCTTGCTCGGTGGTCCGCCGCTTCGTAGAGCCGCGCAGAACGATGTCTTGGACCTCTCCGAACGCGGTAAAAATATCCCTCAGCTGTGCCACCGAGTACGATCCGTCCAGTGCGCTCCACGTCACCTTGAGCGTCCGCGACAGCTCCTCCTTCAACTTCCCTGACTCGACACCCCCCCCTGCGCCGTTCGCGACTTCTGCGGCGCCCCCCTCGCCGCCATCCACCGCTCCAACATCGCTGCGCACCTCCCGTACAAGTCGCTCCTGCTCCGCGCGCTTCTTCGCCGCTCTTTCCCGCAAACGTTCCAGTTCATGTGCAAGCGCAGCTTTCGCCGCCTCCTCCTTCGACGACGGCGCCGCAGCGCCCCCCCGCTCCGCACGCTCGAGGTCCTCCCGCATCTTGCGGCGCTTCGCGTCCTGCTGCTCATGCCGGCGCTCGCGTTCGAGCCGCACAGCCAACACAGCGTCGTAGGCCTTGCGAGCTTCCAGGTCGCTGAGGAGCTCGTGCGCCTGCGACAAGAGTGCGAACCTATCCGCAGCAGACGGATCGTCCGGATTCTTGTCCGGGTGCATCTTGAGCGCGAGCTTCCTGCGTGCGTGGACCGCGAGGAGGCAGTGTGGGCAGCTTTTTGTTGGCGCGGGGTCGTGCGGGGGGGCGTGATACTTGGATTCCGTCGCCGACACGCACCTGTACGCCTTCTTGATCTCATCTTGCGTGGATTCGATACCCTGGGCGAGCTCGAGGACATCGTACGGCGTCCTTGATGCCTCGCTCCAGTCGATCGCCTCACCGCCCATCCTGCCGCGTAGAACGCAGCGCTGGAGCGCCGCTCAGCCCTGCTCAGATAGACTCACTGAGATTTGGACGTGTTGCCCAGCGAGGCCTCTTGACTGGCTAGGCCGGGGGAGCTGGAAACCCCCCTTGCGACTTGCGTTTCGACGGACACAATTCAATGCTCCTCGAACAGTTACGATCGCATCATTGGCATGCATGGCATGTGGCCGGGCGCTGCATCTCGAGGTCTTCAAGGTCCCTCTGGGGCGCCCTTACCGTCTTACAAAACACTGTGGTCAGGTGGGGAGTCGACCTGTGAGGGGCCGGGCCCTCAGGGCCGCCCAGGCGCCACGAAGCCACTGAGCTCCACGAACGGCGTCCAGACCAGTCCGCTCACCCCTGGCAGTTGTAGGCATCGCGAATCGGAGCAGAGGGGCTTTCGGCCGGCCATACCTCGCGTGAGTGCGCAGCACGCCCAGGGGAAAGGTGGACAGAACCGTCCTGTTGGGACGCGGCGATGGCTGCACGGCGGCCGCCGTCGGCCGGCGGACTGGCTGTGCCGGGGGGCGCGGGCCAGATGCATGTGACGGGCCCAGAGTTCGTCCGGCACTGGGAGCGGACGTGGAGGCGGGCGCAGCAGGCCACGCTGCAAGGATGGGGTTGGATACCTACGGACGAACTCTGCCAGCCTAACTCGCAGTACCGTGGAACCAAGCACGGGCGGTTCCCGCAGTACTGTCCGGTGGGAGAGAGCGCTATCAAAGTGGCCAAGGTGCGTGCTCACGCCGCGAAACACGGTCGAAATACAGCGGTTTGTGGAGCTTGATTGTCTCAATTCAAGAGAATCACGCGGCTAGACGGCGAAGGGCCGCGCGCGGAGCGGCCGCGCCTTGTCTTGAGCAGAGCAGCAAGCACACGAAGCGCTCTCGCGTGTGCGCTCCCCCCGCAGACCCTGCTTCAAGAGGAGAGGAACATCGAGAGCGAGATCGCCGTCAGGCTAGAGGATCGCGCAGAGAAGCAGAAGAGGGGTCCTGGGCGACCACGTGGCGGAGGAGCACCGCCAACGCCGTCTGCAGGTGCGCACGCACAATGCCCGCGCACGGACGCGCCCCCGTAACGCGCCTGTGCCTTCGGGCGCTTGGAAGGGATCGCAGACGACGCGAGCACGATGTCCTTATGTACGACTGACTGATGAAAGAAGTGTCATCGAGTTTTCGCCCTTACATGCAGCTCCGAAGCCCGCGAGCCTGCCAGCACAGCCTGCAGCCCCCGAGGTCGACACCCCACGGGCCCAAGCGGCGCCTGACACCCCCGCCGAGACCCCCAGGTCCCCACAAGCCACGGATGATGCCAAGCCGCTCGAGAAGCCCGCGGAAGCACCCGCGCCTGAGCAGGCAGAGCACCCGAAGCGTCAGAAGGTGGAAGACGCTATGGATGTGGACGCGGAGAAGGGTTGAAGCACGGGCGTGCGAGCCGCGCGATGTCTTGGCCCGAAGTTGTTGGACAGTGCGCAAAGCTGGTGTGACGGCGGGTAGAAGACAGCGGTCTCTGGTGTGACGGCGGGTAGAAGACAGCGGTCTCTGCTGGTTACAGTTCCGCGGTGTGGCACCGCCGGGCATCGCCGCGGGCACAACGTGGCGCGGGAGGGGGCGGGGGTGGGCAAGGTAGGGCTGGCGGGGGATGCAAAAGAGCGAAGCGGCTGCTGTGGCTCGTCCTGCTTCTCGACGCCGGCATTGCCCGGATCCGATGTTGAGGGTTTGTTCTCAGCACCGCCGCGCGCAGAAGCGCGCGACGGGCACCCCTAGCATGAGGTCTGGCCACGAGGTCATGCAAGTCGGGAAACCAAGTCTCCCGAGCAAGCACGTCCTCCCTATCTCGAGTTCTGATTCCGTTCCTTCTCGACGTGCACGCGGCCAGCGCGTCCGCTCAGTTGTCGAGCTCGGGGGGCGTCAGGTAGACCTCCCCCCCCTTGGCCTGGAACTTCTCCGACATGGCCTGCATGCCGGCGATCTTGGCGTCGTTCGCGGACACGTCGTCGCCGAACCCGTTCTCCTCCGCCCACTGCCTGATGTCCTGCGTGATGGACATCGAGCAGAACTTGGGCCCGCACATCGAGCAGAAGTGCGCCGTCTTGGCGGGCTCCTGCGGGAGGGTGGCGTCGTGGTACGACCGCGCCGTGACGGGATCGAGCGACAGGTTGAACTGGTCCTGCCAGCGGAACTCGAAGCGCGCCTTCGAGAGCGCGTCGTCCCAAACCTGCGCGCGCGGGTGCCCCTTGGACAGGTCCGCGGCGTGCGCGGCGATCTTGTACGCGATCACGCCCGCCTTGACGTCGTCGCGGTTGGGCAGCCCCAGGTGCTCCTTCGGCGTGACGTAGCACAGCAGGGCGGTGCCAAGCTCGCCGATGCGCGCCGCGCCGATGGCCGACGTGATGTGGTCGTAGCCGGGGGCAATGTCCGTGGCCAGGGGGCCCAGGGTGTAGAACGGGGCCTCCGAGCACCACTCGAGCTGCTTGGCCATGTTCTCGGGGATCTTGTTCATCGGGACGTGGCCAGGGCCCTCGTTCATGACCTGCGGGGGAGTGACAGTCGAGTGGGGGGGGGACTGAGCACATGCACGCAGCTCCCTCTCCGTATTTTCGTGTTATCGCACTCAGAGTGTTCGAGAAGGCGGGGAACAAGTGCGAGCTCGGCCAGCTCGGTTGCGGCGACCGTCAGCCGCAAACCTGCGCTCGTGCCAACAGGTCAAGCCGGCACACCTGGACGTTGCGCTCCCACGCGCGGCGCGTGAGCTCGCCCTGCGTCTTGAGCTCAGCGAACTGCGCCTCGTCGTTGGCGTCGTAGATCGACCCTGGCCGCAGCCCGTCCCCGATCGACAGGGAGATGTCGTACCGCGCGCAAATGTCCAGGATGTCGTCCCAGTGCTCGTACGCGAAGTTCTCCGTGTGGTTCAGGAGGCAGAGCTTGGCGTGGATCGACCCGCCGCGCGACACGATGCCCGTCATGCGCTTCGCCGTCAGGGGGATGTAGCGCAGCAGGACGCCGGCATGGATGGTCCAGTAGTCCACGCCCTGCTCGGCCTGCTCGATCAGCGTCTCGCGGAACACCTCCCAGGTGATCTTCTCGACGTCGCCGTCGACCTTCTCCAGCGCCTGGTAGATCGGCACCGTGCCCACGGGCACTGGCGAGTTCCGCATCACCCACTCGCGCGTCTCGTGGATGTCCGCGCCCGTCGAGAGGTCCATCACGGTGTCCGCGCCCCAGATCGTCGACCACTGCAGCTTCTCCACCTCCTCCTCGATCGACGACGCCACCGCGCTGTTGCCGAAGTTGGCGTTCACCTTGGTCATGAACTTGCGCCCCACGATCGTCGGCTCCAGCTCCAGGTGCCGCCGGTTCGCCGGAATGATCGCACGCCCGCGGGCGACCTCGGACACCACGAAGTCCACCGGCATGCCCTCGCGCTCGGCCACGAACCGCATCTCCGGCGTCACGATGCCCTGCCTGGCGTAGTACATCTGCGTGCAGCACTCCTGCTCGTCGCGGCCGCGCACCCACTCCTCGCGCAGCTTCGGGAGGCCATCCCTGCGGCGCGGGGCGAGCGACGGTGGTGGTGGGGGGGTGCTTCAGGTGTATGGCAGGGGGCGGGGGGAGGTGTAGTTGCGCGCGGCGCCTTGTGGGAGAGGGCTGCCGTGCCCGGAGGCGTGGATCGGGGCGGGTGGCAAGCTGGGCGGCCGCGTGGGCCCGCGCGGCGCGGGTGCGGCCGGGCGGCGACGGGGGATGCCCAACGGTTCGAGCCCGCCGGGTGCGTTCCACGGGCGGGACTCGCCGCGCCGGGGCCGCGGCGCACATGTTCAGTTCGCAACCGATCCTTCGCGACCGCGCACGCGGCGGAACGCGCGATCCCGGGGCGGGGCCGGCGGGAGCAGGAGCAGGCTGGTGGTTGGTGCGGTCGCCGCACCTGGCCTCGTGGCCGTGGGGCCCCGAGGTGTCGTGGACGTCGAGGTACCCGTTGTCCTCCGACAGGTGGATCCTGCGGAAGGGCACGCGCAGCGTGAGGCCCTCGTGCTCGACCTCGTGGTAGACCTTCTCGCTGTTAGGATAGCAGTCCTCGAACGTGGGGGCCTGGCGCCACTGGTACTCGCCCGTGTGGGGGCGGTTGACGGACTGCTGGAGGTAGCGGCCCTCCTGGCGCGACATGCGCTTCAGCTCCTCGAACGCGTCGCCCTGGGGACGGGCACGGGCCCAAGCAGGAGCAACGGATGAGGCCGCGCGCGGGCCGCGGGGGCGGAGATTGGGCGCGGAAAATGCACGAACGGAAGATCCCGTGCACGTGTGAATCCCTGCTCTGCGGGATCTTGCGCGTGCGCCCGTTCGGGACGCCGTGCGACGGGCATGGCGGCTTAGCTGTGAAATGCGGGCGCGCGCGCGGCCGGCGCGCAGCCATCCGGGCGCGCGCACGCGTCGAAAGGGTCGGCGAGGCGGGTGCACGAGAACGCGACGCTCGGGACCGCATGCAGGGCGTCAGGGGGCGGCAGGTCGCACCTGTGCAGCGTCCTCGGGCGCCTCCCGGGTGGGGGACGCAGCGCGGGCGCGCGTGCTGCTGCGCGAGACAGCGCGGCCGGTGCGGCTGGCGGGCGACGGAGCCACCGCGTGCCGCGGGGCGGTGATGGCCACGCGAGCAATCATCTTCGATCGGTGCCTTCCTGCAGGAGCGTGGAGCGCGCGCGCGGTGGCGTGGAGGGCGGCCCAGATCAGCGAAACGAGGCGGTGACGATTCACTGGGGCGAGATCCACGGTCACTGGGGGACAAACGGCGTCGTGGGGCGAGAGCTGGCGACGCTGGCGCCGTGGTCGTTGCCTCTCCCTGCGAGCGCCCAGACGGAGAGTTGGCGACGCGGCAGCCGCAGCGCCTTGCACGTTTCGAGCGACGGTGCGCGCGATCGACCCCGTGCCGTGGCCGCGGCGGGCGCGCCGGTGGCTCGCTGCAGCACACGAACTCGCCTGGCTTCGCACCTGCTGCAAGAGTGACTACGAGCCACGTCAGCCACTTCGCGGGGTCCAGCAGTAACTGCCAGCGGCAATGCGCGGGCCCACGCAGCGAAACCGGCGCCATACTGAGCACTCCACTCAGTCTGGCTGCGGCCCACCAGCCAACTCCGGTGACTCTGGGTGGCGCACGGGCCGCCGCCGCGACGTTGCCCGGCTCTGCGAGAGCTCACGAACGCTCCGTGCATCTATTCGACGTTTTCGTTGTGCGCGAGGTCGCTGGATTGCCCTCTGCGGTGTCGCAGACCAGTTCATTGCACCTGGTGGGTCTGCCCGACTTGCTGAGCGCGCTTGTCAGGGGCCAAACCCACCTCGGATACCACTTCTTCGTGAAAGATCATATTCGGCCGCTGACGGCAGGAGAAACCAGCGCGAGAGGTCCACAAGGCGCCCACACACGGTCTACAGCAGGAACTTCCGTTGAACGCCCAGGGGCGACCTTCGCTCGGCCGTCGGCGGGCCCTGCAGCCGCCAATCACTGGAATGGGACCTCATCTTGGTCTGCGCCATCCGTCGCAGTGGCGCTGATTCGCCCGACCGTCGGAACCCGTGCGGTCGCCAGCGTCTAGCACCGGGAATGTCGTCGTTCCTGACGGAAAATCCTGCGCTGTGCCGACTGTGGGGCGTCAACGCTGCGCTCGGCATCCTGACCTCCCGCGCGTATCTCGAGCGGGCGCAACAGGACGCTCAGCAACATGGAGGGGAGCGTGGTGACGGGCATCGTGGCGCTCTCGCCCTCATCGTCGCGCTATCTCGGATGCCGACCCAGCTCATGGTAGGTAGAATGAATCGCACTTTCACGCCTTGTGTCGACTACTACAAGCTCGTGGACGAGCGAGCGTCCAGAAGTCACCAGCGTAACCGCACACACGAGTTGCAGGAACTCGTGGCGCAGAAGGCCTCCAGCCATCGCCATCTGACGATCAGCGACGTCTCAATGCTGTGCAAGATCCGCTGCCTCGGCCCGCACCACGCCCTGCCCAGGCGGGTCGTCGTCGACTTGCGCGGAGCCAGCGTCAGGGCCGGCGGGTACAGCGTCGCGCTCGTTCTGTCCGACACGGGGTGCGTGACCCTGCGGAACGGCAGCATCGACCTGGGCGGGCCGCGGATGAGCTCGAGCAGCGCCGAGCGGGCACGCTTCGCCTCGTTGGTGGTCAAAGCGGCTGACGGCACAGTCCTGGAGAACCTGAAGCTGCGCGACGGGTCCGTTGCTCTGCTCGGCCCACCCCAGTCTGCGACGTTCTTGCAGCGGCGAACCAGTATCGTCCACTCGCAGGGCACCACGGTGTCCTACTTTGCTGAGGGTGCGACACGCATCCGTTTGACGAGCGTCGTGCAGGCCCGGACACGGCATCTTGGTCGACGGCGCCAAGGCAGAGCTGCGGAACGTGTCGGTGGAGTACCTGAACGCGAGCGGACACGGGCACCCCCCACCGATGCCAACCTACGGCCTGCTGTGCATCAACGGTGCGGAGGTGACGCTCAAGAGCTGCACGTTCGCCTGCTGCGGCGCTGGCATCGGGGCTGCCGGGTCGAAGATCGTGGCGAGGTGCGCCCGACATGCGTTGCGGAGAAGTCGGCCCTGCAGCACAGCGGGGGCCCCTCAGGGCGAGAGATGCATCGCCCGGCTGGCAAGAGGCGAATGGTCTGGCACATCACCGCCAATGCCGTCCTGAGCGGGCGTGCGCTGATGCAGCGCGGAGCGGCTGAACGAGGGGCTGCGCGGTTCGCACATGTTGCTCTGCAGGAGTGTCCAGATTCACCAGAACGCGCAGTGGGGCGTCAACGCGACGCACGGCGGCTCGCTCGAGCTCACGCGTGCGAGCATCTCCGGGAGTGCGATCGGCGTTGCCTGCGAGGGTTCGGAGTCGCGCCTGGCCATCACCGGCGGCCGTATCGCGGGGTGCCACAAGTACGGCGTGGCCGTGCGTGGACAGGCGAGCCTCTTTATCCCGCGACACCGGAGAGAGCGAGTTGCCGGCGTTGATCGGCGGCCGTGACATTTCCTCGTTTCCCCCCGTGCAGGCGCATGCCCAGATCGCGGGCCTGCACGTGGCGCGATGCGGTGTCGTGGGGATCGTCGCGGCGGAGGCGGGCACCTTTCTGGAGTGTCGCGGCGTCAAGGTGTCGCGTTGCGTGGGCGACGGCGTGCAGGTCACGCACGGCGCTGCAGCACGCATGATGGCGGGGGATGTCGGCAGCGGGAGGGTCAAGGCGACGGTGTCTCGCGAACACTCTGGCCGGGGCTACCTTGCCACGGGGCTCGGATCGTCGCTCGAGTGCTACAACTGCGTGGCGCACAGCTGCGGCACGAGGGGGGTGCTGGTAGCCTCAGGTGCGCGGTGCTCGTTCCTCGGCGGTTCGATCCGCAACTGCGGGCGGAACTCCTGCATGGTGCACGGCGATCGATCCTCGTGTCGCCTGTGGGGGCCGCGGATCTCTGGGAACGGCGCGGAATTCGGCGACACCCCTGCGACGTCGACGCAGCATGCTACACTGGTGCGGACCGCGCCGCCCGGGGTGCCACTGGACGCGGTCCTGGACCCCGAGGCCTTGTTCGACGCCGTACAGGCGCTCGCGGAGGAGGCGGCGGCCGCGGGAGGTCCTCGGGAGGGGCTGCACCCCGAGGTGGAGGGGGGGACGTTGGCGGCTGATGCGGCGGGGCAGGCGGTAGCAGGGGCGCTGACGATGACGACTGAGGCTGCAGGGGCGTTCGCTGCCTTCGACGATGCGGTCGTTGGCGCAGGAGATGGCGAGGATGCGGCGAGGCAGCGATGGCGCAGTCGCGTGGAGCTGGCGCGGGTAGCCATTTACGCGGGGATGTTGCTGATGGCGCTGCTGGCGACGGCGATGTCCGGGCGGATCGTGCTGGAGACCATGGCGCGAGAGGCGATCCTTGAGCAGCAGGGCTGGCGGGGTGGCGAGGGCGCGGGCAGGCAGGACTTCGACGATGAGCGGTTCCGGGAACCGCGAGCAGAGCTGTAGCGGCGGCGGTCGCGGCGGATGACTGCTCGTCCGACCGGCGCCAGAGCTGATTGGCGGCCCTTACGGGTGTTCACCTGTAATGAACACCCGTCTTCTTGATGGAAACTTGCGGTGACACGACCTGCACTGCCACGTGTCCTTCAAGCACTTCCGAGGGCCTGCAAGCAACCTGGTGCCGCGGGGGCTGTGTCGAGGAGCGGGTCGTACGTCGGCCAACACCATTATGGCATCATAATGTCATTATGTGTCAATGACACACCAGGAGCAGCCATCCGCGTCACGGGTGCCCCCCTCGATCGGCGCAGACTCCATGGTGCCTTTGCGC
The DNA here is from genome assembly GCA_916048055.1 of Pedinophyceae sp. YPF-701. Lineage (NCBI taxonomy): Eukaryota > Viridiplantae > Chlorophyta > Pedinophyceae > Pedinophyceae sp. YPF-701. The sequence goes on along the minus strand of CAJZHL010000015.1, from coordinate 217,537 downwards.
TCGCCACCCCACGCTTCCTGCCCCGATCCTCGTCCTCCGAAGCTCGCCTCCATGATATCAACATCACACATCTTGTGATCGACGGACTCGCACTCCCTACCACACACCGTACAGCGGGCCGTCGCCTCCGACCCTCGGCTGCCGCTCTTCCTCGTCCGACTCTATTCCGAACTCCCGCGGGTCCCCCAGCCCGGCCTTCCTGTTCTCTCCTCTACTTCCCCCCTTGTCCCCTCGAGTCCCCTTCCTCCTCCGGTCAGACCGATCGTTCCGTCGTTTCCGCTGGCCCGCTGCCCTGCCGCCTTCGCCTCCGCCCCTGCCCCCCCGTCCCCGCCCATCCCGTCTCTCACCGCGACCACCCGGCCGCCTCCGCGGGGCACTCTCACCCTCGAGCTGGTTCTGCCCACAATTTCGCCGCTCGCTCCGGCCACGCCGGCCGCCGTCCTTGCCGTACCGGCTTCGGCGCTGTTCCTTGCTCAACCCCTTGATCTCCGCCTTGGTCAGCTCCTGCTCGCGCGCCTTCGCCTCCTCCAGCGCCTCCTCACTGGCAAAAGGCAACAACGCATCTGCGAGGGAGCCGAAGCCGCCCTCGGAGCGAGCGTCCTTAGCCGAAACGCCACCCGCACGGGACGAGACAGCTACGTTAGAAGCTCTGCGCTCGTCGGTCGTGGGCAGCGACGAACGCATCTCGTTGAGTCGCCCCAGCACCTCCATGTCTTGGACTGCAACACACATACATGCGAACGAACGGTGCAGAGAGACGATGAGTGGAGGGAGTGATGACAGACGCTACAGACGGGGTAAGTTGCCGCGCCTTCTCCACCGCCGCGACGCATCAAAGCCAGAACGCTGCGCAACTCGAAAGGGTAGTCGATGCCAGGTGCTTCCACGCGCGGGTCTTCTTGGCGCCAGAACGCACGCACCTGACTTGCCAAGGCCGCGGCTGTGAGCCGCAGCCTTGATCGCGGCGTCCTGCATGCCCTGCCGCGCCAGCGACGCGTTGCGCCGCATCTCCTGCAGGAGCTCCCGTGCCGACACCCTGAGCGCCCCGCCGCCGAATGCCAGATCCTGGATCTCCTTGTCGCTGCTTGCGACCGTCACGTTCGGCGTCCCGGACGCCAGCAACTCGCCCGTGCGGTTCACGATGTAGCTGTCGGCGGACTCGCGGCAAAACACAACATCGAGCCCCTGCGCGGTCGTCTCGACGGTCGTCGAGGCGTTCTCGCTGCGGTACGCGTCCCACACGAGCACGATCTTCACGCGCTCGCTCTGGGAGTACTCGACCAGCATCGCCTCGATCATCTGCCGGCCCCCCTGCAAGTCGCCTGCGTCGCGCAGCGCGACGGCGGGGTCGTGCGCGCCGAGGACGTTGTACCCGTCGACGAGCAGCACCGGCGGGACCTCATCGCCGGAAGTGCCGTACAGATTCCGAAGGCTCTGCGTGGCCTCGCTGATGAAGCGGCTCTGCTCCTTGCGCTGGCGCAGGTCCTCCTGCCTCTCCTCCTCCGTCTTCTTCTTCTTTCTGCGGTTCGTCGGGGGCTCAGAGGCTTCCCCAATGGTGAATCCTGCTGCCAGCGCAGCGGGAGCGATGCCACGCGGAGAGGGCGCGTCGCGCAACCGACGACAAGGAGCGCAGACGAGGCACAGAAAGCTCGTGGTTCCCCGTGATGTGCGCGTGTGAAGCGACAGAACGCGAGGTATACATGGTGTGCAAGCGGTGAAGTCGGCGACAAGGCGGTTTCGTCGCCTCGGTGAAGGCAGCAGTGCGATGTACCTACCTGAAGGACGTCCGTGGCGCTGGGCGGGAATTCCCTGATCCCGTGAAGCCCTTGGCGCGCTGCACCAGCCGGAGCTGCGCCTTGAGAGACATCTGCGACGTGTCGGTGATTCGGGCCGGCACATCGTCGTCCCCGCCCCCCGCGCGGGCCGGAACCTTTCTCAGGCCCACACTCGTTTGCCGGGGGAGCCGCGCAGGCAGCCGTCCGAACGAGGCAGAGGCGCATCCTCGATCACGAGCGTGTGCATGGGATGCCACGTGCGGCAGCATGTGCAAGCAGGGCATCTCAATCGGCGCCGGGGCCCTGTGCACGTTGCACACCAGTTCTCGACTCCGCGTGAGACGCCGTCGCAGCGCTCAGCGATTCCACGTGCGGGCCGCCGACCCAGTCGCCGAGCACTGCTGCTGCCTCCACGACCTGGCCTGCATTCTCGCGCGGTCTCGTCCTGATCATCATAACGTCAGTGATGTCAGACAGCCAGGAAGCACCGCCTCGAGCAAGTGGGGGTGTCGCGACACCCGCGTGGACGGAGCAGCTGGAACCCGCTCGGTGCCAGGCACATCTGTCCGAGGATCGCTGCGAGCCTGAGCGCCACCGGCACGATGGCTGAGGACGGCCAGCACGCCGTGACTCTCGCCGGGCCCCTCGAACGCGAGCCGCCCTCGAACGGCTCCAAGCGGCGCAGGCCGGCGGCGGTGTCGCTTCGAGCGGGCGGCCGCGCCGTTGCGTGCTGTGCATTGAACCATGTTGCTCTTTTTGGTCCTTTGCGCGCGCGGCCGCGTGGGCAGCAAGTGCGAGCCGGCAAGCGCACGTCGGAGAGTGTACGGGGACGCGTGGCGTCCGTGCGCCCCGAGTCACTTGGGGGCCCGTTTTAGACTGTCTGACAAATCGCTGACGGCCCACGTGGGTCAGCTCAGGCTGTCTGTCTGAGACAGCCGGGCTGATCCCTCAGGCGACGCCCCCAGGCTGAAGCCGGGGCGCGACGGCTGGCTCGAAACACTCCGTGGATTGCGAGCGAGCGTACGTGGCGGTGTGCAGAGGAACTCTTCAGAGGCACTAAGGCGGTCCAGGCCAGCGAGGCAGACTCTGCTATTCGTCAGACGATTCTCCCACGAGCAGGAGTTCAGTCGACCTGACGCGCCCGCGAAGCCGGGTAACCTGTCTAGTTGCTAGACAGGTGACGCGCGGCATTCCAAGCACGGTGCACTCCCGGCAGCTCCCGACCTCGTTCCGGCCGCCTCCGCAAAGCAGCATGATGACTTGCACGCGGGCTATCGGAATTTTCTTGGCAGTGGTCGCTGCCGCTGGCGGAGCTGCAGCGGCCGTGCCAGACAAGGCGACCTTGGTCGTGCAGTCACCGGGGTGGCACATCCGGGGGGACTGGAGCAGCAAGAAGGGTGAAGAGAATCCTTGGACCGGCTCCACGCTCGTCCTGCGCGAGGATCCGATCGTGCAGCGGAACTACGCCGTTGCGCAGGTGCACAGGCTCTCCCCCCTGTGGCGCCGGTCACGAGCCCCCGCATGCCGAACGGCAGATCCCCCACCACGATGTTGCGGAGTACCTGGTGCATCTCTGCCCCGCGGCCGCGGCACGGCCCTCCCGCGCTCAGCTGCCCCGTCTCAACCACCGCGTCGATGTAGGCCGCGCTGGGCGTCGACGATGGGGTCTTCGTGGAAATCGGGGGCGAGCGGGGCATCAACGGCTCCACCAGCCTCATGCTGGAGGGCGTCCACGGCTGGAAGGGCGTCCTCATCGAGGCCGACCCTGACTGCTACCAGGAGCTGCGGCAGCAGCGCCCCTGGGCCGTAGTCGTCAACGTGCGGCCCTGCCCTTCGCTCACTCGTGCGTTCTACGTGTCCCTCCCGGGCACCAAACATCCCCCCTCGCCCGCCCCATCGAGCGCACTCGGCCCCCAAGGGAAGTCTCGCGGCGCGCCCTGAGCATGCAGGCGGCGGCGTGTGCGGAGGCGCGCACCGTGCGCTGGGCGCCCGAGTCGCTGAGCACGCTGGACGGCCCGGAGTCGCTCGGGACGCGCGCCCTGTCGTCCGCGGGCATCTGGGAGTTTATGCCAGTGCTGCACAAGCGCGCCTTCTTCCCGAAATATCTCGTGGCGACGGAAGGCGGCGGAATCGTGGACAACGCCGCGCTCGTCGACGCCGCGTTCACCAAGATCACGTGCCTGTCGCTCTCGGACATCCTGACGTACGTGCACGCACCGCGCGTGGACTACCTGATCGTGGACGTGGAGGGCGCGGAGCTGGAGGTGCTGCGCTCGGTCGACTTCCAGCGCACGCCCGTCAAGCTGGTCTCCGTCGAGGTCATGAGCCTCAACACTGTGTCGAAGGAGCGCCTCGATGCCATCGTCGATGTGCGCCCACCACCGACACTGACACCGATACCTGCAACCGCTGTCTCCCGCGGCGGCCCGAAGCGCACCCACGGCACCGTGCGGTCACACCGGTGGGTCCAGCGCGCTCCAAACTTCCGTTTGCGCCGCGAGTCGTGTGCAGGTGATGGCCGCCAACGGCTTCGTTGCGTTCGTCCCGGAGGAGGTTCTGCTGGCGTTGCAGGCAACGGAGGACCGCGCGGTCAACATCAAGCACAGCGACGCGTACTTCTTGCACCAGTCGCTGCGTCCGTGCGAGTCGGACGTGCTGGACAGGGTGGTGGCCGCCGCAGGGGGGCGGGTGGTGACTACGTGCCCGCAGTACAAACAACAGTAAGGTCATCAGCCCCGCAATATCTCAACAATCGCCGGGGGGGCTGCGGCGTCCAGAGCGCGCCCGTCCTGGTGGCGTCATGTTGCTGCAGAGCAGATGTAGGCTGGCTTCACACCACCTTCAACTCAGCGCACCCATAGCCCCCCCCCCTGGTCGCCTAGACGCGAGCGCGCGTTCTCTCCTTCCGTCTGTCCAGCTCCCGACTTTCGTGCCCCTTTCGGATGCACGCAAGCTTCAGTACTTCGAATGATCATTTTCTTGTGCCTCGATGAGTGCGAGATGTGAGGGCAGCTTGCTCATCCTGCGTGCGGGTACTCCGCCGCGTCGTTGCTCTCGGCCACCTGCGGCAGGGTCTCGGGGCGGGTAGGCCCGGCAAGATTCTGCCAGATGCAGGCGGTATCGATGGTGTTGCCCGTCTCGAAAACTGCCCCGGGCGGCGGTAGCACTACCACCGCTGACGACTGTCACACGCGGTAGGCGCCGCATTGCCGCGCTGGGACGCCATCACTTCTGCCTGGCCGCCGCCCACGCAGCTGCGCTGTGCGGTGACGATCAATATCGCCGCTAGCTCATGACAGTGCGTCGCATCGCTACCCTCGTTCGTTCGTGGGTCGGCATGTCTCCATGGGGATGGCGCCACCTTGCGTAGCCTCTGCCAGCCTCGCGAAGGATTGTCACCATACGTCGACACTGCACACATTTTTTCTCGACCTCCTCAGCGACTGGGTTGATTGTGAAGGCGGCGGCAGCTCAACTTCGAGCTCATGGTGATGGAAAGAATCACGCGACAGCTGAGCTCTTTCCATCTCGCAACGGCTGCTCAGGTGCTAGCCCCTGCATGCTTGGCTTTGCGTAGCACGCATAGGTCGTGAGAAGAGTTCTGTTAATCGAGCTTCAGACCTTGCGGCAGGTGTCACACAACGTCATTGGCATGCTGCAGTACGGTCAACACGCCGGAGCTCCCATAGCGATGCACCCCCACCCCTGCCAACCACCACGCGGGTCCGCTGCTCAACGTGTGCTTCCAGGAGCGGCCCGAACAGCGGGTGACGTGAGGGGCTGTCACCGCCTCACCTGACATGCGTGATGTCTTGCGTATGTCTCACCGGGCAGGGTCGCCGGCCGACGACATCGGGACGCGTGGTGGGGCTTGCCGACGAGTACCCGCACGCCCGCGGGGCTCGTCACTCATCGAAGACTTCACTCGAGCTGCATGCGCAGGTGCTGGGACCCCCACACCTGTTGCTGCAGCTTGCTCATCCTGTGTGCGGGTACTCCACCGCGTCGTTGCTCTCGGCCACCCCTTTCCTTGGTTATTGAGGTGAGGTGTCACATTGTGACCTCCGGTGAGGTGAGGTGTCACATTCTTCGCGTCGTCAGCCATAAGGCTTTGGGACCTGAAAAGATCATTCGACTTGGTGGCGAGTCATGTAACACCTCACCTCACCTGTGACTAGCTAGCCCATGACGACGCGCGAACACCGCATGGACGATGCGCTGTGCCGCCACGCCAGAGTGAAGCATGCAGTGCAGTTGATTTATTTTGACGGGCCCCGCCATGACGGGCCCACGATGGGCCCCGCCGGTGACCGCGCAAGCCAACGACGCGGTGGGCGACGGTCGCCGGCGAATCGGGCACCTGACATTCGTTTCGCCGCGCTCCTCGAAGCGCGCCATGATATTGTCACTGATAGGGAAAACAGAGGGCTCCAAAATCCATGGGCCTAAGTACAACGAAAGCGTGCCTAGGCTATGCAGGCAGAGTACGCCTGCAGCAGCCGCAAGCGAGTTTCGGGAAGCAAACGCAACGCGAAGTGGCACGTCCCTCGGGGAAGTTCAGCGGGGGGGTGCACCAGGCATGTAGTCCCGCAGTGCGTCGTGCACGCTGCGAATGTCGAACTTGCTCCGAAGCCGCGCCGGAGTGAGCTCGTAGCCTCCCCGTGCCTCTTCCGACGACACGACGGTGATGGGCGATACTTTGTTTCCCGGATGGCACGCGTTGTACGCCTCGAGGATGTCAGCGAGAGCGACGGTGCCCTCGTTGACGAAGTTCATCACGCCCGTCTCCCCAGACCGCGCCATGGCGGGTATCAGGGGAAAAAGATCTCTCACGACCGTCAAGGACACGGCAATGTCGTGCAACGAAGATGCGCGCCCGCGCAGCTTCGAGAAGAAGCACTTCGGGTGCCCGTCGAAGGTGCACGGATATATGATGCGCAGGTACAGCACGTTGTCGTACAACGGCAGCGCCTCCTCCAGCTTCGCACGATACCGCGGGTACACTTTTGTCAGCGAGTCGGGCACGTCGTCGTCGGTGTATTGCTGCTTCGAGCCCGTGAAGACCCCCCCAGATCCGAAAATCGTAAGGTGCCTGCCCATCTTCTTGCACAGCTCCATCAGGCCGAGCATCTCCAGGTAGTTGACGCGGTACGTCTCATGCTCGTTGCTGTCGCACCAGTCAATCGTGGGGCGGCCTGAGATCCCGGCCGCACACACGACGTACTTGCACCCGGTCTTGGCGACGTGCCGACGGATGAGCGCCAGGTCCTCCAGTCGCGTGTTCACTCCAAGAACAGAGTGCCCTGCCTGCTCCAAGCTCCTGATGACCTCTGCCCCGAGATAGCCCCCGCAGCCAAGCACCAGGTATTCCGACTCGTGCAGGTACGAGGAGGTCGTGTCCTTCTCGGAGACGATCATGTGCTTGGACGGGAACGTCACCGTCAGGTGCTTTGCGATGTACGGGCATCCCCAGAAGATGTTGCGGTCGACGGCGGCGTCGTAACAGCCGTCGAGCAAGTACACTACCTCGGTCGCTTTGGTGGAGATGAACCCGTGCGCCGCGCCCGCGGGCACGAGGACGTGCTCCCCCGCTCGCAGTGCGACCTGTGCGCTCTCGCCCGTTTCCGGCTGGTAGAACATGTCGATGATCTCGCCGGACACGACGTAGACGACTTTACGGTACGGACTCAGATGGAAGCCCCGGAAGACGTTCTTCTCGCTGCGCGAGAACAGAATCTCGGCTGGCCTGAATGCGAGTTGCTTCAGGGCGTGGATCTCTCCGCGCTCGTCCGCCGCGATGAGACTGCTCGCCATCGTGGACGTTAGACATCGGGGATGCGCGTCAGCGCTTGTGCGGTGCAAGCCGCTCAGCCGAGCTCTCGAGTGCACTGCTGCCAACTCAGGCAACATGATGTCGGACACGGGTGAGCAGCGTGAATCAAGGCGGCCTGTAGTGGCGCAACATGCACACTCAAGCCCGCGTACACGCGCCCCTTCTGTGTCACTTCGCCCGGCAGGTGGGCTGCCGCAGCCTGCGGCACGCGGTCACACACTGCAGAGTCCCCAGCCTCGAGGCGCTGACAGGGTCGCCCTGGACGTCCTGAATTGCGATGTCATGAACCATCAGATAAGTATCAAGCGAAATTGTAGCGTGTTGCCTTCAGGCTTGCTTTTCAGACGCCAGGGACCGCGTTCAGCCCTTAGCAATAAGGGGGCACAGCGCAGCCGCCCCCTGTTCAGTTCAGTTCACACAGTCCGCAACCACTCCGCGGAGGTAGCGCTCACAGCAGCTTGAGGGGGTTTCTGCGATCCCATCAACCGGCTCGAGGAGACTTCAACTTGAAGTCATTAACGATGGGTGTCAAGGAGGTGGCCGACGCGCTGCATCCGCTGCGTGGAGGCGGCTTGTGGGCGGCCTCATTTGCGCTTCGGTTGATCAACGGTGCTCTCGTCGCAACATCGTTCAGTCCAGGCAGGCGGCCCACCGGCGACACACCTGATGCCCGCGCACTGTCCGACGCGCGAGCGCGGGCCAGCAGGCCACTGGAAGCCGCCGCGGGCTCCTAACCTGCTTCAACCAACTTCGGGACGCCCGCGCTGCTCCGCACGTTCCCGCAGATGAATATTGGCAATCGCTCGAGGTGGCGCACACTATAGTCTTTGATGTCGGTCATCTGACATGGGAGTGGGGCGACGCCGCGCTGCGGACGCACGTGCATCCATTGCTCTATGCCGTCCCGTGGACTGTCGCCGCCGTCATGTGGCTCAACTCCCCGCTGGTCCTGCTGGCGCTCGCGGGCACGACCAGTGCTGCGATCGCCGCCACGTGCGACTGGGCCACCGTCGAGGTGCGGCGAACAAGTCGCGTTCCCGTTGTAGTCGCAGGGTGAAATGTCCAGTCTTCGTTCGATGGCGTGCAGCCCTCACACAGCAGCGCGACCGTTCCTCTCCTCAGGCCCGTGACTGTCGGCACACTCCCGCGCGTGCAGGTCGCTGCATCTCTCTTCGGCGACGAGGTCGCCCCTTACGCCACCCTCGTCCAGTGGTGCTCCTGGTTCCTATGGTTCACCCTCAATCGAGCTTTCTCCAACTGCCTTGAGGCCGCCCTCACCATGGCCGCCGTGCTCCTCCTCGTGCCCGCTCGCGGCCGCAAAGCCCATGACCGCCTACCCCCTGCCCTCGGGTTCGTCCTCGCCGGGCTGAGCTTCGCGGTGCGCCCCTCCGGCCTCCCAATGTGGCTTGCGCTGGGCCTGCTCCTCCTCGTCGAGCACGGCCCGCTCGTAGCCCTGCCCGCGGCCGCAGCTGGCGGCGGCGCCCTTGCGGCCACGTGGGGCGTCGACTACGTGTTCTACGGCCGGTTCGTCATCCCACAATGGTCCTTCGTCAAGTTCAACCTGCTGGATGGAATGTCGGGGTTCGCGAACGCAGTCAGCCCGAGCTTCCACTGGTACTTCACTCAGGGCCTGCCCGCGATGATGGCGACGTACCTGCCGCTTTTGGCCGTCGGCGCAGTCGCAACGCTTGGCCTGGCGTGGACGCCGCGCCACGCATTGCCAGCCTTCGCGGTTGCCGCCGCGCAGGCGGGCATGCGTGACCGCAGCGGTCCCGGCGCGGGCAGCACGCGATCTGCCGCTGTGTGGCTGGTGGCGCCCGCGGCGGCGGCGCTCGCGGGGCTCTCGCTGGCGGCCCAGAAGGAGTTCCGGTCTGCGCTGCCAGCGATGCAGCTCCTGATGCCGTTGGTCGCAGTCGGGCTCATGGGCCTGAGCCGCACCCAGAAGGAGGTACACGGTGCACGCGTTGCCGCGGCGCTGCTGGCCCTGCAGATGCCGCTGGCATTGTTCTTCTCGCAGTTCCACCTCCGGGGGGGTCCGGCAGTGGCAAGCTACATCGCGGCCCGCGCCCGCGACGGCACGATCGATAGCGTGCACTTCCTCATGCCGTGTCACGCCACGCCCTTCTACAGTCACGTGCACCACCGTGAGAACCCGCATCCACCTCTCTGCTTTCAAACGCGCCGGCTCGAAGCGTCCGTCAGCGGGCACGCTGTGTCCGCAGGGGGATGAGATCGCGCTGCCTCGCACGCACACGCCCGCGTCTCCACAGCCCTGGCTCCGCGGGTTGCGTTCATGTTCTGCAGAGCTGCCCATGATGTTCCTGGACTGCTCGCCGCCGGGCTTCAGGCCGCCGGTCACGCACAAGTGCATCCAGATGGCGCCGGCGAAGATGACGCCCGTGACGGTACTGCGCGTGGGCTCCCGTTTGCAGTGGAAGCCGGCGGCCGACCCGCCAAGGCTTCATGACGAAGTCCTGGCGCACCCGCAGTGGTGGCTCCGCGGCCTCAAGGTGGCTCCGCGCCCTGGCGCCGCCCGGTTCCGCGGATCGTTTGCGTGCGTGCCAGCTGCGTGCACGTGGCGGAGTGGCGCCGTGTCTGGTCGCAGATCGTGGATTGGTGCTTGCAAGCAATGTCATTCCACCGTGTCCGTGCGCGCTCCTCTGTCTGCAGGTCTTCAAGGGTCTGCCGTCGCACATCGTGATGTACGACACGACGGAGGCGCAGGTCGGCGAGGGCGTCCTGCACGAGCTTGGAATGCAGCGATGTGCGTCGTTCTTCCACGCCGTGCTGCCCACGGACCACGGCCCTACGAAGCGGATCAACGTGTGGGGCACGCGCTGCGAGCCGGAAGCTGCAGCGCCGTCGCGGATGGAGACCGTCGACGCGTACAACATGGTGCAGGACGCATTGCAGGCGCAGGGGGACTCGACGCGTGCGCAGGAGTCGAACGACGCGCCGTCAGCGGCGGCGGAGGGCGAAGGGGGCGCGGGGCAACAGGCTGGCGAGTTGTAGCTGCGCGCAGGGAGCGCTCCCGGTGCGGTCCTCGCATACAACAGTTCCACTCGTGGCAGCACACGCAGAGTAGTAATTGACCACCCGCGCACGAAACGAAATGCGGGTGTGCTATCGTTCTGATCAAGGCGGCAGCGTGCTAGGAGTACACGCACATAGAAGGGAGCCTGAGGTGAGGTGTCACATTCTTCGCGTCGTCAGCCATTCGCTTGCGTCGCGGCGTGCACACGATCAGCGTTACATTGCAGCACGGCCCTCCGCCGGGTGCGCGCGCCCGTTGGTCCGCTCGAGCGACTTGCGGTCGCTCCAGCGCTCGGCTGACCTCCGCCGCTTGTCCTGCGTCGGCGACAGCCCCATGTTGAACAGCTGTCCCGTCGCCTGCTGCATCGGACTGCTATCCGACGGCGCCGTACCGATCGCCTCGCCCGCGTCTTCGCTCCCCCGCATCGCCGTGTTGATGTTGATCGCCGCTGACGTCTCCCGGCCCTCGCCTGCCGCCCCCGTCTGCGTCGCTTCCTCCGCCGCGCACTCCTGACGCTTCAGGGGCGGGCTTCTCCCCGGATCAACCGACGTCACGCGCACCTGCGCCCCGCCTGGACCCACAATGACGTCCCCGACCATCTCTGCCACCTCCGCGGCCGCCATCGCCTCCTCGTCCGCCGCCCCAGACGGCCCCGCGCCGCCCCCGTTCGGTGCCCTCGACGGGCCAACGCCGCCCTCGTTCGGCCCCCCCGGCGGACCGTCGCCGCCCCCGTCGGGGTTCCAGTCGGGGTCGTCGTCCCTGCCGCCCTCCTCCTCCTCCCCCTCCTCCTCGTCGCCTTCCGGGGGACCGTCCGGCCCGCCGTCGCCGTGCATCGATCCGCCCGCTTCGCTGGGCTCGAACTGCTCGACGTCCACGTCTTCGTCGCTGTCTGGCTCGTCCAGCTTGTAGTAAGGTTCCGCTTGGGGCCGCGGGACCGCGCTGAACTGCATGAAGCTCGGCTCGTGCCAGTGTGGGCCCTTGAGCAGCGCCACCGCCGCGCGGTTGTGCGTGCGCTCCTCGTCCACCTGGAACTGCGGGTAGTCTGGCGCACTAAACACTGTCACCAGGCGGCCCGTCTTGCCCTCGTGGTCGACCGTGTACCCGTCCTGCATCATCTCCATGCCGTCATCGCGGTTCATCCGCGCGTCGGGCCCCTCGTGCGACCGCAGGATCAGCCCCAGCCCGTTCTCCGCCAGAAACCGCTCTGTGTAGTCCGGGCCGTACAGCATGCCGATGCCGCGCGCGTTGTTCCCCATGAAGCCCTCGGACGGCGTGGGGTCCGACCACAGCACGTCCGACGCGACCACCGACGTGCCCACGCCGTCCGGGTCCTGCCCGCCCTTGCGCGACTGCCGCAGGTCTTCCAGCGTCCCCAGCTCGTTGTAAAGCGGGTCCGGCATCCACGGCTCCTGGCGGCCCTTCTTGCGTTTGCCCTTCTTGTTCGTGCGGAGCGACTCGGGCGGCTTGCGGAAGAGCCCGCCGTGCAGCACGAGGGTGCGCCCGGCCACGAGCGCAGCCAGCGGTAGCGCCGCGAACAGGCGCCGGCACTCGCCGTAGATGCGCTGCGTGTGGTGCGGGTACTTGGCGGTCAGTTCGCCGAGGAACCCGTAGATGCCCGAGCAGTAGCTGCTCTCGTGGTTGCCCCGGAGCAGGACGACGTGGTGCGGCAGGGCCAGCTTCCATGCCGCGAGGCAGGCCAGGAGCTCGACGCCCCAGGCGCCGCGGTCGATGAAGTCGCCGTTGAAGACGTACACGAGCTCCTCGCTGGGCTCCCCCGCGAGCTCGATCATGTGGCAGAAGTCCTGGTACTGGCCGTGGGTGTCGCCGACGACCACCACGCGCGTCGAGCCGTCGTTGCGGAGGGGCTTGCCCGGCCCGACCTCGACGTCGATCACCGTGGGCTCCTTCTTCAGGAGTTTCCCCGCCTCCATGAGCAGGCGCTGCGGGCGGAGGAGGAGACCAGGGCGGTCAACGCACTCCAGGGCGCGCAAGTGTGGCGGCCCCGCGTGGCCGTGGCCGGGGCCGCCGACGCGGAGACGCAGGAACAGGTGAGCAAGCGGGCGGGCGAGGGAAGTTCCGCTCCTCGCGGCTCCGGGAGGGACGGTGGTCGTGCGGTGCTTGGCCGCAGACGCACCTGCATGATGTCCGGGTGCACGAAGTGCTGGAGCTGGTCAGGCGGCAGCCAGCTGGCCTTCAGCATGATGCTCATGAGCGAACGAGCGGCGTTGACGTCCATGCCGCCCTCCGGATACTCGAAGACGGGGACATGGTCTTGCAAACCCATCGCGTCTGGCCGCGTGCGGTCGCACCGCCGCTCCGAAGGACCTGCATCGCGTGGTAGATGCGGCTGTGATCCACGAGGCAAACGTGGACGCACGCTGTCTGCTGTGTGCGGACCGCCTGCGGCGCTGCGAGCAACAGCGTGTGGGCGAAGGAAGCGTCGACCGACGCGGGGCGTGGTGCAGGTTCGGCCGCGGAATCGCGAAGGCTGATCGTTCAAAGCGATTCCTTTTTCTAGGCGGATTTTCGCGGTAAGACGCCGACGCAAAGCCCTGGAAGCGCCAAGACTTCGCTGCACCACCACATACACGAGGCGCGCGGACCTTTCGCAGGCGGGTCTTCAGACCTCGACCGCACGGAGAACGAAGCGAGTGCGCTATGGACGCTGCAACGACTTCTCCCGTGCACACAGAGAGCCGGCCTCACGGTGATGCCCTCAGTCCTGGACACGAGCGTCCGCGATTGTCCTCGCACCTAGGCGTCCGCAGCCCGCGCACGGCGTGTGGCGACAGGCCCGCCCTCCCGCCCCAATGGCGTCGCAGCTCGGTGCGGTCCAGGCTGCCCCGCACAGGCCAGTCCGCCTGACTGAGGTATCCGACATAGACGCCCGACATGTGTCTTCGCCGATTCGACGTCGAGGGCGACCAGGCGACGCCCGCCGTCGGGCGCTTCCGCCGTGCATCCAGCTCGCCGCTGCCCCACACCCTGGACGGCGGGCAGCTGCCTGCAGGCGCACGCTACCCTGCGGGGCCCGCGCATCAAGCCACGCGCTCGCTAGCCGACAGCGCACCCCGCGACACGCCTGATCTCGCCACGCACACGTCGCGGCGGCGGCCGCCACGTGTGCGCCTCCGAGGCTCACATCCCCCCCAGCACTTGCCACCGTCAGATTCATGTCCCCCCGCCGCTGACTCACCACTCGTCGTCCGACTCCGCCAGCACCGCGCGCCGCATCTTGGCGGGCGACACCGCCGGCGCAGGGCTCTTCCGCGGCGTCACCTCCGCGGCATTGCTGTCGACGGTCCGCAGCGCGCCCTTCGCACCCGCCCGCTCTCCCGTCTCCCGCTCCTGCCCCCGCGCCCCCGCCTCCTCCTTCTCGCCTCCCTCCACCGCCCCGGACGCTCCGCTGTCCTCGCCCGCACCATCCTGAACATCGCCCCTGCAGTCCCCCTCGTGGTCGTGGCCCGCGTCGTCCTCGACCTCCGCGTACGTGAAGCGCGGCTGCTCGGCCGCGCGCCGCCTGCCCCCCTCGATGATGTTGCCGCTGTCGATGCCCTCGAGGTCGCGCGCCTGCTCCAGCTTGGCACGCACCGCAGAGATTTCCGCAGCGGTGCTCGCCACGCCGAGGCCGTGCTCCGCGAGCTTCTCCTCGAGGAGCCGCGCGAGAGCCGCGGGGTCGCCGCCGGCCTGCCGGGACAGGTGCGGGCGCGAGTGTTTGATGGTGGCCATGCGCAGGAGCTGGAAGAGACGCGTGCAGCGCCGCGCCATGCGGTCCTCCGGCTCCTTCTTCGCACCGGCGGCCTTCCCTGCGGCAAACGGCGCGGCGGCGGACGTGTGAGGGCCGTGCAGACGGCTGGCCGTGTGCTTTCTGTGTGTGTGGTCATGTTTGCAGGCGCGCCTGTCTTCTTGTGCGCTGCCCCGGGGGACTTGCGCTTCCGGGCAACCTTGGCCTTGCGCGTGCCGTCGTCGCTGTCCGACGCCGGGTCGGCCTCGCTCGCGGACGCATCGCCGTCCCCGCTCTCACTCCCACTGTCGGACCTGCGCGCCGGCTTCTTCTCCTTCTTCTTCGCCGCCGGCTTCCTTTCCTTCTTCCCGGAACCGCCTTTCTCCGTCTTCGCCTTCTTCGGCGGCGACGGCTCCTCGTCCCCGTCCTTGGCGCTGTTGGAATTCTGCTCCTCGATTGACGCGACGAGCACCTGCGTGGCGAGCGACCTCAGAGGAAGTCGCGCCCCTCTTCATGCTTCCGTGTGCGTCGTGCGTGCCGACGTAACGGCCACGTCGACCGCCACGTGGCCGCACCTGGTCGATCAAGGCAGCAATGAGCGCCTTGTGCTCGTCCAGCGCCTTCGCCGGGACCCCCATCTGCTCCTCGAGGTAGCGGCGCGCCTTCTTGAGGGTGATAGTGCTGCGCGGACGCGATTGAGGTGCTCCAATGAGGCTCCTCCAGCGGCAACGGGCAGCATGGAGTTTGTATCCAGCTAGGCGCGCGCAGCCGCAGTATGCCTGGCCACAGGGTGCGGGGGCACGTTTCATTCCGCACGACGTCCTCTGAATCCGCGAGACAGCGCGTACACGCCCGCCGCGAAGCAACGGGGCGACACGCAGGCCCGTGCGTCGCGAGGAGGGAGCGCGTCGTGAAAAAGCCGGGACCCGCTGACATTGCGCCCCGCGCCGCTACAGGACCCGGCTGGCCAGCGCGCCCCGCACTTCTTGCTGCTCGCGTCCTCGCGCGCCCGGCGGGCTGTGCGCGCAGCCATCGCTCAGGACTCGCAAGCGGACTTTCGCAACAGGACAGGGTGGTTGGCAGCGGACGTACTCCTGGTTCTTGACGATGTAGTCGCTGTGGGCGGCCACAGCCGTCTTGACATCTGCCGCTGCCACCATCTTGGCCAGTGGCTGGAGCGCGGGACAAGGGAAGCGGCGCAGGGGCGCGTGGAGGTGCTCTGCTCCTCGTGGGCGCGAAGGAGCCTGCGCAGCGCAGCTCGTGGGCGCGGAAAAGACGGACGTGCCGGCCAAGCGGAATCTGCGCGATGTGCAGGTGATTCCGGGGCCACATCGTCGTGTGACGGAGGAGGAGTCTCTGAGTATGTCTGTGCTTGCGGAGGGATTTTGTAGTCCCGAAGGGCCGCGGCCGTGGCCTAACGAGGGCTCGCACGCGCGCCGGACAGTGGCAGAGCTCGTTGCTCAGCTGTTGGAGAAGTATGTCGATCGCCAGACGCACTCTGCTCCCCCACGACTGCACGTACTAGGCTCTGAAGCGAGCTGTCTGTGGCTTCGTTCCGGACGTCTGGGCGCGGCGCTGCGAGATTGCATGCAAGCGGCGGACGCAGGTGGTCGCCGGCGGTCGTAGCCCTCCTAGGTGGAGCGGGGAGGGCCTGGCAAGATGAGCAACAGGCCTATGGGCGGGCCTGGCTCCGCCTCCCCGCACCAATTCAACATCCTCGACCGCGCGCTGCCGAAGGGAAAGAGTACGGTCAGCTTGAGCGCCATGACGTTCCTGTTCAGGGAGATGATACGGTACTCGCAGGCACGACCACAGCGCGTGTCTCTCACGCGTGCCCAGCGCCGCACATGACCGCGTTACCACTTTCGCGCACTGCACCGGTGTGATGATGGAGCGCGTCGCGACCTCATCGCAGGATCGGTCGGGATCGGTCGCCGAGCTGGAGGGGAGGCTGCACGCCTTGGGCGAGGGAGTGGGTCGGCGGTTGCTGGAGGTGGTCGTGTGGCGGGACCGCGGCGGGCGGCGGGAAACGACGCTCCTGGGCATCCTCGCTCTCATCCAAGTGCGTGCCACCAACGAGTCCCTCCCGGCCACCCGCGCAGCAGGCGCCGGCGCTCCAGCTGCCTGTCGTCATTGTCGACCTGTGCCGCTGCTCCGCCTCGCTGCAAACGGCCTGCTGAGCTCGCCACGGCCGCCCGCACCTCGCAGAACACGCTGTGGAAGGCGCTCCTGGGGCGGCCGGCGGCGTCCTTGGAGAAGGGCCTGCAAGCAACTGACGAGTACATGATCAGCGACCCCTCCCCCCCCCTGACTCAGTTCATCTCCCCGTCCAAGGACGTCGGGCACTTCACGCCAGCGTCGTTCCTGGCGGGCGTCGTGGCAGGTGCGCCGCGCTGTCCGCTGCACCAGCCCCAAGTCAGAGGCGCCGCACTTTGCCTGTGTGCTCGCACGAAGCCCGCGCCGGTTGCTGCCCCGCTGGCGACCCACGGCTGCATGCGAGCGATGCCGATCGATGCGCCACTTTCAGCGACGCGCGTCGAAACGTCGACACAGCCCGATGCAGCTTGTGTGCGTCAAGCCACCCTGAACACACTCACTCACTCTCGGGGCCCACCTGCGTTTCGCCGCGCGCCGCACACATTCTATCGACGCCCTCTGCCCGTGCAATGTGCCGAGGGCGCGTCGCTGGGCCGCTCTTTGCCTCGCAGGTGCTTTGCAGGCGGCAGGCTTCCCCGGACGTGTGACCGCGCACTTGGTGGCTGTTGAGGGCCAGGCGGCGCCGCGGACGACCATTCTGATCAAGTTCGACGCCGTGGTGATGGACAGGGACGCCCAAGCGAGCGCGTGAGCTTGTACATAGGATTTCCCATGTCCTAATGGATTGATTGCACCACCGGGGTCGCACGGCGAGCTGCTCGCCCGTTCTGAGCCTGTGATCGTCTCCGCACACGCAGAATCCAGCACGCCCGCCGTCGAAGCACGGCTCATCATCCAGCACTCGCCATCCATGACCCAGAGCCACGCCATTTTCAGAGCATCCAAGCCCGCGTCGAGGGGCTGCGCACGCGGAACGCGCGTCCCGCGGGTCGCCGGGCGGTGGCGGCCCGTCGCTCAACGTGGCGCAAGCCCGCCACCAGTGGGCAACCGCGTGTCGTGCGACAATACCCCACGCCCCCGGCGGGGGTGCGGGCCGGGCCGTGGCGCACACACTCATGGCCTGGGCGCTGCGCGGCGCCCAGGAGATTGCCATCAAGATCTTGGTTCCACGTCCAGGTGGATCAAGCGGGGACACATTGCAGTTCGGGTAGGTCGCGGACCACAGCGAAGCACGCGCGTGTGTGTGTGGCGGGCCCTTGAGGGCTCGATCGCCGCCATGCAACGCGCGGGGAGGCTGTTCCGCGGACTCGCCGCCATGGACGTGTCGGGGATAGCGAGAGGTGCGGATTCCGGATCGCGAGGAGCGCGCTTGATGCCTCACAGCCCTGTTGTGGGTCCCTCACTTCCTGTCTGCGCGCGCGCGCTGCGAGTGACCGCCTTCGGTCCGATGCGACCGTCACCTCGCGATGGCGCGGGCGGCTGCTGCCCTGCACGACGCGCACGCGTGATCGAGCGGTGTGCTTTTGCGAATGCAGGGTGTGGGCCCGCGGGACAGGCAGGCGGGGTCGGGACGCTGCGTTCAATGGCCACGGAGCAGGGAGGTCCCACGCTGGCACGGGCGTCGCAGGAGTCGTGGCCGTCGCGCGACGCGGCGGGCAGCGCGAGGCCAGGCGATGCACCGGGGCAGGTGTCTGGCGACCCCTTCGCGCCCGTGCGTGAAGAGATCACGTCGATATCGGAGCGCACGAGGCACAACGTCACAACTGATATTCCCGCGCTGCAAGACGCCGCCTCGTATTTCTTCCTCCCGGAGGCCCGCGGCAAGGGGCTCCGCCCAGGCCTGGTCTTGCTCATGAGCTCGGCGCTGCGCGACATGCCGGAGCCTAAAGCGTACTACGAAGTCGACACTTCCCCACACAACTCCTACACAGGCGCGATCCGCATCGCCACCCGCCACACGAGCTTGCACGGAGGCACGCCTGGGGCACCCCACAAGCCACTCTCTCGCGGCCTGGGCACGCACACAGCCTCCCCCCGCATCTCTCCGTGCGCATAGCGTCTTGGCGCATATCGCATGGCCTGAGATGTCCCGAAAGCCGACCAAATCGACCCTGGCGCTCAGAAAGAGAGGAAACCCTGTTTCTTCAATTCCCAGTCGACCTCACGCCCCTGTCTCAGCCTGAACTCGACTCGTGCCCGCGCAGAGGACATCCGCCGGCGCCAGCAGCGCATCGGCGAGATCGCGGAGATGATCCACGTCGCCTCGCTCCTCCACGACGACGTCATCGACGAGGCGGACACACGGCGGGGGCGGAAGACGGTGAACGCGGCGTTCGGCAACAAGGCGGCGATTCTGGGCGGAGACTTCCTCCTCGCCCGCGCGTCGGTGCGTGCCCCGGCGCCGGCGGTGCGCGGGGCGCGTCGCCAGCGAGCCCGGGCGTGGCCGCATCCTCATCCTGTGTTGACCAACCATTGATGATCATTACCCATCAGTCATAGCTGATCGAAGGCTAGCTTACCTCTTTCGCACTCGGCATGGTTTCGTACAGGTTGCGCTGGCGGCGCTCCGGGAGACGCGCGTCGTGGGCATGCTCAGTCGGGTAATTGAGGACCTAGTGACCGGAGAGGTCATGCAGCTCACCGCGCAGCCGGACGACTTGCTCTCCATAGACTACTACCTGCAGAAAACGCACCGCAAGACCGCCTCGCTCCTCGCGAACGCCTGCCAGGCCGCGGCGCTCCTGGGCCTGCACTCGGTTGGTGCGTCCTGCGCCACGCACGCGCCGGGGGGCGCATAGACGCGGTGCGCAGGGACCCGAGCACCCGATACGTCCTCTCTGTTGCTGAAACGCGCTGTCTTGCCCATGCGACCGCGGCGCAGACGAGATCAAGCTGGCGTACGAGTATGGGCGGCACCTTGGCCTGGCGTTCCAGATCGTCGACGACATTCTGGACTTCGAGCAGCAGGAGGCGGACCTGGGCAAACCCAATCTGGCGGACCTGAAGTCAGGGGTGGCCACGGTGCCGGTGCTGTACGCCCTCGAGGAACACCCGCAGCTGGCGAGCATGATTCAGGGCCGCTTCAAGGGCGACGGCGAGGTCGAGCAGGCCGTGCGGCTCATACAGGACAGCGCAGGGGTGGAGCGCGCGCGCGACCTGGCCCGCCGACACGCCCACGCGGCGTCCGCGCTCATCACGGAGCTGCCGCCTGCGTCACACGGATACACCATGCAGTGCCGCAAGGCGCTGTTCGAGCTGCCCCGCCGCGTGATCGAGCGCACGAGATGACGCAGCATCGCGAGAACCTCTTCACCGAGCGCTCACACGGGTCCGCCGCTTGCGTCCCCTGACGATGGAACGCGAACAGGGCGAGGCTCGCGGAGTCAGTCACCCTCGTGCGTCTCCGCCCGCATCTCTCGCGGCATGCCCGTCCCGCGACCTCCGCCGCCCCCGCGGGCGCCGCCACGTCGTCACGTCATCCCACCCCCGCTGCGGACTCTCGTCGCGCCGCGGAGGGCTTGCGCGGCGATGCGGCTCCGCGAACGATCGCACGCGAGCTGTGAGCCGCTCGTTGGTTCCGCCGGGCGGCGTCGCCGAGGCTTCCCGCACGAGGCGCGCCTCTCCTGGATTCACGCCCCTGCCGCCGCGCAACAGGCGGTGCTCTCGTGGCCTGCGCGGCTCCGCGTCGACGTCGATGGCGCCCCACCGCCGCGTGCGCCCGGGCGTCGGCACCGGAGACCCCCCCCCGCCCGTGTTCCACCGGACGACCCCGACCTGTCGTCGCACCCCGCCAGGCAGGAGAGGCTGACGCTCGTTCCTGCTCGGCGAGGCGTACAGCTCCTGGGCGGGGCGCGACAGCAGCGCGAACTCCGAGAGGCCGTCCGCGTCGCGGTCGGCCCCTCTTGCCCTGCGATGCGCCTCCCCCCCTCCGCCGGGGAGGCGCTGCGCCGTGCTGCGAGGGCCCGTGCGGGGCGCGCCGTCCACAACGACGGTCATCTCGAAGCTGTCGCTCACGCCGAGGTCCGCAGGCGTGCGGTCTCCGCTCAGGTGGCTATCTTGGCCCTGCGAGCGAGGGGTGGTGCGGGGAGCACGAGGCGTGTGGAGGCACTGCGCCGGGGTGCGTGGGCGCAGACGTCTCAGACGTGCACGGGCGCGGTTTTTGACGTACGCTTATAAAGAAGCGGCAGTGCTGCGGATGCGGAAGGCTTTTGATGCGGCAGAACGCCTGCTGAAGCAACCGCAGGGGGAGGTGCCGCCGCATCTCGAACCACGCCGACTGCCCCGCCGGTCCGACTACGTGAACCTGCATTTCGACCGCAAATATCTGTCGTTCGCGCCATGTGTCGCCTGGGCGCCGCGGCTCGCAGGGCGCAGAAGGCACCTGGTAGCACCAGTCAGCGAGGCGCACAGGGCAGCGGTCGCGGCGACGGGCGAGGCAGGCGCGGGCCCAGGATCGACATCCGAGGAGGAGGTCGACGGATCACGTGTGGCCGCGTGTTGCGCGCGCCGGTGGGCTGAGAAGAAGCCATGGCGAGAAGGTGGCAGCCCTGGCGCCGCGCACGACGAGCGCCGGCCACGAGGCGCATTCCGGTGCCGCGGCAGGGATGGAGCCGGCCTTAAAGACGTGTTTCGCGGCCTTTGGGCGCGCAGGGCCGGCTGCGCACCTGCACTCTTGTGTCCTCATGGTCGGGCACCGGCAGGCCCATGGCCGACCGCGGCGACTTCGCGGCACGCCAGTGTGCCCTCTGCGGAACACTGAGGAAGTCCCTACAACCACAGGAAAGGCGGCTGGGACTGGGGGAAGCTGGGCCGCAGTGCGTTTCTGGCTGCGTCAGAAGGACCGGGTGGGATCGAGCTCCGTGCGAGATCAACTGGGCGGAGAACACGCGACGGTGCGCTAGTACCACAGGGCAGCGCCGTGCGGGCCAATGCGGCGACCGCCATGCGGACGCCGCGCGTGGAACTGTGGACTTCTACCGCCTCGCTCAGGAGGGTGATCCTGGCCGCCCCCGTGCGCGCCTGACGCCTCAGACCCGCGCATCGATTCCCCACTTTCCATCGCTTGCGCTGCCGCCGACAATCTCTTCGCGCACCGCCGACACACCACGTCGCGGCTCCCTCGTGGAAGGAGCTTCACGCACTGGGTTCCCGGCGGTAGGCGGGCCATTCTAGCCGCTCGACCGTTTTCCGGGCATTCCACGTCGCGAAGCGTCACGAGAAGCGGAGTTCGAGTCTCCTCGCGCATTCGCGAGCCTGCAGAGCAACAGCCACTGCCATGCCGTGCTCCGCCGGGTGCGTGGGGCGGGTGGGTCGAGCGGGGCTCGTGCCGCGCCGGACTCTGAGGTTGAGTGGTGCGCGGGCGCCCGTGGCGCGCGCAGCGGCCGCTGAGCAGGGATCGCAGCGGGGGCCGGCAGGGCCCTCTAATCCGCAGGAGCAGCTCTCCCAGCGACAGTACGACGCGTTCATGGCGGATTACAATCTGTGGGTTAAGGAGTCGGCTGCCCGGACCATGGAGGACTACAAGGCGGAGAAGGACGTGCTGTTCCGACGAACGGCGAAGTTTGGCGGCGGACTAGCACTGTACATTGCACTCGTCGTCTCCCCGGGTGCGTAACTGCGGGATGTCCGCAAAATCCTCCCTGGCACCTCGCTTCTGCCGCTCGAACCACGCAATGTTGCCAAGATTGGGGACATGGCACGCCGCACATGGGCCGGATCGGACCGGGTGCTGACGCGCACTGTCCCGTTCGCCGCGCCGGGGCCCGGCTCGACCTTTCGCCGCACAAGCAGCGTCATCAGTCGCCAGTCGACTCGTCCGCGGCCGGCCGTTCCCAGAGACGCGGGCCGGGCCGCACCCCGGTGTCCTGCACTGCGTCATGCCCAGCTCTGCATCACCTGCCGTCCCCACTTCCACGCGCAGAGTCGGCCTTGTGCACGCTGTGCGGCCTCGCGGGATCTCTCGCGTACCTTCAGCTGCTCTACCTCGACATCGACGGCGTCAAGGGGGACGACCCTACGCCCATCTTCGACGTCGAAGAGAACGTCCCCGCCGGGCCCCTTCGGATCGTGAGCAAGGTGCGCCGCGGCTCACAAGATCGCGAACGCGTAGCCCACGACCCGGGCGCTGCCACGCTGCGCCCCCCGAGGCTTTGGCGCTCCTCCTCAGATCTCGCAAACAGTGCTAGTTGCCCCCCTGCCGTGCAGGTAGCGGTCGGCCTGACGTACTCGCTGAACCGTCGGCTGCTCGTCCCAGCCGCACTTGCGGCGGGCTGCTGGGCCTTCAACGAAGCCGCGGCGCCGGACGCGTACCACCTGAGCCTGGTCGACGAGGGCTGTGTGCTCGGGGGCTTCCTGGCATACAAGGCGTCGCTCGTGGTCGAGCTGTACAACGCGTACAAGCCCCGCGTGAAGACGATGGAGGAGATCCGCGGGCCCGGGCCGCGGCCGGTGATTCAGAACGACCTGGAGGACATTGATGATTTGGGAATCGAGTACAAGGACGAGCGAGTCAAGAAAATCAAGTTCTGACCACTGCGACCACGTGCGGCCAGAGGCGCACGTGCCCCGCCGTCGCTGCGGTGTCTCTGCCGGCGAGGATCCTTGCCGTGCAAGGAACGTTCAGTGTCACTTGTTGTGTCTGAGACACCCCACAGCAGGCCGAAGGACGCGTCGCGAAGAAAAGGAGCGGCCGGGAGCGGCGACAGCGGTTTTGCCCTCTGCGCGCAGTGGGGCGAGAGCAAAAGGCAGGTCAGACCCGTAGTAGCCGTCGTGCTGATCAGGTCTCTCCTGTAATAAACCATCAGCGACGAAACGTGTCGCAACTGTCATGATCTACTATGACGAATGTGTCAACTGAGGTGTGCACTGACCATGTGAAGGGGCGGCCGGGAGCAACGCGGTGGAGTTCCAACACACACCCTAGCGAAGAACGTGTTCATTCCGTATTAGGTCATTGCATGAACGATCAGTAAGACGAAACATGTCAACTGGCGGTCGACATGTGCGTCACATCGGCGCCAGCTGGCGTGGAGAGCTGTATTGGTCTCCCCGCGCGCTTGCCCCAATGCGGGCCGAGACACCCGACGAACGGTTGGTTGGCCCGACGGGGCCACGGCGCTCGCTTGCTAGAACACGAGTTTTGGCGCACGCAGGCAGCTCAGGGCGCTGCTCGCGGGTTCCATCTCTGCGGGTCTTGCGAATCATTTGGGATCAGGATGATCCCCAGAAGGGCATCATCATGCATTCTGACTGGCCCCTCGCGGCCAGACCAGATCCGCCACGGCCCGTCGACCGGCCCCGCAGCGGCCGTTTGGGAGCGGGCCAGGCGGGCGATGCAGTCAACGGCTGTGATGCAAGTCTCAAAGTGAGGGCGCAGAATCGTCCGGTCGTTCCCCTACATCGACAACATCCCCATTTGCAAAAAGTGTAAGAGCTCCTGTGGTTGCAAGCAGAGGCCTTCGATCGAGTCCCCCACGGTCGGCCGCTCTGGGGGGCGTGCCGCCAGCTCCTGGTCCTGCTCCTGCAACATGGCCACGACGCCGCTGCCGTCCGCGAGGGCCGCCTCCCACGACTCCGAAGCACGCAGCATCGCTGCGAGGTCCTCGCGGAACGGACACGTGGACCCCTCCTGCGAAGACTCGACCAAACCCCTGGTTGGGCAGGTGCACATGAAACGCGCACGCCTCTGCGACGAGCACGCCGCGTCACGCGCGCACCAACATGGCGCCGGTGCGCGCACCGACAACAGGGGGCGCGTCGCGCTGCATGGCAGTGCGGGTGTGCATGTGCAGTAGGCCACGCACCCCATCCTTGGGAGCCGCGGCCGCGTCCCGCAGCCGTCGGATCACTGCGAGGCAGAAGCCTGCCTCCGGGGGGCGCAGCCCGGGCTTCTTCCCCTCGAGGCCCTCCAGCCTCTTCGCGGCCAGCCCGTGCAGGGTGTCGTGCAGCTGCGCCGACGCCCTCCGCCGCTGCATGTCGCTGTCCTCCGCGACCAGGTCCTCGAGAGCCTCCTTCGGCCCCACCTCGAGGAACACCTCCAGGCAGTGCACCACCTGGCTCTGCACCAGCGAGCTGCGCGAGTGCTCGAGACCCAGTGCCGCCATGCGCGTCACGATGCCCGTCGCGCGCACCTGGTCCGTCACGCACCGCGCCTTCGCGCGCATCAGCTGCGAGACGACCTTGCACACCGCGACGCGGTGCGCGCCCGCGCCAACCAGCGGCGGGGCGTCCGCGGGCCTCCCCGTGGCGTCGAAGGCCATACCGTCGATGCCAAGGACCTCGCACAGCACGCGCAGCTTGGCGAGCGCGTGCGCCGTGTGCGGCCGCAGGTCCTCCTCCTTGGTGTCCTCCTGCAGCGGCAGCCCGCACGTGTCCATCTCCGACTCCACCGCCGCGGCGGCCAGCCCCAGCGACTGACACAGCGCGGGCCGGTCCTGGGCCTTGAGCGCGCTGGCCACGTCCGCCCAGATCTGGTCCGGGTCCAGGTCGCGCGCGGACTCGTCCATCACGTCGCTGGCGTCGCCGCTGTCGTCCGTGTCGTCGTTCCCGCGCGAAAACATGCGGTTGAACAGCGCCGAGTTGGGCGAGTCGCTCGACGGCCCGGGGGCGGTCCCGGACGCGGTCTTCTCCGCGGCGGGCACGACGGCCTTCTCGGCGGACCCGTCGCCGGACTTGCGCTTCGGGCTCCCCGGCCCGCCCGTGCCACTCGAGCTGTGCCGCTTGCCCTTGCCCTTCGGACTCGTCGGCGCGGCCTCCCCTGGCTCGGCTATGTAGATCGTGACGCCCGGGCGGAGCTTCCGCAGCCCTTCCACGACGTTCGCTGCGTTCTCGCCCAGCGGGTTTCCCCACAGCTTGATGTCCAGCACCTCTGGCGCAGCGCCCGATCCCTGCGGGGGTCGGGCGCGGCGGGCGTGGGGCCTCTGAGCGCCCCGGTGCGGCAGAAAGGGCGCTGGACGTGCGCAGCGGCGTGCGGTCGCGGGTCGGGCACGAGGCTCCGGCTGTGCGGTGAGCAGCAGCACGGCATGTTGTTGCGGGAGCGGCCCTGGAGGGTCGCGCTCGCTGTGCGGCGCGCCGGGGATGGGCAGGCGCACCAGTGCACCGGCGAGGTGGGAGAGGCCGGAGTCGGAGATGACGTTGTCGACCAAGTCGATGGTGATGAGGTTGGTCGCGCTCTCAAGCACCGAACACAGCTTCTGCACGCGCTCGTCCGTGATGTTGCACCTGCGGCGACGAGGTCTGGTGGCTGGCTGGCGTTCAGGACCGTCGCGGGGCGGACGCGACGCCCGCCGCAGCGGGAGACGCTCTGCGGGCGCAGGTGCCAGAGGCGAGCAGCGCGCGCTGCGCGCGGAGGTCGGGCCGAACGTGCCGTCTCAGGTCGCAGATACACTCCAGATCGTCCCCGAGCGCCTTGATAGTGGACTTGAACTTCGTGTCCGCCACCTTTTTGTCGTCTCCATGCAGGAGGTTGCTCTCGCCATGGCTGCCCTTTGTTGCGAGCCCGCCGTCCCCCTTGACGTCCTTGACTGCGCCTCCCGCATCCCCGGACGCAACCTTCTTCTTCCTCTTCTGCACGCGGCGTGGGGAAGGCTGAGACGTGAGCGCATCGGCGAGAGAAGACCGAAAGTGCTGAGGAGAGCACCTACAGGTCGTGAACGCCTCCAGGATCGCACGACCCGCGAGCCGTGCATGTCAGCGGCTCTGAGGCAGCTCTGTATCACGCGCAGTCGGCCGCGGCGCCCGCGCGGCCGCGCAGGTCGCAGCGGGCACGCGAGCCTAACTGAGAGCGCGGACTTGCCCTCCTCTGGCGCGCACCGCCGGCGGAACGAGCGATTCCCGAGGCCCGCAGGCGGCGCCAGGCTTCGCGGCGATGATGGTGCGGGTCTGGATAACGGCATGGCTCGGGTTCGAGTTAGAGCGCAGCACGGGCGGGGCGCCCCTGGCCTGGAAAGCTCGGACCGGCGGCTCTTGCTCGTGGTGGCCGGCAACCGCGACACGAGCCAAAACGGCGGTACGAATGATGCGTGTTCGTTCCGACATCGCCGCACCTTGTTCTTTTTCTTTTTGCTCGGCGATCCAGTCGACGAAAGCGAGTTGTTTCCCGCCTGCTCGTGCTGCGCCTGCTGCTCCTCCGCGGTGTTCAGCGGCGTGAGAGACGATGGTGTGAGCGAGAACATGGTCCAATTTCTTTCTTTGGGGGCCCGCTGCCCGCCAAAGAAGGGGAAGAGACGTCCACCCTCACCTTGCTGCAATCAACGGCAGCAGCAGCAGCAGGACCACGTGGTTGCGGGACGTCACCGCTACGCACCACGCCGCCTATGTGCGGTACGGGCCGCGCGACCTGGGCGGCCCGCGCGCCGCTGACCCCTGCCGGGCCTCTCTGCACCTGGACCCGTTGGCTCGCAGCGGACGGCCCACAAAACCACGCACGAAACAGCGACAGGTTTTTGCAGCTCGCAGCGACACCGCCGCACAAGGACGTGCCGGTTGCCCGACCCCAGCGCTGAGCGCCGCTCAGGCCGAGCCTGAAGATCCTGACCACGGTGGTCTCCCTCTCGTGGCGGGCTGTGTCGCGCGTGCACATTGAGCTCGCCCGCGGCCCGTGACCCGTACTACCGTGGAAAGCTGCTTCGGCGCGTCACAGCCCGGGATCACAACACCCGGACACCGCGGGGCCTGCTTGACAGTGACAAGCACAACCACGCGCGGGCGGAAGGCCTCGCTGCTCCGGAATCGCATGCGACGGCGAAATGACCGGCCTGAACAGCAGTCAGTCAGCGGCATGAACGTGAGACGCTCAGCGTGCCCAGCGGACTAATGGTTGGAGTGAAAGGACTCGTTCTGTTTCCCTGGAAAGCACGGGACCGACGGGCCACGAGCAGAGGTGGCCCTGGTGAGGGCGCCGCCGTGCAGCACGTGCATCACGGACAGGCGTGAGAAGGCGTCCGCGATGGCGGAGTTCGGAGAGCGCCCTGCTTGCAGCTGGTAGTGCGGAGACAGCGGGCCATCTAGTTGCGGCATGCTCGGCCTCCTCGAGGATCACGTTGTACAGGAAGTGCAGGCGCTGTCGCCGAGCTCTTCCGCGTCCGCAGTGTGCGCCGCCGTCGAGTCCGCTGTCGAGGTCGCCTCGCGGCAACGCCGTGTTGCAGGTGAGGTGCTGGGTGACCTCACGCGCGCCGGCGTCCCCGGTGCCGTGAAGGACCGCGACGCCGCGAGCGCCCTGAACGCGGAGGCCAACGCCGCGTTCCGCCAGGGCCGGTGAGTGCCCCCTCTTTGGCGCCATGCCGGGGAGTTCCGCCGTCTGCATCGCTCTGGTCGAGTCCCACGTGTCGGAGCCCTCTCGGTTCTACTCGTCGCGCGCAGACTGGAGGAAGCCGTAGGTTTGTACGGGAGAGCTCTCTTGTTGGCGCCGTTTGATGTCGCAGCCGTGATTCGGGCACAGCGCGGAAGACTGGATGGTGACGCCACGGTCTGCAGCACAGACGATCAGCTCGCCGCGAAGATCCTCAGCAACCGCGGCCAGGCCTCGCTGAGCTCCCACCAGGCGCATGCAGCTACAGGGGGGGGAAATGGGGCCGTCCGGTCGGCGGCCCAGGATTGCGCTCTGGCGGCCACGCTGGATCCTTCCGCTCACAAGGCGATGTACAGGCACGCGGACGTGCCCCCCCCCTCCCCCTCCTTCCTGCACTGCTTCCCTGCGTCGGATGCATGCCGCGCTCGCGAGCGGGGCCACGACGTGCATGCGCCCTCGGGGCTCCGTGCTGCAGGCTCGGTGCAGCGATGGAGACGCTGGGCTTTGCGGCAGGCGCGCACGAGTGGTACGGCCGAGCGGCCGCGGTGCTGCGACGGGCTGGTTGTGGACATGACCAAGCGCTTTCGCAGGCGGAAGCCGCGGAGCGACGTGCGCGCGGTCGTGTCGACGAGACTTCGGCCGCACAGCTCGATCAGCAGCGCGAGCTCGCCTGGAGGGCGGTGTGGGGCACCAGCAGAGTGCCGCCCACAATGACAATACACCCCCGGGTGGTGTCTCGCGTCACGCCGGAGCGAGGTCGAGAGCTTTCGCGCGCGGTCAAAATGGCGGATGCGACTTCGCAGGTCTGGCTGCGCGAAGACCCGGCGTGTGCAGTCGTCGCCAAGTCATTGCGCAGTGCCCTGTGCCACTTCTGTCTGCGCGAGCTGCCAGGACACATGCGCCGTGACGGCGACCCCGCCACGGCCGCGCGATCCTGCGCCGTTCCGTGCCCTCGTTGCGCGGTGCACTGGTACTGCTCTCCCGCGTGCCTGACAGCAGCGCTGACATCAGCGTGGGCGGAGCGGGAGTGCGGCCGGCCGTTCAGCGCGCTGCTGCCCGAGGAAGCGCTGCTCGCTGGACGGCTTGCGGTCGCGGTGCACAGCGCGCCGAGGTCGGGCGTGCAGGGTGAGTGGCCAGGCGAACGGCTTTTTCGCGACAGGGGTGTTGCCGGAAGCGCGGACTGGGCGCGTTGCGTCGAGTCCCTGCAATCAGACTCTGGAGTCAAAGATCTTGAGCAGAGGGTGCGGGACGCAACGGTCGCCGCGGTCGTCGCGCGATGCTACGAGCTCCGCACAGAAGGGGAGGGACTCGCAGCGACGACGCAGGTGCTCTCCATGCTCGGACGCATCGAAGTCAACGGCGTCTCGGTTCAAAGCGCAGCACGATGGCCGCCCGTCGGGAGCCGCGGCATCGCGCTGTACCCCGCAGTGGCGCTTTGCAATCACTCGTGTCTTGCAAATGCAGAACTCGCCTTTTCCGACGACTTCTGCGTCGAACTGCGCAGCCTCTCGTGCATCGAGGCCGGGCAGTGCGCGATCAACATCTCCTACGGCCCGCAGGCCGGCGAGTACCCGACGTATCTGCGACGGAAGCTGCTGCACCTGCAGTACGGTTTCTGGTGCCGATGCGACGCGTGCTGCGCTGCCGAGGCCCCGGCGAGAGACACAACCGAGGACGCCGACGTGTCGGACCCGGCGGACGTGATTGCGATGACACGAGCCCTCGTGAGCTCTCTGCAGTCGCTAGGGCATGTGTCGTCCTCCTCCGAAGCTCCCGAATCCGAATCCTACCTGCGCCGCCTGCCGAACATCGAGGCACAGATGCTGGCGCTGCGGTGCGTCGGCCGGTGCGGTGGAGCAGGCACGATGACGTGCGACGTTCGCGCCGCATGCGACGCTGCGGTGCCTGCCATGCTTGCGATGCGCGCCACTGTCAGGCGCAGGCTTTCGCCGACAGAGGAAACCCTCGCACTGGCGCGTGCGTCGAGCGACGCGGCCCTCTGGCGGGACGCCCGGGTCTGCGCAGGGTGTGGGGGGGGTCTTGCAGACCATTCTCTGCTCCGCAGCAGACTCGCAGCCCTCTGCCAAGCCGTCGACATGTTGTCGCGGATCGGCGAGGCTCCGGACCCCGACCGCGTCACTGCGGAGCGCCTCTTGCAGGAGGTGATGGCTTTTCTTCAGGGGGGTGTGTCGAACTTGTCCCCGGGGCACATTGCACACCTCGACCTGTGGAACGAGGCCGCGACTCTCGCGCAGGCCACAGGGCGCTTCGACGACAGCGCTGCGGCGTGCGTGCATGCTGCGATCTGCATCGCACGTTGGCACCCCCCGCGCTCGTCCGCCGTGGTTCACGCCGTACAACGCTGCGTGGACGCGATGGGGCATCCTGACGCGCGCGCATACTCGGCCGCCGCGGCGCGGACGTCGGGCACATGGCCGACATCAGCTTCTTCTGCGATCGCGGGCGCGGCGCCGGGCTCGCGGAGCATGCAAATGCTGCATGTGGCGAGGCAGATGCTGCTCGCCGCTGTTGACTGGGCAAGAAGCGAGGACAGAGGCGCAGGACAGGACAGGGGAAGAAAGAAAGGGGCGGCTTAGTCTACTTTTCTTGCCTTAGTCTGAAACGATGTTTGATAGAGTGATCGTGCGGCGTATGACGGACGCAGGCTTCGCTGGAGGCGCCCGACGCCCATGTGCTTCGCAATGAGCCTAGAGCTTCGTCAGAATAGTCACGCGGCGCTGCCTGGGGGGGAATCACGAGAATCTGATGACATCAGGGGGTGCATTGCAGCGTGGAGCCCGCGTGGTAGATTGTGGATGCGTCGCACCGGGCCACGCCAGACGAAGGCAGTCGCACGGGGATAGTCGAGGTGCTTGTAACCTCGCTGAGACGTTCTTTTCAGTTACGATTCCACCCTGCGCCTTCTTCTCCAGTGTCCAGCCTAAGCGCCGCGAACCGCCTTGCTGACTGGCCGCGACGGTGCGGGCGGGCGGGGGCTGGACACGATGGCTGCGGACGTTGAGTCGAGGTGAGTGTTCACGGAGGCGGCGCGCCGGGAAGCGACGTGGACCTGAGCGAGCGGGCCTTGTCGACCGGATCCTCCTTGGTCACGACGTGCGCGTAGTCCGACGCGACGTGTTTCATGATGGTGTCGGCAATGTCCCGCGCTAGGTGCTGCACGAGCCCCACAAGGGCGACCAGCTCCGACCCCTCGAGTTATTGGCAGCGTGGCAGTTTCTCCCACAATGGCCCTGTTCACGTGCGTGCGATTCGTCGCACGGTACGGCGGAGATGTCTCCTACAAGGGGACAAGCGTGGCGGCTCCAGAAGGCCGTGCGTCGCACTCTCGCCGTGCAGGGACGTGCAGGACGTTGAGATGCATGGTGAAGGGGAAAGCGAGCCGTACCTCAGCCCAACCTCGAGCAAGCGCATGGGCATGACCGTGACGTTCCGGGACGTCTCGTACACCGTGATGGTCAAGAGGTGCGGCGAGGTTCACTTTGGAGCGCCGTGAGCTCATGCAATGGCTTCCTTCGCGACGGCTTTCCCGCACAGATGAGGGCCTAACAGCTCGTTTTCACAACCTCGCCATGGTCTGACCAACATGAACGATCGGGCGCTGCGACTGTCCTGCAATCACAACCCGCACGGCCCGCGCCGGCAACCCACTCCCAACGCGAGCACTGGGCCCCAAGCCGGGCCGCTCGAAGCCACGTGGAATCCCTCGCCCGGAGAAGGCATGCACATGCGCATGTATCATGCATGCAAGCTCATCGTCTCGCCTTCATCCAAGACCGATTCCTCCCCGTGCTTCCCACAGGAGCCCGAAGACCATTCTGAATCATGTGTCCGGCACTCTCATCCCAGGCGGCATGGTCGCGCTCATGGGCCCTTCCGGCTGCGGAAAGACGACCCTGCTGGACGTCCTCGCGGGGCGGAAGACGACGGGGGACATTCGCGGACAGATCCGGTTCGATGGACGGAAGCCAACGCTCGCCACGCTGCAGATGCACACGGGGTACGTCGAGCAGCACGACCACCTCCTGAGCGTCCTCACGGTCGAAGAGGTGAGCGTCCCTCGCGTGCCGCTGTGGCACCCGAGGGCTGAACCTGCGCCACGTCGTCCGCAGCGCGACACCCCGCCCTCGCCGCAGCGTCAGGGGTGTCATCGTCGAACGACACGAAGCGCCATCGATCTGTGCACGTGCAGATGCTGATGTACCAGGCGGAGCTGAAGACGAAGCTCTCGGTGCCTCGCGAGAAGAAGGTCGCCGCGGTGCAGGACATGCTCTCGATCCTGAACCTCAAGGGTGCTGCAGGGACCAAGATCGGCAGCGCACTCAGCCGCGGCATCTCGGGCGGGCAGGCCAAGCGCGTCAATATCGGCATCGCGCTCATCACGGAGCCGCGCGTGCTCTTCCTGGACGAGCCCACCAGCGGGCTGGACAGCTTCATGGCCGACGAGGTCGTGCAGTGCGTGCGCCGCCTCGCGTCGTCGGGCGTCACGGTGTGCAGCACGATCCACTGCCCGAGCGCGTTCGCCTTCGGGCTGTTCGATCGGCTGCTGCTGCTGAATCAGGGCAGGGTGATCTACGACGGCCCGGGCGGTCAGACGGCCATTTCGTACGTGCGCGGGGTCCCGGCGAAGCTGCCGAAGCAGATGGCGACGGAGACCGACGTCGAGTGGATGGTGCGGTCCCCCGCGCGCTCCGCCGTTGCTGTTCGCTGCAAACGATCGGCGCAGGGTCTGACAGCGTTGATTTTGCCGTGCGGTGCGTCGCAGATCCGCGTGACGACTGGGAACGCCCCGGAGACGCGCGAGACGGACTTTGCGGGGCTCTGGGAAGGCAGCAAGGAGTCGAGGGCGGTTGCCGAGGCCCTCAACGCGCGCATGGCAGCGCCCGAGAACGAGAAAAGCGCGCGCGTGACGCGCTTTTCGAGCGCGCAATCGATCGTTCAGCGCGCACGGGAGAATCTGCGGCTAAAGAAGGAGCAGAACAAGCCCGGTACCGTCGTTCCGACCCGGAAAGCGATGCTGGCCATGTGGCGATACCGCGGGCTGAACAACTACAGAACGAAGAACTACGTCGCGCCCCGGTTTGCGCCGAAAGTGGTGATGGCGATCATTGTGTTGACTCTGTTCCTCAACGTCGGACGCGATGACCTGACGCAGGAAAAGGTCATCAACATCGTCGGTGAGTCTGTGACCGCCCCGC
Organism: Pedinophyceae sp. YPF-701; assembly: GCA_916048055.1. Taxonomy (NCBI): domain Eukaryota; kingdom Viridiplantae; phylum Chlorophyta; class Pedinophyceae; species Pedinophyceae sp. YPF-701. The sequence continues at coordinate 184,571 of CAJZHL010000015.1, read as the reverse complement.
CTGCGCAGGGGCACGATGTCACGCCGCGATGTCGCCACTGCGTGACAAGGAGGACGATCAGCCGCGCGCGTTTGATTGCTGCCCCCCTTCCTTCACGCCCGACTGATCGCTGATCCTCATCTTTGCCTTTTGTCTGTGCAGCGGTGATGTTCATGTGCAATGTCCTACAGGCGTTCAGCAGCATGGCGATCGCGCCCGTCCTGGTCCAGGAGCGCCCCCTCTTCTATCGAGAGCGCTCCGACGGCTGCTACACCACGCTGACGTACTGCATGTACAAGGTGACAGAGGAGATGCTCATCGGCGTTGTGGCGGCGCTCCCGTTCTCGCTCCTCGTCTTCTACCCACTCGGGTGAGCGTTGGATGCAGCGCACATGCCAGCCCGTCGCATGCGCCTCACGTGACATGCAGACACAGATGTGGTTTGCCCTGCGTGCGCGCGCAGGCTGAGCGGCTCCGTCGTGCTGTTCTGGCTGACCCTCTCGGGCGTGCACCACTGCGCGACGGGCTTCTCGCTCATGGTGGCGTCGGTGTCGCGGTCGCTCGAGGTGGCCACGTCCGTCGTGCCGGGGGTTTACGTCATCTTCATGCTGATGTGCGGCTTCATGATCGCCGTCGACGACATTCCGCCGTACTACTCGTGGATCCCGCGAATCAATTTCGTGGCCTACTCCTGGGGCGGCATGATGAAGAACCAGTTCCAGGACAACGACGTCCTTCTGTTTGGGCCCAACCGTGACAAGACTGCACTGCAGTTCTACCAAGTCGACGGCGACTGGTACCCAAGCGCGTGGGCGTGCTGTGCCGTCGTGTGGAGCATCGGAACCATACTGGCGATGATTGGCACGCTCTCGATGACCAGGAACATATCCGACCGATGACGACAATGGCAAGGTCGCGCCATCCCGCAGAGCGTCGCCGCGTGCCCCCAGGCCACGTCGGGCTGTGAGGTGAGCACATTGTTCGCGTCGTCAGCCACAAGGCTCTGGGACCTGTGGGCACGTGCGCTGCCGAACAGTCCCTCCCGCGAAACACTCGTATCCGATTCTTCTACGCGAGCGCGGGGGCACATGTAGAACGAGACGAGGCGATGCGGGGTGTTTCAGGTCGCCTTACACGCCCCCGGTCCGGTCGATCGTTGCGACCTGTGGAACCGGCGCCGCGCTGCTGCCCCGGCCGTATGGCCCCGCGGACCGCGCCGCTGCCAACGCGGCAGCTGCGTGCACGAGCGTCTGTGTCCGGTCGCCGGTCTCGGCTGGCGGGAGCGCGTGGCTCAGCGCACTGACCGCAGCGAACCTCCATTCGCAGCCTCGCTTCTCGACCTCTGCGGCAGAGACGGGTTCGAGGTCTGTTGCAGCGAACAAATCTGCCACACGTGCAGACATGCGAAGAACCATCTCGAGAGGAAGGCGAGGCGCACAGCGCAACGGTGCAAGATGGGAGCTCGCGTCCGCACCTGTAACAGCGTCGGTGATGGCGGACAGGAGCTCGCTGCTGGCCACGGCAGCAGCTGCGCCCCACTGCCGCAGAGCAGCCCCGACGATGAACCTGTACGCTGCCACGCGCACGTCGAGATCTGGCTTCTTCAGCACCTTGGCAAGCGCCTCCCCTAGCATCCCCTCCGTCACTGCGCCACCGCACGGGGCGCCGGAGGTTGCATCATGCTCTCCTAGACCCACCAATACGGCTGTCATGCGCAGCCGCTGCCGCCACAGAGAGAGTGTCGTGGCGAGGAGGCGCGGCGGAGAACGTTGAGCCAAGCATGAGAGGTCGTCAAGGATGAAGGGGGATCATGAAGGCAGATACAAGGGGTTCGTGTGTGATCACTTGGGCAACTGGGCGGATCGCGAATGTTCATCGCACCTTCCATGATGGATATCCGCATCTCCTCCTCCGCCGCGTCGCCCAGCACAGCGGTACCCGGCCCGCCGCCGCCATGGTGCCGGTCCGCCCCCAGCGCCGACGCCAGCGCGTGCAACGCCGCAATCCGCACCTCCGGCACCACTACAGTCAAATGTCCCAGCGCCAGCTCAGCAACCGGCCGACACAGCCCCGTCGCGGGCGCCATCGCCATGTCAGCACCCCCGTCCCGTGCACACAGCGTCCCCACGGCGTCCAGCGCCGCGCTCAGCGCCTCCGGCGGCGTATCTGGGGTCAGAATCGACGCCAGTCGTTGCAGCATGCCAGCCGAATCAGATGCAACGGCTGCGGCGTCGGTGCTCGCGGCGGCGGCGAGCGCCGCCGCAGTGCAGGCAATGGCCGGCACGCGGACGGCGGGGTCGGTGGCGTCCGCCGCCGCGACCGTCGCGATACGGGGCAGCAGCGCGGCGCAGAAGGGGGCGACGAGGTGGGGGTCGGGGGCGTCGGAGATGCTTTGGCGCACGACCTCCAGGGCGCAGCAGGCGCCGAGGGGGTCCGCGTCGTCGTCGATGGCATGAAACGCGCGAGAGCTGAGCAGCGCAGGGCCAGCGGCCCACTCCGGAGGCCTGCGGGCGCACGAGAGAGAGAGTAGCGCAGAGGATCCGGAGTCGAGATATCTCGAACGCCGATCCGGCGGAGGTCGTAGCTAGCTCGCGTGCGGCGAGGTGGCGCACCCACGGCCGGACGACACGAGCGCCATGGCGAGCTCGAGGCCGCGGTCGCGCACGACCGCGGAGTCAGCGTTGCAGAGATCCTCGATGTGTCGGCGCAGCGCGGTTAGCGCCTGTGCAGCACTGCTGCGTTGATGTTGCTGTCCGCTGGCCAGGGCGGCTCGCAGGCCTTGCATCACGTCTGCCGGGACGCTCGGAGAGCGGACCGAGCTCAGCGCGAGCTCGAAGTGCGCCTGTGTGGCTGCGCCGCCGCGCAGCATGCGCCCCAGCACGGCACAGCCAGCGGCGCGCGCGGTGGTGGCCTCCGAGCTGCAGGCGCCACCGATCCACGCTGCGGCTTCGTCCCTCGTTGCGAGAAGCGCCTGCGTATCGACGCGGGCAGCACGCAAGGACCGTTCTGTTGGTGCGTCTGACACGACGTCTGGTGGATCCTGGCCGCCACCGACCGGCGTGTTGCATACCTGGCACTCAGGGAACGATGAACAGCGCGAGAACGCGTCGACCACCGCCTGTGTGTCGCTGTTGGCGGCAGGTGGTGCAGCGTGTTCAAGGACTGCCAGCCCCGCGCCCGTGGCCCAGCGCTCCATGAATGGAACCGCCAGAGAAGCAGCACTGGGGCCGTCGATCACGTCGCATGCATCGTCCGTCAAGTCCCGCCAGCCAGGACGCCGCCCTGGAGTGCCTTCGAGCATCCCGGAGCCACCCGGCGGGCTAGGAGCGGTCATGGGGGGCTAAGCGCTGGATCCAGCCAGGCACTTGGCTTCCCACGGAATCGTTGTATGCATCCGCCTACGGGTGCGCTGAGTCAATGGGCGCACCCGCCTTCCGGAATACATCCCTGCGCCTCCAGCAGCTTTTCAGCCCGACACGCAGGCACGACCCCCAGTGCAGCCGGCGGGTCGTCAGGCCGCCCCCGCGTCCGCTGGTGGGCAATTCCGTCGCCTGAAGTGCGTAACGCGTTCGTGAGGCAGCGTTCTCGCGTCGCCGGGGCGTGTGATTCTCTGGATCGTTGCACGGCAGTGGAGCGTGCCGCGCGGGCGCAGGCGGTGTAGCGCTAGCTGGCGATGACAGTGGGACAGGGCGCGACCGTGGGTGGCGCTGACATTCTGCGGCCGGCGCTGGACACCAAGCAGTACCAGTTCGTCACCTTGGACAATGGACTCCGCGCGCTCCTGGTCCACGATCCCCACGTAGCGAAGTCCCTCGAGGTAAGCTGCCGCTACCACATCACGCCAGGCCGGCGGCTCGGTCGTTTGTCGCGACCGAAAGGGCCCGCGCCAGCTAGCAGCCAGACAGCAGCGTTGGCTTCGTCTTGCGGAGGTCGGGTCACGGCAGTCTCACGACGTTCGAGGCACGTGCAAACCATGTAAATTGCACTTTTCGCTGTGCAGCATCGAGGAAGCGATGGCGCTGGGGATGGCGAGATGGAGAGCGAGTCGGGCTCTGTGGGCAGTGAATTGGACGGCTCGGACGACGGGAGTGGTTCGGAGGACCCCGAGATGGACGAGGGCGAGGACGAGGACGGCAGCGCGGGGCCAGCCGGCAAGAAACCGGCCGCTGGCGGCGAGCGTGCGAAGACGAAGGCTGCCGCGGCGCTGTCAGTTGGGGTTGGGAGTTTCTCAGATCCACAGGACCTCCAGGGCCTCGCACACTACCTCGAGCACATGCTGTTCATGGGCAGCGCGCCGTTCCCCGAGGAGAACGGCTACGACGACTTCCTGTCCAAGCACGGGGGCTCGAGCAACGCCTTCACAGATGCCGAGCAGACGACGTTCTATTTCGACGTGAATCCAGCGCACCTGCGCGACGCCCTGGACCGCTTCGCCCAGTTCTTCATCTCCCCGCTCTGCCTCGCCGGGTCGCTCGAGCGGGAGGTCCAGGCCGTGGAGAACGAGTTCGCGGGGGTGAAGCAAACCGACGGCTGCAGGGCTGTCCAGCTCCGCTGCCACACCGCGAACGCGGGGCACGTGCTCAAGCTCTTCGGGTGGGGCAACCGGCAAAGCCTCTGGGACGGGCCCAGGGCGCAGGGGATCGACGTCCGGGAGCGCCTCCTTGAGTTCTACAAGTGAGTCTCTGCACGGCGACATGAGACGACACCGCGGCAGCGCCCGCGCGGGCGATGCTGCCGGGCCAGCGCAGCCTGGCCCGTTCGCATCGGCTGCCCGCGATACACGAAATCATGTCGAAACGAACCGCACTGTCTCCGTCTTGCACAGCGACGTCTGACAACATTCCCTCCCCCTCCCACCTTTGCAGAACGATGTACTCCGCGGAGCGAATGGCGCTGGTCGTGCAGGGCGGGCAGCCGCTGGAGCAGCTCCGCGAGTGGGTCACGGGGCTCTTCGCGCCCGTCCCCGCGGGCCGAGGGCCGCCCCCAAGGTTTGACGCGCTGGGCTCGCCGTTCGCGCAGCAGCCGCCGAAAATGATCGTGTTCCCGGCGGTGCGCGACACGCACACGCTGCAGCTGGTGTTTGCGCTGCCGTGCCTTGCGGACCGCTACGAGGCCAAGGGGGAGGAATATTTCGGACACCTCCTGGGGCACGAGGGGAGGGGGTCGCTGCTGGCCGCGCTGAAGCAACGCGGGCTCGCGACGGGGATCTACGCCGGCACGGACGACAGCGGGTACGACAAGAACTCCGCCGCGCACATCTTCGCGGTCCAGGTGAACCTGACGACCGCGGGCCTGACTCGGTACAAGGAGGTGGTGGCGCTGACGTTCCAGTACGTCGAGATGCTGCGCCGCAAGGGCCCGCAGCGGTGGGTGTGGGAGGAGATCCGGGACACGGCGCGCATGCGCTTCCGCTTCGAGGACGACGACGCGCCAGCGGACTTTTGTGCCGAAGCCGCGTGCAACCTCCACATGTACCGCCCCGAGCACGTGCTGTCCGGGCCGTACCAGTACGGAGAGTACGACGAGACGTTGCTCGTGCAGCTTCTCGAGCTGCTGCGCCCCACGGCCGAGGGCTGGCGCATCGAGATCCAGACCTCGGACATCAATGCTGTCCTGTTGCCCAGCGATGGGAGCAGGGGGCACGAGCCCTGGTTCGACCTGGACTACGTCGTGCGCGACGTGGCGGCGGCCGACATCGAGGAATGGGCCACGGCCACGCCCGCGGAGGACCTCGCACTCCCCCCCCACAACTCGTACGTCCCCACGGACTTCAGTGTGCTGTCCCCGGAGCAGGACTGCGGCCCCGCGCCGCTGCACGCCAGCCCGGGCCCCGACGCCCCGCTGTGCAGCGCACCCGCGCTCCTCTCGGACACGCCGGGCCTGCGGGTGTGGCACAAGCTGGACGGGCGCTTCAAGCAGCCCAAGGCGTATGCGTACTTTTGCGTTCACTCCCCCCTGACGGCAGCGGGCCCCCGGGAGCTCGCGGCGACGGCGCTGGTGCAGGAGCTCCTGCGCGACGCGCTCACCGAGGAGGCGTACATGGCGGAGACGGCCAACCTGCTGTACCATGTGTCGACGGACCCAGTGTTGGGACTCCAGGTCAAGGTCGAGGGGTTCACGCACCGCATGCCGCGGCTGGTTGAGCAGATCTTCGCGGCGCTGCGAGGCCTCGCGGGCCTCGTGGGGGCGGGGGACTTCGAGCGCGTGCGGGAGGACGTTGCGCGCAAGTACAAGAACGCCCACTTGAAGCCCGGGAAGCACGCGCTGTGGACGCGGCTGTACGCGATCAAGCCGCTGGATATCGTCACGGCGGACACGCTCGAGCAGATCGAGGCGCTCACGCTCGCGGAGGTCATGCAGCACCTCGCGCGGCTGTTGTCTTCATGTCACGTGGAGGCGCTAGTGATTGGCAACGTCACCAGGGAGGGCGCGGCGCAGATGGCGCGCACGGCGCGGGAGATGCTGAGCGAGCAAGGTGGCGTCCTCACTGCCGACGCGCGCAGGGCCGACAAGGTCGTGCGACTCCCGGAGGGGTGTGCCAAGGTGGTGTCAGTTCCGGCAAAGAACCCCGCGGAAACGAACAGCGCGGTGGAGCTGTACCTGCAAGGCCCCCTCGACAGATTCGTGGCGCCGAGGGACCGCGTGATCGTGCACATGCTCGAGAGCCTGCTCGACGAGCCGCTCTTCAACACCCTGCGCACCAAGGAGCAGCTGGGCTACGCCGTGCACGGCGGGTACAGGCTCACGCTGGGCGTGCTGGGATACGGCGTGCAAGTTGTGTCCAGCCAGTGAGTGGGCCCGCAACCCGCAGCGGCCGCTCGCTCGAGTGCGCGAACCTTTCTGCTCATGTCTCTTTGTTCCGCTTGTGTCTGCCAACTGCATGTGTTACCGGCCCGTGTCGTGAAGCCAGATGGCGTGAGTGCGTGTACGTTGCTGCTGTATCGCAGACACGGCCCCGAGCTCCTGGAGGCGAGTGTGGAGGCGTTCCTGGCCAGTGCGCGCGACACCCTGGCGGGGAAGTCCGCGGAGGACTTCGAGAAGCAACGCTCCGCGGTTGCGCAGAGGCTGTCGATGCGGGACCCGAACCTGTACGAGGAGGCCGAGCGGCACTGGTACCACATCCTGCACAGGCGGTACCAGTTCTACAGCCGCGACGCCGAGCTGAGTCAGCTGCAGGAGGTGACCCTGTCTGAATGCCTCGAGTGGTATGACGCGTACATCAAGCCGGGGTCGCCGCACCGGCGCAAGATCAGCGTGCACGTGTGCGCCGCGGCGCACGCCACCGGCCGCGAGCCCTGGCACGCAGCTGCACAGAGGGACGGCCCCTCCGCATCACTGACGCAAGTCTATGCCGACGTCGCGGCCTGGCGCGCGGGGCTCGAGGCGATGCCCATGCTCGAGGGCGACGCCGTGGCGCCCTGGGCCAGCTAGGCGAGTGGCTGTGAGCGTGGGTCTGGACGTGAGTCTCGTGAACCGCGCTTTTTCTCCATTGATCAGGAATGATACGTTTGTCACCTACGTCTAGAGTCGACGATCCACAAGTTATTGCGGGAGCATGTTGTTGCCTGTGCAGCCTGAGCGTGACGCGACTGACGGACCGGTCCGCGACGTACGGACGCGTGCGTCACACGATGTGGCCGTCCGCGCGCAGCAGGAGCGACCCGCTCTGCGTCACCTCTGAGGCGCTGTCGCAGCTCAGAAGATGATCACGATGCCGTCCTGCACGCGGTGCTTCTGCCCCTGCGAAATGCACTCGGAGATCCACATGATGTTGCGGATCTCCTGCTCGCGCAGGCGCAGGAACGCGTAGAACACCCCGAAGTGGAACTGCTGTTCAAAGCACGCCGTCATCAACCGCACATCCTCGGTGTACAGGATCTTGTCGAGCATCTGGCTCTCCCCGAACGACATCTGAGAGAAGAACTGTTTGTACTGCGGCACTTTCTCCACTGCGGTGCGCACGGCGTCGTAGTCCTCGGCCAGGGAGAGCTCATAGTGGCCCGTGGGGTGCAGCTGCCCGAGGGAGGCGTACAGGCGCCGGCGGTCCTCGCGGGTGAGCTCGGTCCCGATGGAGTTGAGCGTGATGTTGAGGGCGCGGCGGTCCGCCTCGAACGCGAGCAGCTCGCCCATAATGGCTGCCGTCCCGCCACCGATAGACTGACACAGGCGGTGGAAGTCCTCGAGGTAGGCGCGGTGGAGGGTGTTGCGCATGACCTCGATGTTCATCTCGTCCAGGTCGTCCGAGGTGAGGCACTCGGAGAAGTACGGCGCCAACGGCGTGTCGACCAGCACCAGGCGGTAGAGCTCCTGCAGGCAGCAGCCGCGTGCGGGGAGTTCGTCGAGCGGCGTGCGCGCATCGCAGCGATGACGCACGCGCGCGACGCGCTCAGGGACAGGCGGGGGCTCGATAACGCCGCCGCGGCACGTCGGCGGGTGCCAGGGTGCCGCGCTTTGGTCAGTTCGAGCAGGGGGGTGGGGTTGGCCGTGCACGCCGAAGGGGCATCGCGGCGGCGAGAGGACGTGCGCACCTTCATGGACTGCGCGGCGGCGACGGTCGCGATCGAGTCGAACATGCCCAGCGGGTGGCACTTTTCCATCAGCTCGCCAACCTCCCGCTCGTGGAGCGTTCCCGTCACCATGAGGACGACGTTGTCGATCATGTGCCCGTAGGTGCAGTAGTCCATGAACGTGGCCAGAGGCTCGTCCGCGTTTGCCCTGCACCGCCGGAGAGCAGGCACCTCGCAGCGTTCAGGCTCCAGGACCCGCGCCACGAGCAGGCCGGGGACCGTGCGATGGTCCACGATGGTGCAAGAAGAAGCAGCGGACGCGGTTGTGTGCACGAAGGCGACTCTGCGCGGCTGGATGCTCGAGCACCAGTGTCTTGGGCTGCTGGGGCGTGGGGGCGCACCGCATGTGCTTCCAGTCCGCAACCAGCTTGTCCATGCACTTCTGGATGATTCCCGTCGTCGACAGCGGCGAGGGCGCGTTCTGCACGTAGTTCGCGTAGTCAGAGCCACCCTGCACGCAAGCACAACCGCCCTGGTGATGCGGTCAGACCCGCTGCGCCCTGCTCGTCGCGCGGATCTTCGCACATGTACCCGCAGGAGCATCTGCGGCGAGGCGCGGGGTCGCGTGCGCACCAGGTTGAGCTTGATATCCTCCAGGTTCTCGCACTGGCACAGATTATTGTAGTCCGGGGCCGTCAGCAGGCCCGCCCTGTGCCCGCGCACGATGCCCTCTACATAGCAGGGGAGAGGCACGCAGGAAAATCGCGTCGGCGGGGACCTGAGTGACCGGCGCAGGCGCATGCAGTCCCTAGCCACAGGAGAGCAGTAACTGACGCGCGTAGAAACGGTCCCGGACGAAAAAGCGGCAAACTCGCAAGAAAGCATTCAGTCGCGCGTCTGGGGAGGGCGCGTGATGCCGGAGATCCGCGACTCATGGCGAAACACGCCCGTCTCGCACCCTCCAGGTTTGCCACAGGCTTCACGAACCGCTGCGCGCGTAGCTCGGCGCGACACATGCGGCGGCGCTTCACAACTCACCTAAGAAGCCGTGGTGGCAGTTGAACCAGGACATCTCCCACGTGTACATCTTGCCGCGACGCCCTTGTCTCCTGTGCACCCCCGACAGGGGCTCGGTGCCTGTACGGCCCTTTCCAAGCAAATCTGGCGCGGCAGTAGAGAACCCAATCCACGATGCGTCGACCGAGGCACCCGAAGCGAGCTGTCACGTCGCACACAGGCCGGAAGACGCCGTTGTCCTCCTATGGAGGGAGCTGCTCCGCAGTGCGCGCAACGCGGGCAGGGGCTGTGCGCGAGGGTCGGATCGCACCGAATGTATCGCGTCCAGGCCGTTGCCGCGCAGTAACGTCGCGGAAGACCGCGCAGTCCGCGCCGGGGGGGATGTGGAGCACACTCCCCAACGACTGAGCCGTTGGTGCCAGCTGTCGCTGCGGCGCCCGTGTGCGCGTATTAAGGGCCTCGCGCAGCGGCGCTGGCCTTAAACTGCCGTTTCGCCGTGCGACGGATCCCTACGCGTGGGAACGCGTCTCCGTTCGCGCCTCGGGTGTTGATCCTCGCCTTAGCGCGCCCCCGCCGCCTTGGAGCCCTATCGAACCCTGTCGGTGCGTGTCCCGCGCCTCGATCTTTATTCGCTGATCGACCGCGCCAAGAGGAGCGATCGTGCCGAGCGACAATCGCAGCGATGCCGTGTTTCGACCTCTTTCTGTCGAGAGTCGATCGCGTCACTGCCGCAGCAGTGCGCGCCATCTCCGATGCGGCATTCGCGAGATCCCCTAGCGACCCTTGCGAGTACGCTGTTCTGAGCCCGTGAGCTGACCTCCAACGCGTCGGCGGCTCGGGAGAAGCATGGCTGCCCTTGTTCGCTCGATCGCCGCGCATATCGCGCACCGTCCGTAACCACAGCGAGCTTTCCACCTCGAAATCATGCGTCTTGAAAATCCTGCTGTCAGCGGCGCGCCGGAGCAGCGTCGCTGTCGTTCCTCGCCGGCAAACACTATCGATCGTTCTCGTCCTCTGCAGGAGGAGCGCTCGACGTCGCCAAGCTCCCCAGCGATGGAAACAAACGCGTGGATCTCCGTTCCAATCGTTCTCGAGAGTAACCTCCCGGCTGCGGCTGCCCACGGCTACGGGAGCCGCAACACTTTCCCAGTGTCTACAGTGACGCAAAGCGACGCACCCCATGAGCCGTGGACCGCGTCCCGCCACGGATCGAGACAGTCTCTCGTCACCCACGCCGCCGCTAGCGCCGCCGTTCCGACACGACCCGGGACGCCCGGGGTTCTCGAGCCGTCAGCTCACAAGGAGCACTCGCACGTCGACGACCTGGCCTTCCCGGCCTTCCTCGGCCAAGGCGCTATCAACGAGGACAATAACGGTACGTGCGATGGCCGCCAGGTCAGACGCGGTGCGCTGACGACCCAGATCGGTCGATTTGTACTAGGCGAACCCACACGCTCATTCGCGTCGCCGCCCGGCCGCGCTCCCCGCAGGTCTGCCATTCGACAGCGCAGTACCGCTCGATCCGCTGTTTCCGGGCCACCTGATGGACGCCGAATACCCCCCCCTGACGTGTCACGTGATGGAGACCCCGCACGATGCTGCGGTCCGCGCACACGTCGCCTGTGCCCATCTGACGGCCGAGCGCGGTGTCGCCGAGAAGATCGGCGAGCGTGAGTCAGCGCTGGACGGCGCCGCGACCGGTACACACGGCCGCGTGCTCCCGGAGAGGCCATCCCCTTCGCACGTCGTGGCCGCCGACCCCAGCGCACGTGATGACGAGAAGCCGCGTGCAGCCGCGGCTGTTTCGCCGCGCTCTGGGGCTTTCTCACGTGCCCGCACCAGGAACACCGTCCGCCCGGCAGACGCAACGAACAAGACTCCCGCGAAGGCCGCGAGCACCCGGCCGACGCGAGCGCCGAGGATCCCGGCGGGGTCGCCTGCTCCCCGCACGCCGCAGCAGCGCCGTATTCTTGCAGTGCTGGGCGCGGGGGTCGCGAAGGCCTCGCGGCCAGGGGCTGCGCTCAGGCGGGCCCCTGAGTCAGCGTGCATGGACACGGTGCCCGTCACGACCATCTCTGACGTATGTGGGGCTCGCCGATCCGCCCGACTGGCGGGGGGCGGTGGTGGACGGACGTGGGGCTCCGACTGGACGGTGTATAGCGACGAAAACGACTGCGACGACGACAGCGACAGCGACAGCGGGCTTGGGGGCCGTGGAGGCGCCGCGCGGGGGGCGCGGCGCGGCGCGGGGAGCGTCCTGGGGAGCTTTGCGAGCCTGCGGGGGGCCGTGACGTCCCGCTTCAAGGTGCGCGGACGGAAACCCTACAAAGCAAGAGGGAGTCGAAATCAATCATTGATTATGTATCAATGATTGTAGTTGATCAGACTCATACGCTCGCGTTGCGTCTTCTTCGAGAGTTGAGCAGTTGCTGCGAAGTCCTCGACTTACCCGCTCACCCGGCGTTGATTCCCGTCGCAGGGCGTGTCGCGGCACAGCCTCACGGGCCGGTGGGAGTCTTCGCTGTGGCTCAAGGGGCGCCAGGTGTACCTCGGCGGGTTCAGCACCGAAGAGGGCGCGGCGCGCGCGTACGACGTGGCCGCCCTCGTCCTGCGCAGCGGCCGCGTGGCCACCAACTTCCCTTCGGAGCAGCACGCCGAGGCCGTGCAGCAGTTGTCAGGCCTCCCGCACGAGCTCGTCGTCGCGGAGATCCGCCGCCGATCCTCGGCGTTCGCGCGCGGAAAGAGCAAGTTCCGGGGCGTGTCGGGAGGGGATAGGAGGTGGGAGGCGAGGGTGGGATGCTTTTTGGGGTGGAAGAACACATCGTTCGGTGCCTTTTCAAGTGCGTGCGGTTTGCCCTGTTCCGCTTCGCCTTCCGCAAGCTGGTCATGTGGCTGATCGCTGCATCGGTGCATTCTAACCACGTGGGGGTGGTTTGATTGTTGTATCGTTTATCCTTGCATTTGTATTAATGTTTATTAAATTGATTTCTAAAAATATTCGACGACAATGATTGCAGGCGAGGAGGAGGCCGCGCGTCTGTACGACCGCGCCCTGCTGGTGACCCGCGGCCCGACGGCGATGACCAACTTTGCGCTGTCGGAGTACCAGGCCGAGGTTGCGGCATACAAGCGCGCCCTGATGGCAACCTACGGCGTCGACACAGGCCCGCGCATCGCTCCGCTTGCGACGACTCTGGCGCTGCCGTACGACATCAACGTCATCGACAGCAGCCGGAGCGCACCGACGCCGCGCACGGGGGGCGTGAGCGCAGACGAGATGCGCGGGGAGCCCGCCAGCGCGTCGGGCCTTGGCCCGTGCATGGACGCGGCGCACCCGCGCGCGGCGGCACTGCGGCGCGGTGACGAGCTCGACGAGCTGTGCGCCGGGCTCGCGAAGAAGGGCCGCGCGACGGTGCTGCTGGCGGAACAGCTGCGGCGCGCCCTGGAACGTGGCGCGCCCAAGTGAGGGGAGCAGGGTTGGTGGAAAGGTAGTCATTGATACATCCGCGCAAGGTACGAAGGTGGGTGTGCTATCGCCCTGTCAGGACACCAATGATCGACGCGGCATCGTGCTAGGCGTTCTCGCTTGGCCAGTGGGCGAGGCGACGAGCGGCGTGGCGCGACGTCGGAGGTAGCGCGGGCTCTGTGAGCGAAATCGACCGGCACACGAGCGCGGGCTCACACACAGACAGGTGCGGCGCATGTGGAGCCCCGTGGGATGTGGCGCTGCCGACGCGCCGCTCGGCAGGGCGGCCGCGGCGCCCGCCGTTGCTTTGCTCGCTGCATCTACACGATGTCCCTGCAGCGCACCTTTCTGTCGTTCCTCTGCATGACGAGACCTTCGATGAAGTAGTCGTCGTTGCTCTCATACAGCGCCATCTCCGGCCAAAGGGTGGTAGCGTAGAGCCCCTTGGGCAGACCTCGCGGCACGTCCGAAAGGAGGCACTCATTGGCCGTGAGGTAGCAGAGGTTCTTGCTGCTGGACGACGGCAGCCAGCGGTCGCCGCGGAGTCTCACGCATCCGTCGAGCTCGAGGACCTCCAGCGACGACATCCCCGACGGAATCTTCTCGATGCCGCAGTTGTTCATCTGCAGGCACCGCACGCTGGCACCGCTGGACGCCGGGAGCCACCCGTCGGACACCTCCAGCTCCTCGCACATCAAGTCGGTGCCGACGTGGATGTGCAGGAGCGACTCCATACCCGCTGGCAGCTTGACGGGCGTGTCAAAAATCGACAGTTTGCGGATGTTCTTGCAGCACGAGCTCGGCAGCCACGGGTCGCTGAGGTCGCATCCGTTGACGGCGAGCTCTTCCAGCGCCGTGAGCCCTTCCGGCAGTGGACCCTGATGCCCTTCGACACTCAGCCTGCGCACGTGCCTCGCGGTGCTGAGCGGCAGCTGGTGGTGGCTGGCACACTCGCAGCACAGGCCCCCGCGCGACGAGACAGCCAGCACTCGCAGGCCGTTCATATTCCCGGGCAGCCCGAACGAGCTGGCGTCCAGGACCTCCACGAGGATGTGCTGCTGCCCGCGACGCGCGAGCTCCGCCAGCACGTCGTCCGCGTCCGCGGCCCAGTGGGACTCCTTGACCCGCGTTGCCATAATACGACGCAGGATCTCGTCGTGGTCGAACAGCGTGGCGCCGAAGCCGTTCGCGATCACCACGCATGGCAGGTCCGACGCCACGAGGCCCATGTCACGCGCCCTGGCGGCGACCTTCCGAACCACGCTCAGCGTGTTGCGCGCGCGGTCGCCGCAGCCCCGCACGTTGTACAGGTACCGCTCGCTGCACCGCAGCACAAGAACGGCCGTCGTCGTGCAGCAGCTCGCGAACCTGCGTCTGTCGGACTCGTCGCTCAAGCGGTCGACGATGTTCCGCAGCAGCTCGGCGGGTAGATCGCGCAGCAGCGGCGATGTCTCCAGTGTGGTGGTCGGGTGAGCGACAGCGCTCGCCATCGTGGATCCGGGACCCCACGCGCCTACGAACAAATCAAGAAGCGTTCGCATGGTCGTGGGAGGCGTGTCTAGCGTCCAGACGCGGCGTGGCTGCTGCTTTTGAGAGCTCTCACGCAGACGGCACGATTCTCGCACGCATGTCCTGCGCTCGATGCTGTCACCCGTCGTCAATAATACCTAGATATCGAACTACCACCAAAAGCACATCACTGGCGCAATAGCACCGCGAAGACCGCGGAAATCGCATCGAACGACAACAGGCGCTGTTTGGTCGCGGCGCGCAGCACCCGGGCCCGCCGAAGCCTCGACGTCCGTCCGGCCGATGAAAGCCGAATTCGTGCAGGCCGGGGAGAACCATCGAGAGCAAACAAGCTAGCGATCTGCGCGTTCGCACCTGCCACTGATTTCTGGTAAACTCGATGGGGGCTCCGCCCTGACGTCGTCGCACTCGAAGCCAGCTCCGCTTCTCAGCCGGTGTCGAACTACCCACGACCTCGGCCCCGGCGATCCCGAAGCACCCGCGATCGGCCCGGGGGGGACCTGGCACTGGTGGACTGACATGCAAGCAGCTTCGTCGTCCTGCGCGACACCTCGCATGCATGTGCGGTCCTTCAGCACCGTCTCATCCGGCGGATTCCACCCCATCCCCTTCACGACGCCCCCAGTCGCCATGCACGGCACCGCCGCGCCAACATCCTCGCGAGTCTACCGGATGGCTGGGAAGCGTGCTGAGGTGCGCTCCGGTGAGGAACACGTGCATCTCGAGCACGAGGTGCAGCTCCTGCCGCGCGCACTTGCGCGGCGTGTCGACGTCGGCCGTGCACCCGGCGCATTCGGTGTTGATCAGCGGGAGGTCGTGGATCGTGCACCGCAGAGAAGCGGCGCCGTGCGGTGCGTCGGACGACACGCTCCGCAGTGCAGCTAGCGTAGCCTGCCCTGTCGCGGGCGCTCGGGCGGTCGAACACCACGTGTCCTGCACGTCCGCCGGCAAGCTGCGCAGCGGGTGTTGCACACTGCGTCTTGGGGGCGTCTCTCCGGAGGTGCGCTCCCACGACAAAGGGCGGCGTGCAACGTCCCCTGCGATGCGGTAGAGCCCAAGGAGGGCGAGGTTGAGCTGTGTGTGCGTCGAGGCTGGCCTCCATGTGCCCGGAGCTAGCTCAGCCTGTCCCGCCGCGCAGCGCAGGTGCAAGTGCAGGACCTCATGCGTATGCTTGATCACCACACGGCGGCCACGGAGAGCGGAGGGCGGTGGGCGCATCCCGCACCTCTCGCACGCCACTGTGCCACAGTTGGGGCACGTTCCACCGCCATGACGAGCCCCGCGCGGGGGGGGCGCCCGCTGTCACGAGCCGGGCACTTCAGACGGGTGAGCATGAGTCGGCCGAGCGGATCCTGGTCTCAACTCCATCGCTCCCGGGCCAGGGGCGTCGGCAAACACGACGGGCGCGAAGCGGAGCAACGCTGTTCGCTGCTGACGGTCCAGCGGCTGCTTGAAAGTGCCCGCGCGATCGTAGCGGGCCAGGGCGTGACATGCCGCGGGCCAGGGGACGTTTCGGGGCCGTCAGACGGGGATTCCGGAGTCAGGAGGACCGCTGAAACGGCCCCGGAGGAGCATCAGACCACCGCGCTTTCTAGGCAGGCCGCGTCCCGTGGCAACGTATATTTATCGTTGGAATCTAGCGTCAGATCAGCGAGAAGCGCTTTCCGGCGCCCATCGTTTCGGAGGGCGGCTGTCGCGCCGCGTCGGCACCAGTGACCCGGTGTTCCGTTTGAGGCAGCACAATGCTCCGCTCTCTTCGCCTCGAATGCGCCTGCGCGCCCCGTTCCGCGACGAGCGGCAGGAGCCTCACTTACACAAGGTCACCGGCAACACGCGCGCCCAAGTTCGTCGGCCGGGCGCACGCAGGGGCAGCGCCCCTGCCTGGTAGCTGTTCCACAGCGCGCTTGCGTCGAGCTGCGGCCCGGCGAAGACGCTGTGTCACGGCCAGCGCGTCCGGAGAAACTGTCTCATCATCCACAGGTGCGGCTTCAATTGAACTGATCGCTGAATCCTCCTCAGCGCCGCGAATTCCTCTAATGTGCTCTGCAACAGTGGACCAGGCCGCGGGAGACAACACGGCTCGCTAGGCACGTCGTGGTTCGGCCGAGCTGAGGCGACCCGAGCGTGCCAGGCCGCCGTAGCGTCCGGCCGCGGTCGCGGGCGAGGCGCCACCGCCCGCCCGCGCCAGGGGAGCAAGCTCGTGGCTCCAACCTCATGGCGTGCTGACGCCCGATGTGCGCCCGTTTCCGCGCAGACCTGGTCGAACAGCTCGCTCTAGAGCACTACCTGTGGAGCTCGTGTCGCGTGAACTACAGCGAGGGTCTCAAGAGGTGCTGCCAAACGGCGGTCGAGCTCTACGAGGTGGGCTTCTCCGAGGAACTCTTGCGACACCAGCTCGAAGCCGTCCAGGTGCGCCGCCGCCTCCCGCCTGTCCAGCAAGGCCCCCGCATGCGTCGCGAAGCCCATCGCTCGTCCGCGCAAGCACGAGGCTGCGCCCCACCCAGCGTCGCAGCGTCGCGCCCGCGTCGCGACGCAGAGCAAGTGGGAGGAGGATCCGAGCGTCGTGGGTCTGCGTGCGAGCGTGCCGGAGGGCGTCCCCGAGGCCCAGCGCCCCGTGATCCTAGGGTTCGCGGCGAGCGGCCTTGACGTTGAGGCTTGCGTGTCGATGGCCATCCTGGTCTGGTTGACGCTCCTCGCGCTGCCCGGAAAGGCCGCCGCGCCGCGCCTGTCGCTGAAGCCCACAGCGCCCGTCGACGACCGCAGCAAACACACGTTCGGGGGCTTCGTCGAGATCCTAGTCAGGTGGGGACGCACTGCGCATACTCTGTGGGCCCACAGCGCCTCGCAGGCCCGTCTGTGCGGTGATCCCGCTCGCGCTGGGTCGCAGTGGCGCCCGGTCGCGCCTTCGTCAGCCTCGCATTCGTGTTTAAATATGATGTTGCATGTTTTATATTCAATATGACATCTGCACCCAACCGTTTTAGGACCCTCGCGTTGGGCGTGCGTCGAAGTTCGGCGCCGTCGGCTGCACGCATGCGGCGACGCTCACACGCAGCGCTCAACGCCGTCGCTCGCGAGATGGCAAGGCGCCTGAGTCGGCACCGGATCAGGCCCTGCAGTTCACCGACCTGTCGGCTACGGTGCGCCTGCAGGGGGTGGAACGACCGCCGAATGGTGTGGTGCGACCTCGACATGGTGCAGATGGAGCTGCAGATGGGCGGCAGCGGCGACGTCACCAGGCTGGACGCCGCAGACTACGCGCGCACCGTGTACCAGACCTTGGCGCTCAAAGCACCAGGATTCCCATCCTTGAACTGACGGAGCAACCACCGCAACAACGCGCGCGGCGCCGAGCTCCGGAGCAGGCCAGGTCGCCCTTCTCTCTATCTCCGCATCTGGGCAGTTACATGAGTCGAAGCATGCTATGTCGTGGTGACACTCGCGCTGTAACACCGCTGTCCTGAGGCGGCGCCGTGTCGCGGTTCCACACGACCGCGCACGCCGCGCCAGCTTCGTGCGACAGCTGGCACAAAGCGACCTGCCCCGCGCGCATGTAGCTGCTGGCATGAGTGCAGGCCAGTTGCGCTGGCAGGGTCGGGTTGCGGGCCGCAGCAAGGCGTGCGTCCGCTCGCAACGTCACAGCGGCGCTGCGAGAGAGGCGAGCCACGCGTCACCAAACTCTCGCTCTCCTGTTCGGAACTCTCCTGCCTCCTCTCTCTCAATCGAAGCGCAGGCGGCGCTCACGCCTTCCCCGCGCTCCCGAGCAGCTCGATCTTCTCCCTGACGACCTTGACCATCGCGTCGTGGCCCGCAGTGATCCCGGGCACCAGGTCCGAGTACCCTCCGCTCTTCAGGGCCGCCACGTATGCAGCGCGCACCTCCGTGTTCACGTTGAACTTCGCGCAACCGAGCCGAATGCACTCCTTCACCGTCGCCTCGTCGAGCCCGCTCGCGCCGTGCAGGACCAGCGGCAGCCCCGGGCGCTCCTTGTGGACCGCGTCACGGATCTCCCGCAGCCGCGCGGTGTCGATTTTGGGGCCCGAGGGCGGATACTTTCCGTGCACGTTGCCGATGCAAACGGCGAGGGCGTCGCAGCCCGTCGCCGTCACGAACCGCGCCGCCTCGCCGGGGTCGGTCAGACTCGCCTCGTACGCCTCGACGGTGATGTCGTCCTCCGTGCCGGCAAGGCGGCCCAGCTCGGCCTCCACGCCCATGCCGCGCATGTGCGCCGCCTGCACGTACGCACGGTGATCACGCAGCTGTTCTGGGCACACAGCGGACATCGCAGAGCGCGAAAGCGGCGCAACCACAGCAATAGACAAATGAGGCATGCACGAGTGTGCGACGCTTACCGCGACCGCAGTGCGGGTGAGAGCGGCGTTGGCCTTGAACTCCAGGTGCGAGCCGTCCACCATGAGCGACCCGAACCCGTGCTTCAGCCCCTCGCGCCAGTCCGACTCCGCCGCGTGGTCCAGGTGGACCAGCACGGGCACGGACGCGTGCTCAGCGAGCGCCTTCAGGCCCGCCGCGAGCCCCGCGCCGCCCGCGGGGTGCTTCAGCGCGGCGGGGTGCGCCTGCAGGATCACGGGCGACCGCGCGGCCTCCGCGGCGGCCACCACCGCTGCGCCGCCGGCCAGGTCGTACACGTTGAACGCGCCGACGGCGTACAGGCCCTCGATGGCGCGGCTGAGCATGGAGGAGAGCGTGGGCGGATCGCGGGCGCGCGGGGGCATCCAGCGCTCGACGACGTGCGCGAGGGCGTCCCTAGAGCCAACGTTGCCGGGGAACACCACGTACGGCAGCCCCGGGTGGACGCACTCGGCGCCGTCGAGGACCCAGAGAGGCACGCCCGGGGAGGCCTGGCCGGCGACGAGGGCGGAGTGGGCGCGCATGGCCTTGGCGGCCATGTCCGCTGCGAGAGCATGGCGCCCAGGTGGTTTTTGAGCGACAGAGGGGGGAGGGCGGGGACGGGGGCGCGCGAGGTGGATCGAATGGAGACCAGAGACGCGATGCAGGCCAGGGGAGCGGATTGAGATGCAGGAGAGGCGCATGACCACCGTGGAATTGAAAGCAGCAAAGAATGCGCTGCACGCGGCCGCGTTCGCGTTCGGGAGCGGGTCTGCACCCAGGCAGTGAAGGCTATGACAGGAGACGAGGTGTGCGATTCGAGGGCGGTTGTACCTGACGTGATACCCCCCTTGGCGATGAGGAAGCCCGGCCGCGTGGCCACGCCGTGCACGATGGCGACGAGGCCCGACGCGATGAGGGAGTGAATCGCCAGCGAGTCCTCCGCGTCCTGCCCTCGAATGAGCACGCGCGACGTGTACACCAGCGCCACGCGCCCGCTGGACACCGCGGCCTCCGCAGCCGCTGTTGCCCGTGCAATCTCACGCGCCCGCCCCGCAACGTCAGCGCGCGACGACAGCAGCGTCGAGCTCACCATGATCCGGTCCAGCGGCAGCCCCTTGACCGCGCAGTGGTCGAGCAGCACCTCGAGCTGCTCGGTGGTCTTGGGCACGTAGGACCCGCACACGACGATGCCGCCGCGCGGGGAGTCGTGGCGCGCGGACCCCGTGTGCGTGCGCAGAGGCACGAGGTCCGCGGGGCCCATCGGCGGCCGCGGGGCCTCCCCGGGCAGCAGGCACGCCGAAACGAACGACGCCGCTGTGCGACACAGGTAGCGCTTTTTGCCCTCCTTCTCCGCGAGCATCAGGCCGAGGCCGAAGACGTGGAGGTCCTCATCCGCGGCCGCGTTCACGACGCACACCGACCCGCGCGGGAGCCCCAGCAGGATGTCGCGCACCGAGTCCGGCCCCCCCTGGCGAAGGTCGGGGATGGTGATCGAGTGGACCTTCTCCGCGGGGACGCGCCCGCCCGTCTTCTCCTCGACGTACCGCCGCAGATTGCTGTTCGCGTACCCGAACGCCTGGTCCTTGGCGAACTGCGTCTGCGCCGCTGGCACGAGCTCCTCCCCCTCCTGCACGTAGTGCACGTCGCCCACGGTGTAGCGCCCTCCGGCGAGGAAGAAGGGGCAGAGGATCCAGGCGTCGAAGGGGCCCATGGCCGCCTCGGCGACGTCGTTCTCGAGCGGGAAGTGGCCGCGCAGGGTCGAGTCCGATCGCAGCACAACGGAGTACTGGGCGCCGACGCGCGCCGCGGCCGTCTGGACGTTCTTGCAGACGGCAGAGATGAGCGCGCGCGCCTCGGAGGGCGGGAGCGCGCGTGAATTGGTCATGATGAAGAAGCCCGGGAGGCTCGAGCCCTCCTGCGATGCAGCATGATAGAGCATGGCACGAGGTTGGCGCGCCCGTGGTGCGCCGGGACGACGTGGCAGCGTGCGCGGTTCTCAACATGTGCAGCGCGGCGCGTTCGTGGTGGTGGCAATGAGTCTGGAAACCGTTGCGAGAGTGGCCATGATTTGTGAGCGCGCAGCCACGACGCATTCGTTTCGAGGTGCCGGAAACACGCACGGCCGACCAGTTGTCCCAGCTGACGCCGTGCCGCGCGCCCCTCGTCGGTCGATGCGACTCGCGAGGGCGCAGCGTTCTCCACAGAACATGGTGCGACTCCCGGGGCTGCGAACACGTGTGGCGCACCTGTCCGGCCGCACGGAACGCCTGTTCCAGCAGCGCCACTTCCCACTCCAGCAGCACACGCACCCCGTGCATGGTCTGCGTGCCCGTCGGGTCGTCGTCGAGGACCACCAGGCACCGCGACCTGCCGCCCTCCCACGCGGCGTCCACCTCGCGCTTCGACAGCGGCCGCACCAGTGGCAGCGCGTCGAGCACTTCGGACTTGGGCGCCCGCGGCGGCTCGCTCGCCGCGGCCCCCGCGGCCGCGGGCGCGCCGCTCGGGGCTCGCGCCGTCAGCACTGGTGCGGGGGCCGGGCACGCCACGTCCACGCCCGGGTAGCACTTGACGACCGAGGCGTCGTCCTGGCGGCCGTTGCCCATCGCGGAGCCGTGTAGGAAGAGCTGGTGGGCCGCGGCGGCCATTGGAACCGGGAATTTATATCCGAGGGCCTCCCCGACAACGATGCCGAGGTCCTTGACGAAGATGTCGAGGGCGGAGTGGGGGGTGTAGTCGCCGTCGAGCATGTGCGGCACGCGGTTGCAGAACATCCAGGAGGACCCGGCGGCGTTGCTGATCACCTCGAAGAGCGCGCGCGTGTTGAGGCCCGCGCGCGCACCGATCGCCATGGCCTGCGAGCGAGCGGGTGGCTCCTCGGTTCGGGCGACGATGCACGCGATCCCCAGCTGCAGTGCGCGTGGGCTCCGAGCAGGGCGAGGAGAGGGAGGATGCGTGCATGACGGCAAGCATGGAAACGACGGGCTGCCTTCATGATGGTGCTGCGCGGGGCGCGCGTTACACAGAGAGGTGGGTCTGCGCTGCCCCGTACAGCCGGTCTATCACGCGTGCGGGCGCACCTCTGCCGCAGCGGCGATGTGCACACCGGCCAACAACTGGTTGACCATCTTCACGCTCGACCCCGCTCCCGCGCCGCCCGGAATGCAGTACAGCTTGCCGCCGCTGCCGGTCATCGCGTCGAGCACGCCCCCCGCGCGCGCCATCGCCTCGTCGGAGCCCGAGGCCATGATTGTGAGGGCGCCCGAGGCCGCCTTGGCGACGCCGCCGCTGACGGGCGCGTCGACGTACAGCAGCGGGGGGGAGTGCTTCTCGAGCTTGACCTGCAGCGCTCGCGCGTACGCCGGCGGGACCGTGCTGCACAGGATCACCACCGCGCCCGCAGGGAGTGTCGCCGCTGCGCCCTGCTCCCCGAAAAGCGCCGCGTCGGCCTGCGAGCGAAGTGACGACGCAGTGGTGACGGTCGGTTGTTTCGCGCCGCGACCTCGCGAGAGCGGAGGCGTGCAATGTCGGGGGGGTTGACTTTGAACGGCACACACGTGTCTTTGAACCGCCGGCAATGACCGCAGCAAGGGCTGCTAGGGTCGCTGCTTCTGTGTGGTGCAGCTGGGCGCTTCGATAAGCAAGGACAGGCGCTTAGATAACGGGCGGCGCCCGTGCCGCTGTGGCCGGGTGTCTGCTGCCTGAGGAGTGACGGCCCGCAGGGGCGGCATGAAGACGAGCCGCGGGGGTTCGCTGCATCGCTTCGGCAGCGTCGCGGAGCTCGGCCCCGGCCGCTGCAGGCGGGCACGGTCGTTGCAGTGGCTGCCCGCACCTGGTCGGAGTTGACGACCATGAGGACGATCGCGTCTGCCTTCTCAGCTGCGTGCGCGGGGGACTTGGCCGCGGTGCCGCCTGCGGCGACGAATTTGTCCACGCTCGGCGGGTACACGTCGAACGCGCTGACGTGATGGCCCTGGGCAAGGATGCTGCGCGCCATGCCGGAGCCCATGGCCCCGAGTCCGACGAACGCGACCTTCATCGCGACAACAATCGAGCCTGAGCCGATTTCTGCGCGGAAACGGCGTGGGCGGGCGATCGCGGTGGGGCTCAGGAGGAGGTGTGGATCCCTGTGGCCGCGGGGCGAGCGCGCGCAACGCGGAACGCTGCGTGAGGGGCCGCTGCAGTCACTGTTCATGCAACCGTCGCGCGGGTTCGCGCCAGGCGGTACGTGGTACGGAGTGTGTGAGTGCAGGCAGTTAGGCCCCAGCTATCGCCCGTGACCTTGCGCCTCGGGGGAACCGGCAGATCTACACGGGGCAGGAGTAGGCGCGTTTGGGCGCGAGGGGCATGACAAGGATGCAAGAGCAAGGGCGTTCGGCGGCGGATTGAAGGGCGGGGCAACCTCTGGTGGAGGTGGGATGCCCTAGTTGGCTGTTGCTGCGCCGTACGTGCGCGGCGTGACGCTGAGATGGGCATTCGTTGACATAATATGTCACGGATGTGCGGGAGACGGGCGGAACGTCGCGGGTGCGGCCCGCTGACGTCCGCTTCGCGGCGACAGAGCCCAGGGCCGCGCGGACTGGTTGGGTGCCGTGTGCGTCCCAGATGATCACCTTTCTGGAACGCCGCGCCGCCGTGCACAGACGTCGATCGACGCTCCTGCCCCAGGCTGCGCAGGGAGCTGCGCCGCCTCTTCCCTGGTCGGAATAAGCTCGGGGTGGTAGTCTGCGCTTGATCGTCGATGTCAACGTCCCGTCGAAACAAGGTAGGGCGCTCCCCCTTGCACCAGTTCACTGCCGGCATCACTCAGCGTGCGGCGGCCATGGCGCAACGAGCCACGCGCGCGCTGATTGTCACCTCCCCTTCACACCAACTGACTCAGGCGCGCGCGCTGACGCAGGCGTAGCTGTGCAAGACGTCAACATGCGACAGACTGGATTCAGGTGCTACGGCGGTGTCGAACGGCCGCTGTCCTGTGCGTTGGTGGCGGCTGTCGGTCGTCCACACTGTCCACGCCGCGGTCCTGCTCGTGGATGGTCGGGCCGTGTGGCAGAGGGAGGCCTCGTCGGCGCATGTGCGACAAGTGCAGTGCCGGTGCTCGCTCGCTCATCGCACGCCCCAACGGCTCTCCCGGCTGTTACTCCCCCCCACACCACCCCCCCCGGGGCCCCCGGGGGGGAGCTGTGGCGTGCATGAGTCATTATGGGCCATGATGGCGAACCGCCCGCCGTGGAGCCAAAGACCCGAGGCGGTGGCGCGGCACGCACTTTGCGCGCACGACCGAACGCGAGCGCCGAAGACCCCGCGGGCTTCCCCCACGGCAGGTTTTCCCCTCTTCAGTCCGCTGCGGCACTGGCCTCCTACTCCTCGCGCGGGAGACTTCGGCGGGGCCTGCGGCGGCGACAACACGCACGATACGCGTCCGGAGAGCGAGTACGGTCGCCGCGCAGCAGCCAGGCGTGCAGCAACGCGCGGCGTGAGGTTGAGAGAGCGCCGCGGCAGGCTGGGACCCGCGCAAGGCTCCCGGGGCAGCAAGGCGCGAGGAAAAGTAACGTCCGGGAGGATACTCTGATTGCGGAGCGTTTCTGGGATCGCGCAGCGTCTCTGCGGCCGTTCGCGGGCTGCTCGAAAGCGGGGGAGGGCGCTCCAGGCAGCAGGCCCGCGCCCGACACGTGGGCAGCTAGCAGGTCCAGGCTATGTCGGCGCTGTTCGACTTCTCGAGCTTCGTGCAGGTCATTATCTTAGCGATATGCACCTGCACGTTCATCAAGCTGCGCTTCCCGAGCGCTTTGAGGCAGGAGCAAGGGTGCGCCCGACGCCGTCACGGGCACCCCGCTGCACGCCCAGCACCGTGAACCACATGTCCTCCGCTCGTTCTCGCTCGCTGGGACGGAACCTTCGCGGGGACCCGCTGAGAGCTCTCCGCCGGGGCGCGTCTCTGCGTTGTGGCAACGTCCGTCGTGCCGGGAGGAGCCCCGCACACCTCCGTCGCAGACATCCGGCCGCTGCGCATGTTTGCAGGTTCCGGGGCCTGTTGTGGAAGTTCGCTCGCGTCGGGGAGCGCCTTAGTCCGTGGGTGGGTGCAGCATGCATCGTCATGGGGCTGCGGACGCTCTTCGTCTGACGGCGGAGCGCAGCGGCGCAGCTTCCGCGCGAGAACTACCGAGGTGCACGCGTCGGAGCGTTTCCGACGCGATCCCTCTGTGACGCGACCTTCTCAGCGACCTGGTGCCGTCACAACGCAACTGCACCTCGGACGCGGATCCTCGTGAGGCGAGGCGCAGCTAGGCCGTTCCGGCGGTGTACACTCCAGCCAGAATGCCGTGCGCGGAGAAGTGCTTGTCGGAGCGCGCAGGTGACAGCGCGGGCGACGGCTCATGCTTACATCAGGTGCAGCGCACAGCACGACCGTGCCGATGCGCGAGGCGACTTGACGGTGCCTGCGAGCGAGCGAAGCTCAGGCTGCACGTCCGGTGGGCGAGTTGCCAGCGTTGATCATCGGCAGGGCAACGTGGCAGTTGTGCTAGCGCAAGCGAAGTAGAAGAGCTGTCGTCACACGCCGCGGCGCCTCCGCGGATGCTCGAGCTAGTGGTTTAACTGCACAGGCTGATCGGAGTCCCCCTGCAGCGCCGCGCGCCGTTCCGGGGTATGTACAGAGCGCCCGCCCGCATCAACGTCGACGCGGCTGCGGCGAGCCCACGGCACCGAACGCGCGCCGGCGGAGGCTGCTCGGCCGGGCGCGTACCCCGACGCATCCGCGCATCGTGGCGGACCCGCCGCGGAGGCGTCGGGGCGTGCAAGCAGTCGCGCGGGGCGAAGTCGTGTAGCAGCACGAGGTGGGCGCTGGCAGGCCGGGGCGCGCCCGGGGCGCTCAGTTGTCGTTGTCGGACGAGTCCCAGATGCCCTCCTTCTCCCAGTAGCTCTCGTCGACGCTGTTGTCGAGGATCACCGAGCGCGGGGTGGCTGCCGCGCCGGGCTTCCCCTTCTGCTTCTCGTCGACCAGGAGGTGGTCCATGCGGATCTTCTTCGACGTCAGGTACCCCGCGTTCACCTCGTTCGCCTCAATCTGCACCGGGATGCGCCCGCTGACGTCCACGCCGAGCTCCTTGAGTAGCCGGATCTTCCGAGGGTTGTTCGTCATCAGCTGAATCGACTTGATGCCCATGTCCGCCTGCGGAGACAGCTCGAGGCGGGCACGGCCGTGAGGCGCGGGCCGCGGGCCGGGCGCGGCCGCGCGTCGCGTCGGCGGTCCGTGCTGTGCTGGCACACTTCCACAAGCGTGGACGCCGCGAGCCAGCGGCGTGACGTGGCTTCGCACGCGGGCCCGGGCGGCGCCCTCGATGCAAGGGGGACGCCGCGGGGCGCGAGCGGCGTCGGGGGGCGCTGTGCGGCGCGGGAGCGCACCAGGATGTTGCGCACTGAGGTATACTCTCGGCAGTCGTCCGGGAGGCCGAGGGCGCGGTTCGCGTCCACGGTGTCGAGGCCCTGTGCGAGGAGGGGGCCGGGTGCGTGCTCTGGTGGGCGCGCGAGGCGGGGGCGGGCGCTCGCGGCGTCGCGATCTGCGCGGCCAGGACGCAGCCGCAGGCGGACCTCATGCCGCTGCGCGGGCGCGCGGCGTCGCGCGAGGTCGCGGGGGGCGGCCGGGGACGCGATCAGATCACGGCGGGGCGGCTCACCGTCTCCTGGAGCCTGTACGCCGCGATCTTGTTGGCAAGCCCGATCCCTCGCCCCTCTTGCTGAAGGTAAATCACAATGCCGCACCCCTTGCTCTGTACGAAGTCCAGCGCGTACTGCGAGGCGAACGAGGAGCGCGGGGCGACCGGTGAGCGCGGGCTGGCGGGGTCAGGCGTCGTTGGCGCGCCGCGGCTAGCCCGGGGGGCGCGGCCGTTGGGCTGTGCTTGGCTGGCGTTGTCCAGCGCCGCTGGCGCGCCGCAGCCGCGCACCAACGATGCGCGGCGTCGCGAGGAGCGATCTATCGAGCAGATGTGTGCGGCGAGCGCGCGACCGCGCCGCGCGCGGGCCGCGCGCGTCGCCCCGGCCGCCCGGTGGCCCGCACGGGCCAGCAGGAAGCTCTGGGGCGGCGCGGCGAGGCCCGACAGAGCGCGGGGCGCGACTTGGGAGCCGTGGGCGTATGTGTGTGCCCGTCGGTTGGCGCGCGCAGCCCCGGCCGGCGTTCGTGGGGCAGGCCGGGCCGTGCGGGGGGCGGCGGACCTGGAGCTGCTCTGCGCAGTCGCATTTGAGGGACCCGAGGACCTCCGAGGTGAAGCACGCATCGTGTACGCGCACAGGAATGTCCTCGCCGTCCTCCGGCATGCCGTAGCAGATCGCCATGGGCTCGGAGAAGGTGGTGCCGTCCACCGTGTGCCTGTAGGCCCTGCAATCGCCGCGGATCGCACGCGTGCGCGTGTGGGTCGAAATCCGTACGGAACGCATGGAATGTTTGCTCGATTATAGGTCGTTCGCGTCCTCGGATCGCGCTCGGACGCCGCGGCGGGCCCGCGTCGGGGTGGGAGAAAAGGCATAGCCCAGAGCCGCGGGAGAATCGCGCGGACGCCCGCGGTGGAGCGGTCACAAGGCGGGCCGGGTGGCACGGGCGATGCGGGTCAGCGCAGGGGCGGCCGCACACGCGGCTCGCGGGGGGCGGAGGGTGGCGCGCGCGCTAAGTTGTTGGGTGCAGAGATGCGTCGTGGCGCGAACCTGACGCGGAACTTCCCCGTGCGCGTGGGCAGCAGCGTCTCGGCGACAAACTTGGTGTCGACCTTGACGTTTTTCACCTCGTCCGTGCGCGCGGCCGCGCTGGCGACCTTGGGCGCCGGGCCCCGACCCTGGGCATTCGTCTTCGCCTTGCGCGCCCTCCGCGCCGCGGGGCGGCCCCTGCGCTGCGCCCGCATCGCGCAGGGTCGCACGGTCGTGCCGACCGCGTGCATTCCGATCATGATCGCCCGCCCTCTTCCTCGCGCGGGCTGCCTCGGTGCAGTTTCCGACTTCTGGTCTGATCACTCCGCAGCGGCTCTGTCGCGGTCGCAAAGGTACGTCAGACGAAACCCCGGCGAGACAAGATCCTATACACGCGCACGGCGGCGCGCACGGCCCGTGAAGGCCCCGGGACGGCCCCGACTGGGACGGTCCGACTCGTCCCCCCGGGCTGTCAAACGGTATCACGCTCGTTCGCGGCCGGCCGGGCTCCCCAGGCCGCCAGCCGCCTCCCGACTCCCTGTTCACGCAGTGCGGTCCGTTCGGCCCGCTTCGTCGCCGCGCGATCCCCAGGCCCGGGCCGCGCTTCGCGGGGAGGTGATTCTGCAGGCCATGCGACGCGTTGAGACGCGCCGCGAGGGACGTTCATGCGATCCGGCACTACGATCCGGATGAACGTGATGGGCATCGTGCTACCACGAGCGAAGCGGATTTTTGGCGACAGATGCCGGGGGAGTGGACGTCCGTCCACCTGGTGTCATGACCTGGTGCCTCGCGGGCTCTAGGGCGGCGTTCCGGCGCAGCAACGGGCATCCTGCGCGCCTCGCGAGCTCGCTGGACCAGGGCGTCTAGCCGAAAGTTCGCGACAGCTCCGCAACACGTGCGGTTCGAGCACGCGACATCCGCACCAGCACTGCGCGCGCACGAGCGGTTCCAGAGCTGCCTGTCCTCGCGACGATCGAGTTTTTCGCGTTTCGAATTGTCTACTCGTCCCGACCGATCGGCCCGTCTCGTTGCGAGCGCCGGTCACGCAAGCCTAGCACATCGGGCCGTTGCGACTCCCAATGGCCGGACAATAGACGGCCCAGGCGGGCACAACACGCGGCGAGATGATAGGCAGAATGAAGCACATAGCAACCAGTACACCGCGGCGGCCGCTCGGCGCCGCTACGGCGCACCAACCGCGGGCGCCTGCCGCCCAGCCAGCTCGTAGACGGGTGGACGCTGCGCTCCACCTGAGCTCCTCCGGCGTGATCCCCTCGGCCCCGCTGCGGTCCGACGCGCCGCACGAGCACGACGCCGCGGCCCATCCCGCCGCATCCCTCCCGCAGTCGTCCACGGCGGTGGCCGAGTCGCTCCTGGCGCCGCCCGCAGCCCCCTCCGGGCCGCCCAAGGCGCCGCTGCCTCCGGACCAGGACCCCCACGGCGGCGACGATTTCAGCACGACCAAGGTGAGCCTGCGCCGGAAGCCGGCCATCGGGGCGCGCCGCACACCGCACGCGCTCCCTCGGCCCACGCCACATGCAGCGTCCCTAGGGAACCTTCGCCGCGACGCGCGCATCGGACCGCCCCGAACGCGCCGCCCGCGGCCAGGACGCGATCGCTGATCTGCGGGACGCGAAAACCGCGTCGGATCGCGCAGGCGTGCGCGCCGCGCGCCGCCCGAGCGGGTCGCACCACCCTGCCCACTCAAACCTCGGGCCCCTGTGCGGCGCCGCTGCGCGCCTAGGCGCCCGCTCGCATTGCACACACATGCGCACGGATCGATAGATTGCTCGAGCGTCTGATGCGGCCGGCGTCTCGCGCTGAGCGTCGCGGAAAAGCCGCATCCTTGAAACGTGCTGGGCTGCTGCTGCGGGCTCACGCAGTGCGTTGTCCGGCCGCTGGGCGCTGCAGGCGTTGGTGGTGCTGAGTGCCGGATACGTGGCCATCATGGTGCAGATACTGAGTCTGCCAGTCACCCTTCCCAGCCTGACAGCGTCCGGGATGGGGGCAGCAGGCGCAGCGGCAGTGCTCGCCGCCGCCGGCGCCGCAACGGCGCTGGGAAAGCTCGGGCATTCGATGTTTTCGGAGCGCATTCCCGCGAAGGCGGCGCTCTGCGGCATCCTGCTGCTCTCGGCCGCGGCGAACGCCGGCCTGGGGGTCGCGCTTTCAGCATCATCGAGCCCAGCAACGGTCGTCGCTACCATTGCAGGTGCGGGCTTCCCTCCCTGACGCACCGTTCCGCGCCGTTTCGACGCCCCCGCGCCCACACGCCACGCGACATGCGAGAAATCGCGTTGACGCGGCCCGGGCGGGCCGTTCCGCGCCGCAGCGGGCCGTTTACCTGGCGGCGGGACAACAGCCGCCGCGTCCCCGGGACCCGCCCGCGCACCGCGTCGCTCAGTCGCTGTCCGCCCGCGGTCTGTGCGATGCTCGCAGCGTGCGTGGCGGCAGGGCGGCTCGTGACCGCGGGAGCGTGGCTGGCGGGCACGCGGCTCATCAAGGCCTGGGTGCCGCCCGAACGCCACGGGACCGCGATCGGCAGCCTCGGATTCGCGTCCCGCATCGGCGTCGTGGTGTCCTCGCTCGTCCTGGGCGCCCTGCTCGTCGCGGGCGTCACGCCCGACCAGCTGTTCGTCATCGTTGGCATCGCTGGCGTAGCAGGTGCGCGCCGACCGCACACCCCGCGGACGCACGGCACGCAAGCCGCGCCGCGCGCAAGCCGCGCCGCCGGACGTACGCGCAGCGCCAGCCTCCACACGTGTGCCACGCGACTCTCACGCACGTGGTCCTGACGCTGTGTTGCGAGCTCCCGGTTGTTGCAGCCTCGGGGCTCCTGTGGACCACGCTGCCGGATCAGAGGCCCCAGGGTGCGGCCGCGGCGAGCCCCGCGGGCGCGCGGCACCCCGCCAAGGCGCCCCCCCGCAAGCGCGAGAGCACACCCGAGGCCTTGTCGCGGTTCGCGAGCAACCCGCGCGTGTGGCTCATGGCCACGGCGCGGTGCTGCTACCAGCTGATCTTCGAGCTGCAGACCCTCGGGCCGCTGCTCCTGACGTCGGCGCTCGCGCTCGCGCCCGGGGAGGCCGCGCAGGCATCGGCGTTCTTTTCGCTCGGCGCGGGCGGCGCGGTGCTCGCCGGCGGGCGCGTCTTCTCCGCGCTGTGCTGCAAGGGCCGCACCGCGCTGCTCGTCGCCCTCGCCGGGGCCTGTGCGCTCGCGCTGCTGGCGCTCGAGGTGTCGCTCGGCCTCGCGCCGAGCTACGGGGGCACCGCGGGCGGATTCGGCGGGCACGGGCATCTCGTGCCGCTCTGCCTGGTCGTCGCCGGGGCGGCCGGCGCCACGCCTTACTACGTCGGGGTGTCGTCGTTCACGATGCGTGTTGGCGCGACACGTGCGCCGCTCCTCGAGGGGCTGAGCGAGACGCTGGCGTACGTGGCAGCGGTGGCTTTCGACTGGCGCGCGGGCGAGCTCGCGGGGTCGGGCGCGTGCGAGCCCGTCCTGCGCGCGCTGTTCTTCTCGGCCGTCGTTGCCGCGCTGTGCGTGCCAGCGCTGACGTGGCGGCTGCGGCCCGAGCGCGCCACGGCGTGACCCGTCGGGTCGAGATGCGGCGCCCGCGCAGTGCTGCCGCTGCGGTGGCGTGCGGGCGACCAGCGCACAAGCGCGGCTCGTGCGACGCAACGCGGCTGCTGTCGCAGGTGGCTAGACGGGATTCGGCCTGGCCTGGGCGGGCGGAGACCGCTCTTGTCCGCCCATCACAGTGTAGCGATTCACATTCAACCAGCTCGTCGCATTAGCGTGTACATTGAGCGACGCAGAAGCTGGAACCAACCATGTAGTTGATACCATGTGTGGCGTTATTTCGAAATTCAGAGGTAGAAACCCCAGTTCCCAGCGCCTGTCGGCCATACATTACCAGGCTCGTGCATGAACGATGATGTGAAAGGGAACGTGCGGGGACTTGAGTCAGCCATCATCGCTCGCAGATCCGCGGCGACGCGTGGCGCTCTTCCTGGGCAGAGCGGGCCTTAGGCGGGCGACGCTCGCGAACGCTTACATTTCGAGCGCTCTGACCGCCATCTCCAGCGCCCCCTCGTACGTCGCGTGGCCCCCGATGAATCCCGCCGCGTGCACAAACACGCAGCCCTTGATGCCGCTCACCTCGTCCAGCTTGTCGTCACGGAGTCCCCTCCACGGCTCAGGAAGCATCTGCGAGCGTGCACGCACAGGTGCGGTCGGAGTCGCACGCAGCGCGAGCAGAGGCGGCTGCGGTGTTGCTGGCTGCGCCAGCCGTCGCTCAGTGGCACAAACGGCAGCGCCGCAACCTGCGGGGGCGCGCAGACGGGCACACCTTGCGTCCGTCGAACGAAGACGGGCTCAGCGGCACGGCCTGGACGCGCCACTTGCCCTCGCGCTGATCTTTGTACAACACGTAGATGGCCTCCCCCACACAACCCTCCTCGCGCTCGAGATCGAACAGGTGCTCCTTCCACGGACACACCTGGTCGAACCGCAGGATCTGCACAGCAAGGGGCACACGGCGCCTGCGACGTGAGACGCTGTGCACCGTGCGCGTCGCCAGAGGCGCGGCCGCATCGACGCGCACGGCCGCCGACTTGCCTTGCCAGACGGGTGCACGTCCTTCCTCGCCTTGAGCGCCGCGCTCACGAGCCCGCGCGCCGGCAGCCAGCCCTTGCTCCAGTACTCCAGATCAGCCAGAAACTCCCCCCCCGCCATCTGGCTCGCCTTGGAGAACCGTTCGTCCTCCTCCTCGGCCGAGCACGGCTCGTTCCAGCGCGCCGCCATCTTCGAGACGCGGCTCGGCAGGTCCGTGTTCGACACGTAGCGCGGCTTGGCGTCGACCTCGTACAGGGCGACGCCGTTGTCGTTGGCGTCGACCGCCTCGATGAAGTTCTTGTACATGACAAGGTACAACTCGTCGACGCTCGGATCGGACTCAGATTTGCCGAGCTGCTGCGCGATGATCTTTCGACCGAAGTGCTTGTACACGAGGCCCGCGGAGGACAGCCGCGTGTTGAAGCCGTGGCCAAACACGTCCTGGAACTCCTTCTGGTGGTGGTCGAACCTGCACGCAAAGCGCAGGGTGCCAGCGGTCTGCAGTGCAGTGCAGCGACCGGCCAGCACGGAGCCATCTGATGGCATTGAGTCATTTCGGCATCCGGGACGCCGTGTTCGATGACCGCGAGCGTCAGCAGGGCTCCCACTGTGCGCCTGGCCTCGGCGTTTCGCGCGCGGGTGCGCCTGGATCCCCGGCGCGGGGCCCTGCCTGCCGCGCGCTGCGTCGTACTCGCCGCCCACGTCGATGACGACGTCGAGGTCCTTGAGCACCGCGGGGTCACGCGTGCGCACGACGTCGGCCGCGGCGTACTCCGGCAGCAG
Organism: Pedinophyceae sp. YPF-701; assembly: GCA_916048055.1. Lineage (NCBI taxonomy): Eukaryota > Viridiplantae > Chlorophyta > Pedinophyceae > Pedinophyceae sp. YPF-701. The sequence continues at coordinate 151,654 of CAJZHL010000015.1, read as the reverse complement.
CTTCAGCAAAAACACCCCCAGCGCCTGCGTGCCGCCAAGAGGAGCACAGCGACTCGGTATCGCGGCGCCAGACGCCCTCCACAGATCGGTTGGTCAACGCGAGTGTCATCTCCAGTATGTAAGTGACATCGCACCGTTACGCGTGTTCCGCATCCAGCGCGCAGGGCGCCAGAGCAGGCGCTGTTGCGTGCTCAGCGCCGCACCAGCGCGGCCGGTGGGCGCACCCGCCCGGTGCTGAAAGTTCCCGGCACGCCGATACCGCTCACCTCATCGCAGTGGAACTTGCCGTTGTGGGTCCCGATGCGCGTCATCTTCCGCTTCATTCCGCCACCAGCGGCGCACACAACACCACGGACGCGGGCGCTCGCGGAACCGAAATTCTGTCGGCCCTGAAGGAGCCTCCGCAGCATACGTGCGTCCCCGTGCGCCAACTGTGCACGCGGCGGCGCGGGGTGGCCCGTAGGGGAGGCGGGGGGCGGCACTTGCTGGACTACAGGGGGGGGAGACGTGAAGGGACACGGCTGCGGGACCGAGACACGACGTTGCGGGCAGAGCCGACTGCGCGAGGTGCAATCTCTCGTTTGTCACACACAGGTGAGGACCCAGCCTGTACACGCCCCAGCCTCGCTGCACCCCTAGTGCATCTGTCCCAGTTGAGGCATTGTGCGTCTTGCATCTATTGGTGACTTTGGAGTCACAGCCCCCAAATGCATTAGCTCGGCCACGCCTTCGAACCGGCATGCCGACGCCGTTGAAGCGAGGAGCGGCGCTGCGGTGTATGCGTTGCCGTTTCACTGCCGCACCATCGCTGCGCGCCAGCCCTATCGCGACTCTCGGCGTGACGGCTCTGCTCGTCTGATATCGAACGTCCTGCTGGGTCGCGCGGGTTCCGCACGGGCCCCTGGCATTGTACGCGAACGACGAGCAGATTCCATGCTGTTCCAACCCGCCGTGCTACCCCGCGCAAGCCTATCGGTCCGTCTCGTGCACCCTCCGAGGATTTGCACCTACTCACCATGCGAATCCTCCGAGGAACGCGTATCGGGGGCGCGGCACCGCTCGCGTGCGCCCCTGGCCGCTCCCCAACGTCTCGCCGCGCTCGGGTGCCGCGCAGGAGCGAAGCGGGGTAGCCATGGACGCGTGGAAGTCGGTGAAGCCGTACGTCAACGGCGGGCTCGCCGGCATGGGCGCTACATGCTGCATCCAGCCCATTGACATGGTCAAGGTGCGCCACGGGGAAGGCAACACGTTCCGCCTCGCCCCGCCCGCCAGCGGCTCCGGCACGCGCCCGCCGCGACGCCGAACGCAGCAGTACACTGGCAACATGCTTCCCGGGCGCCCGCACGCCGGGATCGTCTCGCCGCGCCGCGCCCGTCGCGCTCGGGAGTGACGCTCGTGCCAAGGGATCTCGGCGCCGGTCCGGTCCCGTGCCCGCAGGTGCGGCTCCAGCTGGGCGCGACGGGGGGTCCGTTCAAGGTCGCCAGCGACATCATCAAGCAGGACGGCTTCGGATCGCTGTACAAGGGCCTGAACGCGGGCCTGGTGCGCCAAATGACCTACACCACCGCCCGGCTGGGCCTGTTCAACAAGTTCAACGACGGGCTGAAGGAGATGAACAAGGACACCGGGAAGGTCCCTCTCTGGCAGAACGCCGTCGCGGGGCTCGCCGCTGGCGGCCTGGGCGCGGTGGTGGGCACCCCCGCGGACCTCACGCTCATCCGCATGCAGTCGGACGCGACCCTGCCGGCCGCGGAGCGCCGGAATTACACTGGTGTCATGAACGCCTTCGTGCGGATCACCAAGGAGGAGGGGTTCATGGGCCTGTTCGCTGGATGCGGCCCCACAGTGGTGCGCGCCATGGCCCTCAACATGGGCATGCTCGCGTCGAACGAGGCGGCGAAGGACCTGCTCGCGTCGACCGCAGGGATGGACAAGGGCACGCCGAGCAACACGTTCACCGGTGCGGCGCCCCCGCCTGCGACCCGTCCCCTGCAGTTCTGTGCTGCATTGCACGCTGCCCCGCACCACTGCCCCGTCGTCGCTGGCACGTGCGCCGTGCCCGCGGCCGCCGCGGCCGCCGCGCGCCCTCCAGCGCACCGCGGCCGCGCCGCCGGCGCCCGCTCGCGGCGTCCGCGGCCACCCCACATTCGCACAGCCAGCTGACCCGCAGCCCGCCGTCGCCCCCTTTCTCGCGTCGCAGCGGCCTTCATCTCGGGCTTCTTCGCGTCGTTCTTCTCGCTTCCGTTCGACTTCGTCAAGACGCGCGTCCAGAAGATGAAGAAGGGCCCTGATGGCAAGTACCCTTACAAGGGGCCGATGGACTGCGCGATGCAGACGCTCAAGAACGAGGGCCCGCTCACGTTCTACACGGGCTTCCCCACGTTCTACGTCCGCATCGCCCCGCACGTCACGCTTACGCTCGTCTTCATGGAAGCCATCAAAAAGTTCCAGGCCGAGTACGGCCTCTGACGCGCCCGACCGGAACCGGCCGCCGCCTCGCACCGGCTGTGACACTCGACTCGACACGCGTGGACGTCCGGCGTGCGAAGCGAACCGCCGCCCGTGCCGCCGATGACGACCCAGCGCTGCAGGTGCGCACCAGGCGTGGCGCCTGGGGTCGCATCGCAGCACGGTGCGAGCGAGCGCCGGTCTGCTGCGAGCGACGCCAGCCAGGGCTCGAACGCGTTCCGGAGGACCTTGCCCGCGGGATGGGCCCGTTCAGGCTCGCAGCGCGCGCAGTCAGGTTGCCAGACGCGGGAAGTGCGCTGCGTGTGCTTGCGGGCGGGACGCGGACGGCACGCGGACAAGCGAACTCGTCCTCGTGCTCCGACATGCGGTCGTCATGCTGTTTTTCAGGCGCGCCGCTTCTCCGCTATCCGCGACTCACATGCGTCGCGCGAGGTCTCCGCCTACGCGGACGGCAGTCCCTCGGGGGTCTTCTCCTTTGTGGCGGCCTTCCGGTTCTTCCAAAGCCCGCCGTAGCGGTAGTGCGGGTGCTCCTCGTCCCCATCCACGACCCCCCCGGACACGTCCTTCCAACACCCACCGCACGCCATGTGCCACGTGCCGCTTGCGTCCACCTGGCAGCGGATCAGCAGGTCCTTGCTAGCACCGCACAGCGTACACTCCTTCTGCCCCTCCTCGTCCGGCTGCCGTCCCTCGCGTGCTGCACGTCGCGCTGCTTTCACCGCCTTCTTGTGTGCGCGCTTCGCCGCGCGCGAGTCCGTCTCGACATCCGCTGTATCGGGACCCTCGCTGCCTGCAGAACCCGCGTACGACGCCGTCGTGCCGTTGGCCTCCGCGGCGCCATCGTCATTGCTGCGCTCTTCGCCGTCCGCCTGCTTGTCCGCCCGCTTGGCCGCGCGGCGCTTGGCGTTGCAGGACTTCGAGCACGTCGTGACCTCGTCCCAGCAGCGCTCCCACTTCTTGCGCCACTGCGTTGCAAGCAGGTGAGACAAGATGCAAGGCTGCTGTGCACAAGGAGCGTGCGCATCGCGCAAAGGCGGTGACATGCAACCTTGGTGCCGCGCGTTCCAACACCAGTGCGTTAACTAGTCGCTCCAGTGCGTTGTGAAGCTCTGAGCGCCGCGGTCAGCGCCTGGCAGCTCGAAGGACCTGCATGAGGCACAGCTCGCTGGCCACAGATGCACGGACAGCGGGGCCGTGTTTCACCGTGAAGGGTCGACCGCATACTACGCAGTCCTTTGAAGGCAAGTGCTCCTTCTTGACGCCGCGCATCGCTTCCCCCTTGCCCCTCTTGGCCTCGCAAACTGCACTCCGCTCCCAAGGCGCCGGTGGGTGCGTACCGCGGCCGCCGCTTCCTGTCGCGCGCAGTGTACTGTTCAACCCGTCTAGGGGTGCGCCAGAAAAGGCCCGCCCGAGCGGGGCGGCACGCGCTACGACAGCCAGCGGCCGCGCAGCGAATCGCAGGACGGGGCTCACGGGCATGTGCTGCTGCGCGCCCAGGGGCCGGCACCTTCGCTTGTCTGCGCGGGCCGCGTCGTTCGGCCCGCTCTGAGACCGCGTGGCGTCACGCCACGGTGGCGTGGGTGGGGGTGTGTTGGTTCAAGGTACAACTTTGGGGCGCTGGCCGGCGCAGCGCACGCCGCAGCTCGAGTCCAGCGTCTGGCCACGCGATGGCTGCGGCGCGCGCACGTGTGCGCTCGATCCTGCGCCGGGGCAGACGCCCAAAAAACACGTGTCTAGGATCATCGTCAACATATTTTGTGCAATTGCGTGCAGCGTCAGGATTCTGCATCTTGGTGCGCTCGCGGCGCGAAGGCGGTCCGCCGCTGCCTGCTCGTGCCCCGCCTCCGTCGCGTCGACCTCCGCGGGCGCCGGGCACGTGCCGCAACAGACCTAATGCTCGCGGCGCTTACCGCAGGCCCGGCACCACGTCATCGAAAGGTGACGGCCTAGAAGCGTTCGCTCATTACACTGCCCTGCACCGGCAGCGTGACATCGTTACTTTGTCCGCCCCCCGCGACGGGACGCACGGCACACTGCCATGAGGGTGTGCAGGCCTCTCCGCCGCCTGCCCGAGCCTCCGCGCACAGTAGGGAGAGTCCTGCGGGTGCTCCGGCTGTGTCGCTCGCTGCCACCCCTGTTTCGTGAGCGCGTGGCGACGGCGCCTGGGTCCGGAGTTATACTAGGCCGAGGGGCCTGGAGGCCGGCGCGGCGCGGCGCCAATGCCGGCGCGGAGCGCGCTGCTCGTCCTCTCTCGGCGGTCAAGGTTGCTGCCACCAGGACACCTGAGACTACTTGGTGCGTGCCCGCGTCGTGGCGTCGCGGAATTCTGTGCCCATCGACGTAGAGCAGCAGCCCCTGCGGCGGGGCGCCTGCGGTCCCGCTGCTATGCAAATTTCGAACGAATGCACGCCGTTCTTGGCCCCCGCGCCGCGCCGGGCGGCCGTGCCGCCCCGGCAGCCGCAGGGCGCGGCAGCGATTGAGTGGGCGGGCGGCAAGCCCGCCGTCGCTCCCTGCGCGATGGAATCGTTTCTGGCGCTTCGTCCTGCAGGAATCTCCTCCGTAGCACCCGGATTTCGCCCAACTAGGACGCGCTGACGCACTGCCGCGCTCGGATTCCCCTGCAGGCTCTCAGGCGACAGCAGCCCATCTCTGCGAGACCAAGCGGGGCCGAACGTGATCAAGATGGCTACGGACGCGAACGGTTCCTCGGTAAGCCGTCCGGGGAGCGCAAATGCACCCGCCCACGCGGACGCCACGCGCGCACCGCGGCCAGCGCGCAGACTGCCGCCCGGCCTTTCGCGGCGGAGCGTCCCGGCCTGCACACGCGCAGCAGGCTCCTCCCTGCGCCGCCCCTCCTATTTCCATCGCGCCCCCCGCGCGTCCAACCGAGCCAATTCCGCCCGTCGCCGCCGCACTGCCGGCGCCATCCACCTGGGGGCTCCACTTGCGTGCGGCGCGGCCCAGCGCGGCGCTGCCCCGGCCCCCCGGGTCCCCACCAGCCTAGTCAAGCCCTCCCTGCGCAGCGGCGATGCTTTGTTACACACAACTCGCCGCCCCAGCCCCCCGCCTCCGGCCCCCCATCCCACCCGCCTCCCCATCCGCCGCGCCCCGCGCAGGTCTTCGGGGCGGTCGCGCGCCTCGCAGACCTCTCCATCGCGGACAGCGCGTCGGCGAAGGAGTTCGGCGAGCTTGTCGCCGCCGTCGTCGCCGCCGACGACCAGAAGGCCGCTGCTGGCGCCGTCGCGGACAAGGCCAAGGCCGCCGGCGCCCCCAAGGCGTTCAAGGACGGCTGCCTGCTACAGCACGTCCTCAAGGTCGCCGGCGAGGACAAGACCAAGGAGGGCAAGGGCCGCGCCGCCGCGATGCGCACGCTCGAGGCCCTGGTGGCGCTCGGCAAGCCCGCCGAGCCCTACCTCGTCAAGGCCCTCGGCCGCGCGCTCGAGGTCATGGGCGACAAGAGCAAGGACGCCAAGGAGGCCGCCACCGACTTCGGCACCGCGCTGTTCGCCGTCCTCTCGCCGAACGCCACGGCGATCGTCGTGCCCGTGCTGATCAAGTCGGGCATGGACGAGCAGGCCGTCCCGGGCTCCAAGGTCGCGGCGCTCGTGCTCCTCAAGACCCTCGTGGGCCGCGCCGGCGCGCAGGTCGCCGCGTGCATGGCCGACTGCGTGTCGGCGTGCACGAGCATGATTGGCGACATCAAGAAGGACGTCAAGGAGCAGGCGCTGGACACGATGGCCGCCGTCTGCACCGTCGTGGGCAACCGCGACATCGAGAAGTTCATCCCGGACGTGATCGACTGCATCGCCAACCCCGCCAACACCCCCGAGTGCATCCACAAGCTGTCGGCCACCACCTTTGCGCAGACGGTCGAGGCGCCCTGCCTGTCGCTGCTGTGCCCGCTGCTCCTCCGCGGCCTCCGCGAGCCCGTCACGGCCATCAAGCGCAAGACGTGCGTCGTCATCGAGAACATGTCGAAGCTCGTCGAGAACCCCGCCGACGTGGCGCCCTTCCTGGGCCTGCTCGTGCCGGAGGTCGAGTCGGTGTCCGTCAACGTCGCGGACCCGGAGTGCCGCTCCGTCGCCAAGCGCGGGAAGGAGTACCTCCTCATGGCCGGCCAGGTCATGTCGGCGGACGAGGCCGAGGTGCCTGTGTCGGCCGACCCGGCGGTGGTGGGCGCGGCGCTCAAGGAGGAGATCGGCAAGGCGGGCCACAAGGGCGCGGTCGACGAGGACATGTTGACGTACGTGGCCGCGCAGTGCGCGTCGCTGATCGCGCGCCGGTCGTTCGCGGCCGCGCAGTGGCAGGGCGTCATCACCGAGTACCTCGGGACGCCCGCGGCGGTGGCGACGGCCTTCATGGAGCGGTGCTACAAGGAGGCGGCCGACAAGGAGAAGAACGAGGAGGAGGAGGAGGACGGCGAGGACCTGTGCGACTGCGAGTTCTCGCTGGCGTACGGCGGGAAGATCCTGCTCAACAACGCGCGCCTGCACCTCAAGACGGGCAAGCGGTACGGCCTGTGCGGCCCGAACGGCGCGGGCAAGTCGACACTGATGCGCGCGATCGCCAACGGCCAGATCGAGGGCTTCCCCACCGCGGACCAGCTGCGGTGCATCTACGTGGAGCACGACATCGACGGGTCGAACGCCGACACGCCGGCCGTGGACTTCGTGGCCGAGAACGAGCTCCTGCAGAAGATGGGCGTCACGCGCGACGACGTGGAGAAGATGCTCACCTCGGTCGGGTTCACGGAGGAGCTGCGCAACAAGCCCGTGGGCTCGCTGTCGGGCGGGTGGAAGATGAAGCTGGCGCTGTCGCGCGCCATGCTGCAGAAGGCGGACATCCTGCTGCTCGACGAGCCGACGAACCACCTGGACGTCGCGAACGTCAAGTGGCTGATGGACTACCTGATTGGCCTGGAGCGCGTGACGTCGGTGCTCGTGTCGCACGACTCGGGCTTCCTCGACACGGTCTGCACGGACATCCTGCACTACGAGAAGAACCTCAAGCTGAAGAAGTACCGCGGCAACCTCTCGGCGTTCGTCAAGCTGCGCCCCGAGGCCAAGTCGTACTACGAGCTGCAGGCCACGCAGATCAAGTTCACCTTCCCGGAGCCGACGTACCTCGAGGGCGTCAACTCCAAGGGCAAGGCCATCATCAAGGTCACCAACATGTCGTTCCAGTACCCCAACACCCCGAAGCCGCAGCTCACGGGCGTGTCGGTGCAGTGCTCGCTGTCGTCGCGCGTGGGCGTCATCGGCCCCAACGGCGCGGGCAAGTCGACGATGATCAAGGTGCTCTGCGGCGAGACGTCGGCCACGGAGGGCCACGTCTGGCGCCACCCCAACATGCGCATCGCGTACGTCGCGCAGCACGCCTTCCACCACCTGGAGAAGCACCTGGACATGACGCCCAACGAGTACATCCGCTGGCGTTACGCGTCGGGCGAGGACCGCGAGGCCGCCGGCCGCGTGGACCGCAAGCTGACGGACGAGGAGAAGAAGAAGATGGCCGAGGCCATGAACTTTGGCGGCGTCAAGCGCGTGATTGACAAGCTCGTGACGCGCCGCAAGGGCAAGAAGGGCTACGAGTACGAGGTGCAGTGGAAGAACTCGTCCCCCGAGGACAACATGTGGATCCAGCGCGACCAGCTCGTGGAGACCGGCTTCGAGAAGATGGTGAACGAGTTTGACGCCAAGGAGGCGGCGGCGCAGGGCATGCTGGCGCGCCCGCTGACGCTCGGGAACGTGGAGAAGCACCTCGGCGCACTCGGCCTCGAGGCCGAGTTCGCGACGCACAACCGCGTGCGCGGCCTCTCGGGCGGCCAGAAGGTCAAGGTGGTGCTGGCGGCGGCGACGTGGAACAACCCCCACATCCTCATCCTGGACGAGCCGACGAACTACCTGGACCGCGAGTCCCTCGGCGCGCTGTCGCAGGCGATCAACGAGTTCGGCGGCGGCGTGGTGATCATCTCGCACAACCAGGAGTTCATCGACTCTATCTGCTCGGAGAAGTGGTTCGTGAACGACGGCACGTGCCGCGTGGAGGGGCAGCAGTGGACGGCGGAGAAGGTCGCGGACAAGAAGCCGACGGAGGTGACGGACGCGTGGGGCAACACCGTCAAGGTCAAGGCGGACAAGAAGAAGCTCTCGCGCAAGGAGCTCAAGGCGCTCAAGAAGAAGCGCGAGGCCGCGCGGGCCCGTGGCGAGGAGGTCTCGGACTCGGACGACGACTGGGAGTGAGCCGCGCGGCGCCCGCGCGACGCGAGCGCGCGTCATGCCACGACCCGCTGTCTCCTGCTCCCGCTACACCCCCCCCCCGCTACTCCCCGCCTTCCTTTCCCTTCCCCCCCCGCCCCCCCTTTGCACGATGCACCCCGAATTGGATGGGGCCGTTGGGCTGTTCTGCCGCGCACCCGCATCGATGCCTGCCTCTGCACTGGCGGCGGCCGTTGGCGGACGGCCCGTCGCCACGCTGGGGCGTGCGCCCGTGTGATCGGCCGAGTAACGGTCGCGTGCCCCTCCGCATCGTTCGTCTCGCCGAGCCGCGAACCGAAGCGAGCGCGCTGGTGGCCAGCGCACGGGCGCGGCGTCCCATGGATGCCCTCTGGTTGCTGGGACACGTCGTTGCGAGCGAGCCTGATGATCGTGCCAGCGAGCTGCCGACGAGTGCCATGCTCAGCGTTCCGCGGGCAAAGCACACATTTTGCCGGCGCCGCTGCTCGCTGTCAGACACCATTTGATTCGAACTTCAGTCGGACTGCCTCGGGCTGTCCGCGATATGGTTTCATGCGGTAGCTGGCCCGCGGCACATCGCGGATCCGGCAAAACAAGATGGCCTATCTGCCGTTCGGCGCAGCCTTGCAGGCGTCCGTGCACTGGCTGGACGAAACGTTCACAAGCGCATTGAGGAGGCGCCTCGTGCTGCCCTTCGTCACTGCTGCGCTCGTGTTCCTGGGTCTCGCTTGCGCAGGCTTCCCGATCTCGTTCGCGGCAGCTATGGGAGCGTTCATCTACGTCCTGGCGCGAGCGATCCGCCAGGAGGAGGGCAGGAAATCAAAACGTGAGCGAAAAAATAGCTCGTATTACGGCGAGCACGCGGCCCCGCACGCAGGCCGCAGCACCCGGAGATCTGCAGCCTCTCACGCGCTTGTCGCCGTTGTGGCGCGTCGTGCTGTCCGCGCAGGGCTCTGGAGGCGCATGGGCGGTTTCTTGCGAAGGAGGCGCAACGTGGCCACCCGCGGCGAAGAAGCGGTTCTGCAGCTTGCTCTCAATGCACAGCAGGCAGCACACGCAAGAGCGAGCGGCGGCAGCGTCGGCACCGCGCGCTCTCCTTCTCCTCTTGATGCGGAAGAATGGCTCGAGTCCGGGGCCGGAGAAGGCGTGGGACCAGCGCAAGCAGCGCTGTCGGCTCAACAATAGCGAGGAGCACATGAATAACGGCCGCAGTCCCTGGCCAGGGGTAGCCCAAAGACAGGGTGCGCGGACGACCCTTGGTTCGAAAATGCGACGCGTGCCCGCCCCGCGCTGCGAAGAGGGACCCTCGCACGTCAGCCATGCCACGCACGCCTCACGGCGCCCGACGCACGGCCGCTAGCGCCCTCGGTCGGGTCACCGCGCCGTTCGGGTCACATCAACAGCGCGGGAGCTCCCTCTCAGCGGCGAGCATGCGCGAGTGTGACTTCGTGCACGAGCCCACAGCGCACCAAGTACTGACGATGCACTCGAGAGAGCCCTCCAGGGGGCTCCGTGATGGCTTGCAGCGAGAATGGTGTGGAGGAAAAGATGTTGTGCCGCGATCGTGTCGTCTTCGCGCCTTCGGAGGTCGCTTGGTCCGCGGCGCGCCCATCAGTGGGGCTGCAAGCGCTCGCGGTGGTCACTGCAGGCGCTGTGGCGGTCGTGGTGGCGCGTGAGGTCTCGAAAAAGAGCCAAGGCGGCCCGTGGGACGGTAGTCACAGGGTCGTTTGCAGCGCAAAGGCCCGCGAACGACGCCCGGTCGAGATCGCACTGATGTGCATAGCGGATGTGCAAAACCACACGTCCCCACGGGGGCGGTGTGACCGAGAGCCTGGTGGGGAACTCCTGGACGACAGTGCTCGTTGCATGCAGCTCGAGTTTGCGCTGCGCTGCCGCGTCTCAGCCCCGGCGCCAGCCTTGCTGCTGCGACCGTGTGTGCCGGCCCGCGGGTGCAGAACATCGCCAAACGACCCGAGTTGTGAAAAAACAAGCAAGTCGTCGAGCGATCGACAGAACCCTGTCGTCGCCACACGCGATATGTTGGTGTCACAGAAGGGCGGCTAGTCCTACGCGCCGGGAAGCACGCCGAACGGGCGCGTGCGTATTGACATCGTTCCCCGGCTGGGGCGCAGGCATGCGAGCGCTCTTCCTCCTGGTGAGTATCCGACGGCCCATGGTGGCACGGCATGCAGCCCTCGCGCCTGCCTTGGGCGCACGTCCGCGGGCACCCGCCATCGCCACCAGTGGGGCCTTCGGGAGCTCGGAGATGGTACGCGCGAAATGAACATGATGCCTCGGAAGGACTTGTGATGTGGGAGCGGGGCGCAGGGGGGTCCTGAGTGGTGGGAACACAGCCGCGCGCATGCTTTGCGTTGGCCGCCGGCCGCCGTGCCCGTACTGCTGAGCGAGTGCCATGCAGAGCCGCTGGCGGTGCGGCAGTCTGGGCGCTCACGAGGCGCGGGCGCGCGCCGCGGCCGGCAGCGCGGCAGTCTCCCCGCGCACGACGAAGTCCTTGAGCGACTGCGGAAGCATCACGCGCGCCAGCATCGCCTCCAGGTCGGCGCCCTCCAGCCGCTCCGAGGCTTGCAGCTTGTCCGAGATCTCCGCGTGCAGGTCGCGGTTGAACTCCACCACGTCCTGCGCAACCCGCAGCGCCGTGTCGATCAGCAGCTTGACCTCCTCCTCCACGAGCGCGGCCATGCGCGCCGCGCCGCCGCCGCCGCCGAGCAGGGCCGCAGCCTCGCCGTCGAGGCCCGACGACAGCACGCCGACGTTGAGCGGGCCGATGCGCGTGGAGAGCCCAGCCTCGGCGACCGCGCGGTACGCGAGCCCCGTCGCGCGCTGGATGTCGTCCCCGGCGCCCGTAGAGAGCCCCGGGCAGGTCACGGCCTCAGCCGCGCGCCCCGCCAGCAGCGTCGCCAGCTGGCCGCGGATCTCGTTGTCGAACGAGAGGGCGCGGTCCTCGGCCGCGGGCGGCATGTACGTGAACCCCAGCGCGCCGGAGCTCCGCGGCACGATCGACAGCCGCTCCACCCGCGGCATCTGCGGCAGAAGCATGGCCACCGCGGCGCCCACCAGCGCGTGCCCGACCTCGTGCCGCGCCACGACCGACTTCTCGAGGCCGCGCAGGATGCTGCGCTTCTTCTCCACGCCGGCCACGGACCGCATGATCGCCGCGTCGAAGTCCGCGGCCGTCACTATGTCGCCGCCGCCGCGCCCCGCCATGATGGCCGCCTCGTTCACCACGTTCGCCAGATCCGCGCCCGTGAACCCCGTTGTCGACGCCGCCAGCCGGTCCACGTCGACGTCCGCGTGCAGCGGCAACTTACGCTGCCCGATGTGCACGCGCAGGATCTCCGCGCGCCCCTGCCGGTCCGGGTGCCCGACCGACACCTTGCGGTCGAACCGCCCGGGCCGCATCAGCGCCGAGTCGAGCACGTCCGGCCGGTTCGTCGCCGCGATGCAGATCACGGGCTTGTCCAGCGCGTTCGACGAGTCGAACCCGTCCATCTCCGTCAGCAGCTGGTTGAGCGTCTGCTCGCGCTCGTCGTTGCCCACCGACCGCAGGCGCGAGTCGCGGCCCTTCGCGACCGCGTCGATCTCGTCGATGAACACGATGCAAGGTGCCGCGGCGCGCGCCGCCGCGAACAGCTCCCGCACGCGCATCGCGCCCATGCCCACGTAGAGCTCCACGAACTCCGACGCCGACATCGAGAAGAACGGCACGCCGGCCTCCCCCGCGACGGCGCGCGCCAGGAGCGTCTTGCCCGTGCCGGGGGACCCCACGAGCAGCACGCCCTTGGGCGGGCGCGCCCCGAGCCGCGTGAAGGTCTCGGGCTCGCGCAGGAAGTGCACGACCTCCTGCAGCTCCTCCTTGGCCTCGTCGATGCCCGCGACGTCCGCGAAGCGCACCGACTGCTGCGGCGCGGCAGACTTGTGCTTGGTGCGCGCGCCGATCTTGCCGGAGATCGCGCCCGACGGGATCACTGCGCGCAGCGCCAGGGCGACGATCACCAGGCACATGACCCAGGAGAGCGTGCCGCCGAGGCGGTTCGAGCGGCGCTCCGAGGCGCCAAATGTGACGCCGTTGCGCGTCATTGCGTCGTACGGCACCGCGCACGTGTCCGGGCGGACCGTCGAGAACACGATATTGGCGCCGCCCGAGTGCTGCTCCGCGTAGCGCTGCCGGACCTCGAGCGCGGTCGGGGAGCTCGCGCGCGGCGTGAAGTCGATGTTGTACTGCCCGTCGAGGAGGACGTCCGCCACCTGGTTCGACTTCACCTCCTTCAGGAACTGCGAGTAGGGTACCTGCGCGGACAGACGGGCGGAACGCGCCCCGGTTGGGCCTGGGGGTCCGCGGGGCCGGCGACGATGACGAGCGGGCGCGAGACGACCTCGTGCAGGTCGGGCCTGTGCTGCGGAGCGATCCGCGCCCGAACGGGCCGGCGTGCGCGAGGTGCGTGGCGAACGGAGCGGCGGCGCCCCGCGGCTCGCACCTTGTACGTCACGGTGGGCGTCTCCTTGGCCTGTGGGGTGCCCATGGGCACGCCGGCGAGCCGGCAGAAGAAATAAAGCGCGAGGCCGTGGAGGAGGTACTGCATGGGGTCCCATCGTCCGCCCCCGGGGCGCGACAGCGGGCCCTGCGTGCGTGACCCGCCCTCGCCGTCCCTGCAGGGAGGGTGCGGGGGGGGGGGCACGGGGCATCGACGTGGGTCTGCCGGTCGCGAGGCGGCGCACGCGACGCGAGGACGTTCGACAAGCACCCGTATCGATCGAAACAGTGCGCGAAAGAGGGCTCGAGCGGGCCGAGGGGCGTGTGTGCGGTTCGCGTGGCTCCCTCAGCCCCGCGGCCTGGCCGTGGGACGGGACCGCTGCCCCTCCCGAGCGGGGCTGAGGGCGTGCTGACCTTCCAGCGTCGTCTTGCCGGTTCTCCTTCGCGTTCATCTCCTCGGCGTCGGCGGGCAGGTTGCGCCGTGGCTTCCTGGAGCCGTTCCCGGGCGCATTGGGCCCCTTGCCCGAGTCGCCATCCGACTTTCGCCTCGAGCTCCGATTGTTCGCCGCGGCTATGACGGCGGAGCGCCCGCCAAGATCGTCGGCGCGGCGCCCCGAGCGCTGAAAGAGCGGCCCAGCAGTGCGCGTCGCCCGCAGGGCGCTGGGGCAGTGCCGAGGCGGGAGCGCGAAATGCCGCAGAGCAGGGCGCACGGAGACCGCCGGGGCGTCGGTCCTGACGCGCATGCCCGGCCCGCGGGCTGCGGGAAGCATCCTCCCTTGCTTCCGAGCTCTAGGGTCCGACCTCCGCCTTCCGGCCCAACGGGGCCACGACTGATCCAGCGCCTGCGCCACACACAAGCAGAGCCTCTCGCCTTGCACGACAGCGAAGTCAGCGCCGGAAGAGAGCGCCGTGCCCGGGAACGCAACGCGAAGCACTGCTGGCAGTGCACACTCGCGGGCCCCGCCGCTGCGCAGCTCGCCCGGATGGTTCGTCCGGCGAATGCACGCGCAGCCTCACGGTCAACCCAGCTGACGGTTCAGCCGGGCCGTGCAGCGTTCCCGGCGCTGCGAAAGCGGCGAGCCGTGCGTGGAAGGTGGCGAAGCCCGGCTGTTTGCCGCTGGCACCGACTCGTCGACGGGCCGAGGGGCCGCGTGGTCGACAGGCGGGGGTGTCAGGAGTACGGTGCCGGCGACAGGGCCGCGCGGGCCGCGGATGAACCGTCCTACGTCGTGTGAGAGCTGTGCGAGGTCGCTCGGCTGGAGGTCGCTCGGCTGCTTTTTGGGCAGCGGCGACGGCACCGTCCGGGGACCGACGGGCGGGAAAGCGCGACGGGTCGGTCAACATTAACCAAAACTCACCGGGAGAGCCGTGTGTGTGCGGAAGGGGCGCTTCTCGAATGTGGCGCGCGGGACCTCCACGTCGAGTGGGTGGGACCTCGGTCTGAGCGGCGCCGGCCGCGACGATTCAACAGCGCGAGCGTACGCCTGATCGCGACCGTGTGCACGGTAGCGGCGCGGCGCGCCCCGTAGAAGGGCGCAGCGGACGCGCGGGGGCCCGCTGGACACACACCTCAGGACTGGTATGAGGGTCCGTCCCGGGGGGTCTGACTGGTGCGACGGGGCGCGGGCGTGCCCCTCTGACTGCTGGCAGAGCGATGAGCCGAGACAGAAGCTGCCTACGCCCGACACGCGAACGGACCGGCGTGGTTGCATCCAGGTGCTCACTTTATCGTTTCGGCGCTCGTGGCCGCAAAACCACGCCATGTTACGCACGTCGGTGTAAACTGCATACTTAGTGGACCTCTGGACGCGTGTGCGCGCCCTCCGCGCGGAGCACACGCGGAGCTGTGCCTCGAGAGGTCAACAGGTGCTTCTGAGCGCGCGTACGGGGCGGGTCAGCGCCCCTCCGCCCGTAAACCTAGCCGGCACGATAATTGACGGTTGTTGTCATAGACAGAGATCGTCGTTCGGGCCTGTCAGCCCAGAAGCGGGAGCATGCACGCTGTTCCAGCTACGTCGGGGCTGCTGCGGCTGCGCCGTCCTTCGCCTCCCCGAAACGCGCAGCAGCAGCGCGGGTGGCTTGCACCGCGCCCGGACAGCGCTCCGCAGACCGGGACTCGCCCTCCGCGGCGGCCCCTCCCACTCCCCCCCCGCGCTGACTCAGTGGCCCAGTCCATCGCTGGCGCGTTCCTCGAAATCGGCTCCGTGTGCGCCCTCGGCATCGCGCTCATTCCCAAGCAGCAGCGGGACAAGGTCGCAGTCGGTCTTTCGGCCGCGTCGTTCAACGCGCTGTTCCCGCTGCTGCTGTTTGTGTCTACGGCGACCACCATCGCGCGCGCGGGGGGGGTCTCCGCGGAGCTGTTCGCGCTTCCCGCGACCGCGATTGTGCAGGCGGGGCTCGGGGCGCTCGCGGGGCGCGCCACCGCGGCGGCGCTCGGGCTGCGTGGCGCTGCAGCTCGACGTGCGACCGTCGCGGGCGCGTTCTGCAATGCGACCACGCTGCCGCTCGTGGTCCTGCACTCCCTCGCCGCGACGTCCCCGGACCTGCTCGGAGGCGGCGATGTGGAGAATCGAGCGGTGGGGTACTTGTCCCTGTATCAGCTCGGCTGGTCCGTCGCGCTGTGGACGTGGGGCCTGTCGTACCTGAACCAGGACGACGACGACGACGGAGAGCCTGGCGGCGGCAGACGGGGCGGCCCGGGCGACGGCGGATGGCTGCAGCGCCTTGCGTCGCCGCCGTCACTGGGAGCACTGGCCGGGGCGGCGCTGGGGGCGTTCCCGCAGGCGACGCAAGCCCTGCTGCTGGACGACAGCAGCCCCGCTGCGCCGCTCGCGAGGGCCGCGGGGTACCTCGGTGGCGGCGCGCAGCCCGCGCTGGCGATGGTGCTGGCGTTGAGTTTGGTCGGGGGTGTCTCCGGGGCAGAGGAGGGGGAGTCTCAGCCTGACAGCGGGGACGAAGATGGGCGACGGGAACTGCTCGCATCGGCGCTGGCGCGCGGCGTGCTGGCGCCGGGGGCGACGTTCGCGGCGGCTGCGGCTGCGACGGCTGCGGGGTGGACCTGGGAGGGCGACAAGGCCCTGCTGTTCGTTTTGCTCGCGGAGGGCGCGATGCCGACGGCGCAGGTTCTGGTGCTGCTGGAGCAGGTGCGGCGGGAGACGATGCGGGAGGACGACGGCGGAGCGGGGGCGGCGCGAATTGCGCGGCTGCTCGTCTTCCAGTACGCGGCTCTGTGCGTGCCGTGCGCGCTCTGGCTGCAGCTCTTCCTCGAAATAACGCAGCGGCTGACGGAGCCGATGCCCTGATCGGAACCGCCGGATGCTGCTGTAATGGACTAACACCAGCGGCTAAGGCACAGGCGCGTAGGAGCCGATGGGGGAGCGAACGTGCGTGCGTTGATGTCGTTCACATCACTCTGTCACGGGGCACAGGATCCAGGCAGTGTGGCCGTAGCAGTGCGCGACGGCGCCGCCCTCGAACATCCCCAGCGCGTGGCACTCGGCGTCGGCCCCGTCAGCGCCGACACTCCCCCCCCCTGTCAACACTGACATGTCTGTCGACTGCAGGACATTGCCACGTAGCGTGCTCAGCACGTGGAGCTCCCCTGCACACACGTCAGACACCAGTCGCGGTCGGCTAAGACGAACACCCGCACGTGTCGCATGCACGCAAGCAGGTTGTGGGAGGCAAAGCGCCGCATGGCTGTTGGGCACGGACCTGACGCGGACCCAATCGCGGCGCGCTTCTGCTGCGGGTCGATCGCGACGCTGATCGGCCGCTCGATGCCCGGCAGCGTGAGGTTGCCGCTCGCCACGCTCAGAATCCCCAGCTGGCTCCCCAGCAGCGCCGCCAGCCCGGGCGAAAGCAGCGCGATCGTGTGGACCTCGTCGAGCCCCGCGGCGGCCAGGCGCGTGGTCGAGCCGCGCCGCACGCGCGGCAGCGCGCCGTCCTCGTCACGCGGGGTGTCCCACGACAGCCGGAAGGTCTGAACCCAGTCTGTCCCCAGAACACAAATGCAGGACTCTGAGCATGCCATGCCGATGATCTCCGGGGGCTCGCCCTTGCGCACGCCCTCGACGGGGAGCTTGAGGCGCTGGATGTGCTGTCCGTCCGCCAGCGTGCGCAGCTCCCCGAAGCCCTCGGCGTCCATGGTGACCACGCGTTCCTCGTCCGGGCTGAACGCCAGGCCCAAAACGGGCGAGTTGTGGATGTGCTTGGACCAGAGCTGCTTGCCGCGGCCCGCCGTCGCGATCGTGACCTCGCCGGCCACGTTGCCGGACACCACGTGCTGCCCCGACGGTAGAACCTGGAACAGAGTCAGCTGGTTCTCGTCGTCGAACTCCCCCCCCCCGAACGCCTCGTCGCCGATCGCGAGCGTCGCGATGGTGCCGGGCGTCGTGCTGTTGTACGCCATCACGTTGCACGCCGCCGCCCCGCCGGCGAACGATAGGCTGGACCAGAACGCCCGCAATGGCGCGTTGCTGTCGGGGGGCGTCAGGCCGTGCGCAAACCGCTGCAGCGCCAAAATGCCCGCCCCGAGATACATCCCGCCCGTCGACGTCACGGCCGTCGCGCCGCGCGCGCCCAGCGTGCCCACGCGCAGCACCGCTCCGCTCACCTCGGCCTGCGCCGTCAGCACCATCGCCGGCTCCCTCGCGGCCTCGCCGCCCGCCGCCACGGCCCCCCCGTCCTCCGCGTCGTCCGTCATCGCAGCGCCCGACATCGTCGCCATCTGCCGCGGGGCCTCCTCCGCGGTCCTCGCGGAGTACTCCAGCAACGCCCCGCTGTGTAGCCCCACCACGACCTTTCCGTCGCACACCGCCACGGCGCTCACGCCCTGCAGCGCCGACAGCTCCGTGCGCACGCGCAGCGTCGAGGCCCTCGAGGGGCTGTCGGGCGGCCCCTCCCCTTGCGAGGCGGTGTCGTCGACGGAGAGGTCCCCAGTGTCGATTGGCGTGCCGGTGTCGCCGTCGGTGCCGAGGGCGAGGCGGCGCGGCGACGGCGGCGCGTTGCTCGGCGCCGGCACGCCGAAGAGGCCCAGCGCGCCGTCCGCCGCCCACACCAGCACGTGCTCCAAGTACCCATCGTACGACACCTGACCGAAGCAGCTGGCCACGATCTGCTGCGGGAGGAATACGCCGGGGACCGGCCGGAGAGAGTATTCCGGTGGCGCGATCGCCACGGTCGCCAGCGCCACCGTCGGGCCGGAAACGATGATTTCGAAGGAGGGCGTGGTCTGCGCGATGACCATGTCGTGCAG
Organism: Pedinophyceae sp. YPF-701; assembly: GCA_916048055.1. Lineage (NCBI taxonomy): Eukaryota > Viridiplantae > Chlorophyta > Pedinophyceae > Pedinophyceae sp. YPF-701. The sequence continues at coordinate 133,200 of CAJZHL010000015.1, read as the reverse complement.
GCGCGGGAGCGAGGCGCGGAACGCACACGTGAGCGTCGTGAGGTCCCACAGGCACAGGAGGCCCGCGACGTCCTGCGACACCGCCCACTGCCCGCACTCGGAGGCCCGCACCAGCGACACGGTGTCCTCGTGCTCAGTCAGGACACCCCGGTGCCGCCAGGGCTCGCCGTCCGCCGTCGTGTCCATGAGCAGGATGTCGCAAGCGACGCGCTTCCCTGGCTGCGCTTCGTCGTCCTGCCCGGCCAGCCCGACCAGCGCGATCGCGCGCCCGGGCACCATATGCACGCACGTCACCTGGCTGGGCGCCCAAACCACGGCGCGCTGCCGCCCGGACCGCACCGACTCCCACATCACGCACCGGCCCATCGTGTACGCCAGCGCGTCGTCCCGCAGCAGCGCCATGTCCAGGATCGGCCCGAACATGTACTTGGTGAGCTCCCTGGCCTCCTGCGCGTGTGGTGGCATGCGGTCCTGGTCCACGCCAAGGCGCGACCGCTGCGCGCGCGGCGTGACGCCGGACGCGATCATCGCGTGCCGCGTGTTCCGCAGCGCCACGCGGAAGTCGTCCGTGCCCGGGACCGCGCACTCGACCTCGATGATGGAGCGCCCCTGCGTCACGAGGGCCACGTTGGTGTGCGGCACGGGCCGGAACTGCGTCAGCGGCGCGGAGGGGTCCGTGACGAAGACGGTCTCCGAGACGGGGCGCTCGTCGAGCAGCGCGGTGAGCGGGTGGCTCAGCACGCGGATCGTTCCGTCGGAGAGGGCACAGAACACAAGCTTTTGCAGCCCGTCGACGGCCATGTCGATGATGTCCGCGCCCTGGCCCGCGACGGGCACCTCGAATTCGAGCAGCGACGTGGCGAGGTTCCAGAACTGCAGCACGCCCTCGCTCGTCGCCAGCACGGCTTGCCCCGACAGCGGCGAGAAGGCCAGACGCTTGCCCTTGGCGTGCGGGAGCACGGCCTTCCCGAGCGGCTTGAGCGTGCTCCCGGCGAAGAGCAGCACGACGTTGAAGCCGGAGTCGGGGTCGGACGTGACCGTCCCGAGAAGGCCCGCCGCAGGGTCCGTCGCCAGCGGTATACTCCCCCCCGCCGCCGCCGCGATGGGGAGGTACTTCACGGGGGCGTACTGCTGGAGCGCGTCGTACACGACGATGTAGCCGTCCTCGGATGCCGACAGGAGGTGCTTCGCGTCGTCCGTGAAGGCCAGCGACGCCACCCCGGTACGGTGCTGACAGTACTCCTCCAGCACCACCGCGTTCGCCGTGTCCAGTATGCGCACGCTGCCGTCGTCGTAGCCGCACGCGAGCGCCGCGCGCGCGTCCTTCGGGGCGCCCGGCCGCGGCCGCGGGGCGTAGGCGACCGCCTTGCACGCCACGCCGCTCGCGCACGCAAACTGGCAGACCTGCTCGAGCGTCCGCCGGGACCACACGCGCACCGTGAGGTCTGCACTCGATGTGCAGAACTCCTCGCCCGTCGGGTCGACCGCCAGCGCCACGATGTCGTCGCGGTGCGACCGCATGAAGACGCTGTACGTGTGATCGCGCACGTGAAGGACGCCGAGCGTGCCGTCCGCGTTGCCCGCCGCGATCAGCCGCCCGTCCGACGACACCGCCATGCCCACGACCGCGCTGTCATGCTCCACCTCGAGCAGGTAGTCCTGGAATGTCATTGGCCACACGCGGATGGAGTGGTCCGCGGACCCAGACACGAAGACGCCGTCCTGCGCCACGCCGCAGTTCACGGGGCCACGGTGAAGGAGGTACACCGCCTCGAGGCGCAGCGCCGCGACGTCCACCTGCAGCACGTGCCCCGTGGCCGCCGACAGGTATGCGTAGCGCGACCCGGTGCGGAGCAGCGCGAGGTCGCCGTCGAACGCGATGTCCGTGAAGACGTTGCTGCCGAGCAGCTCCCGCAGGACGCGCTCGCCGTCCTGCTCGTCCACCGCGCCGGGCGCCTGCGGCAGCTTCGCCAGGTCCAACACCATGTGCCTGCGACGGAACAGGGGGCTCGCGACCCAGCGTAGATGCGTCAGACAGTGCGTCGCGCGGCGGCAGCTCGGGCGGCGCGCGCCACCCGAGCGCGGTGCGTGGGCGTGATTTGCAGCGACGACGCCCACACACGCACGCTGGTCATGTCCGAGCCCCGCCTGGCGGGCGCGCACCTGAGCTGGCGGCCACGGAGGCGCCAGTGTCTGACCGCGCCCTCCCCGCACGTCAGCAGCACGTACGGATCCGCGCCCTCGCCGCCCTGCCCCCCAAACGGCGAAAACTTCACCCGCGCGCAGCCGCCGTCGAACGACGCGCGGTCCAGCAGCATGACGTTGCCGTAGCCCTGCGGCGGAACCGGCAGGGCGTCGGCGCCGGCGCCGCGCGGCTTCCCGAACACCGCGCTGACGTCCCACACAGCGAGCATCCCCCTCCCGGCCGAGTCCTGGCCCAGCGCGGCGAGGCGCTTCCCGTCGAGGGACACGTCGAGGTCCTCAACGGTCCAGGCGTGCTCGGAGACGACGGCGAGGCACCGGCCGGTCGCGAAGTCCCACATGCGAATCGCCCCGGGCTCGGAACGTGAGCCTGCTTCCCCGGAGACGAGCAGGCGGCCGTCCGCGCTGAAGGCCAGGCACGAGACGGCATTGGAGTGGCCGCGGAAGACGCGTTGCGGCGGGCGCGGGGGTGTGCCGGGCTCGGGCGCCGCCGCGGAGTCGCTGCCTTCCACAGGGGCTGGTTGGCCCGCGTCGTAGGCTGCGAGGTCCGTGGCGACGATCAGAGACTGGCTCGTGAAGACGAGCTGCTTGGAACCTGGCTGGAACGCTATGCTCCTGCGCGAATGAGCGTGCACAGCGCGGGAAAACGCGGTCTTTCAGAGCAGCTTGGAGTCAAGCACTCTCTTGGCGGGGAAGGCGCAGGGGGCGTGGCTGGGCGGGCAGGCGCGGTGTCGAGCGCGCGACAGCGTAGAGAAGACGACCAGGTGCCTCGGAAGGCGGCTCGCGCGGGCGTTGCGGGCGCGTTGCGGGCGCTGGTGCGGAGGCGCTGTGGGGGTGCTCAGGCGCGCCGCGACGGACCTGGGGAAATCCGGCGTGTACCCCGACACGTACGCAAGCGAGAGATCGGCCTCATCGTCCGTTTCGGGGCCTGCCTTGCTCGCTGGGTGCACGGACTCGGGCCCGGAAACCGCCCTAGGATGCACCATCACGTCCTATGCTCGCGAACGAGCCTAATGCCACGCCGACCGGCGCGCTGCTCTAGTGCGTTCGAATCAGTCGCTGCAAGGCCCCGAAAGGGCGCGCGCGAGCTCGTGTCAGCGACGCGGGCGTGCGAGATCCCTGCACTGCATGACTGCGCCACCTGCACGGCAAGCGCGACGCCTACACCTCGACGAATGCGCGTGATACGCAACGGCCGGCCGATGCTCGCGATGGGATGTGCGTCTGACGCTGGAACTGGTCCAAATAGCAGCGGAGACGCTCGTCCGCGCGATGGCGGGAAGTGCCCCAGGTTGAACCCGGCACGTCAGTCCGCCGCAGCCGAGCACGGAACGCGCATCAAACGATGTCCGACAGACGCTACATTCTTCCAGTATCTCGCTTGCTGGCCCACGTGCCGCGCGGATACGGCGTGACGTGCTCAGCCCGCGCACACAACTTGCAACCGCACGTCGTGCCCTCACGTGGGGGGGCGGGCACCGAGCCCGTCCCGCCCGACTGCGCCGTGCGTCTAGCTTGCTATCTACGCGGGCGCGAGGTTGCGAGCGCGACCGGGCGAAGCTGCGCAGTGCACGTGTGTTCATTGAGAGGCAACCACGTCGCCACGTGCACGCCGGATGAACGTAACCCTTCAAGGCGTTCCGCGATGCCGACGCGCACGGAAGGGGCGCACACGCGGGCGCCGTACCAAGCACCTCCGTGCGTGTGGACGGGCAGTATCACCACGCGTCGCTCCGTGAAGTAACGCGCCCTGCGCTCAGCATACTGCGCGCGCCACTTTGCTCCAGCAAGTCAAGCTCAACCGGTGCGCTGTGGGCCAAAACCAGCGAACCAAGTTCAGGTATGATCGCTGTTCCAGACCCCCGGTGTCACTCGCGGCCCCCGTTCACTGCCGCTCCATGATTCCGGCGGGTCTTGGCCCGATGGCCTCCTTCGACCACGGCGCGCGGCGTGACGCGCCGATCCGCGCGTCGGAGACCCACGCTGGATGTTGCAAGCAGTAAGAACTGCTGCACACTGTGCAATGTTCTTGTGTCCGGATGGACCGCCGCCGAACCATCAACGTCGCGCGCATGCCAGCGACTGCTGGCAGCCTGCCAGCTGCTCGATCACCAGCCCAGCGATGGTGAAGGTGTCGCAGTGTGTGCGACGATAATCGTCGCCACACACGCTCCGCCGCGGCATGCTCCCGCCCGCTCCAGGTGCCTCTTTGCGACAACGGTCGCTGTCGTTAACGCCACGCTCGGCTACGCTGTGCGGGGGACGTTCCGCTGCGTCGGGGTCGCAGCGGCAGGGCTGTGAGGCTGGCGCTTGCCTGGTCCGACACGGCGGTCACCGCAGGGCGCGCACGCCGGGCGTCGCTTGTTCGCGGGGTGCAACGTTGCGACAAGGGATCGGGTCTGGGCGTGTGGAGGGCGCGGTCGCCGCGCGTGACGGGGGGCTTGGTGACGGCGCTGGGACGCCCCTCGTGAGTCGAGCAGTGGGGACTGCCACGCCCCTCCTGAGACATGGACGCGCGGCCGCGACGCACACGCAGTTTTGGTGTCGCGCACGCATCGCGGTCGGTAGGTTGACGATAGATTCCACGTCCCCGCGCACGTTTGGGTCTGCTCGAATTCGCGGGACGACACGGAGGGCGGTACTCGCAGTCGCGCGGTGCGGTGCGTCGCGCCGGGGGTCGGGCCATGGCGCCGCCTCCTGCGGATCCGGCGCAAGCTGCGCTCGACGAGATGCGGAAGCGCGTCGAGCAGGCGTCGGCGCTGGTGGCGGCGCTCTCGGACAAGCACAGCTTAGCTAGCCAAACAGTCCAGCTCTACTCTTCGATCCTCGACGAGATCATTTTCGAGACCGTGCTGCCTGTGCACCGAGAGATCAAGATGCAGGGCGGCAGCCCAGGTGCAGGCCGGAAAAACGGCGCCACGGACCGCGCGCGGAGCAGGTGGGTCCTCCTGGCCTTCGAGGGAGCGCGGTCGCCGGGCCCGGACTCCACTCGTCATGCGCACGGCCTCGCAGGGATCAGCACAATACGGGACATCCGTTCGCGGAGCCGCATGGGGCATGGGGGCACGATTGCGGCGCTCGTCGCGACCTGCCCCGCACAACAGCTGCACAGGGCATCGGACGCGCGCCTGCGCACCCCTTCGCCTCCCATCGCCCCTGCCACAGCCCGCTGGCATCTCCTCGTTCGTACAGTTCCGCACCGCGCCTACATTGATTCCCTCGTGCTTCGGTGCGCAGCCCGGCGGAGGCGGGTGCAGCAAAGCGGCAGCGTGTCGACGGGGCCGCTGCGTCGCCCGACGACAGCTCCGTGCGCGCCCTGCCGCCGCACTCCGCGGCGGGGAGCGGCGGCTCAGGCGGCCGCGACATCTTGCAGGGAGCATCGAACCCGGGTACGAACGGTGAGCGCCCCCACACCAGGCGCGTATGCGGAACGTGCCACCCGGCGCCTGGCGGCCGCGGAGTCTCGCGGCGACGTGCGCATTTCCTGCCGTCGTGGGCGAATCGAGCGCGTATGACATCGGGCCTCCAAGGGCGGGTCCATGCGCGCGGGGATCGCACCGCGATGACCCCCGCTAGCCTCGTCTCCCATCCCGCTCCGGCCGCGAGCAGCAGACACCGTCCGCGCCTTCCGTTGATGCTCCCGCGTGAAACAGCGAAGAAAGACCTTGCCGCACGGCTCCGTGGCGCCGGCGGGCCGCCAGCACCGCTGCAGCAGCCTGCACTGTCGCTGGCTGCGTCTGCCCTGACCCCCGCGGCGCCGCTGGCCGTTGCGCAGGCGCCGCCGCTCCCACAAGCGACGACCCTCCCTCGAATCCCGGCGGATGGTATCGCGGGCAGAGAATGGACATATACGGCCGCATTATTCCCACGACAACATCAGAACAAGTCAAGTGCCCCCAGTGCGGGAAACGGTCCGCCGCCGCGCGGTTCACGACGCACCTAGAGCGCTGCTCGGGCGGCCTGGGCGCCGGCAGCCAGGGCACGCGGTCGAGCCGGCGAGCCGCAGGGCTGCAGTGAGCTTGCGGCACGCGCACGACGCCGCGGCGAGGCGAGCAGGCGCTCCACGCGGAGCGTGGCGCCACGGAGCGACCGTGGACGCCAAGGCTGTCCCACACGCACGATGGCGGACGCCACACGCGCGATTTCATGTTGGGCTGGCATGCACCTCTGCCAGTGTGAGCTGGCGGCCAAGTCGACGAGTTGCGACGGCCTGGTGCTGTGACGGCGATAAAACGCACGGGGACGGGGCGGCGGTGCGCGCGCGGGCCTTCTGGCAGTGTCTCAGAGCCCCAGGTTAAAGCCTGACGGACCTTCGATTGTTTTGTTCTTTCGTGTTCCTGAAAGTTATCCATGCACCGAAAGACACGTCTTCGTCGCCCTGTGCGTTCCTTACACTGCACACACGCTGCAAAGGCGTGTCCGTGGCCGGCTGCAGCGAGGCGACCGGCAACTTGTCCCTTGTCACTTTTTGCTCCGAAGCACGCGGGAGGTCTTGACGGTCTCCTCGAGCGGCACGACGGTGATGTTGAACCCGTCGTCCTCGCCGCCGAGTCCCGGGACATCCCCCGCGGTCGCGTACTCCGGTTCGATCTCCTCGATGTCGCCGCCGTCCGTGCCCTCTGCGTGCCACGCCGCCACAGGCCTGCGTGCGGCGCAGGAGCGCACGAAACGCATCAAGCGAGCCGCAGCGTGAAGAAGCAACCACATCAGCGCCGCGAGTGCCGTGGTGCGCCCGATCCCCGCTCGCGGAAGCGTGACATGCGACGGCCGTGCTGTCGTCTCTGCAGTCAACATGCGTGCATGCCATGTGTCTCGCGCTCACCTGAGCCGGAACTCCGACATGCGCTTGTCGAACACGCGCAGGACCGCGGCCTGCTGCGGCGTCAGCTTGTCGCCGGCCCGGCAGACCGAGTGCGGCGCCACTAGCTCCACAACCCCCTTGTTCAGTCGCGTCGGGAGGCCGTTCTGCCGCAGGTGCCGCTCGAGGGTGTGCGGGACCGGATCCCCGTGCGGCCCGATCACGGGGCCCTCGGGGAGCGAGAAGGCCTCCGTCGCGACGGACCCGGCGCGCGCGTAGTCGACGTGAGAGAAGTTGACCAGCGCTGCCTGGGCTTCGTCGTTGTCGAGGTTGGTGAAGAAGAGGCCGACGTTGCCGCGCAGGAACGGCCCGAGGCCCGACACGCCGCCGCGGTGCTCCTCGGCGGTCGTGCGGCCGAGCGCGACCTGCGTTGCGAGCGGGCGAGGGGGCGGCGGGTGTGGGAGAGATGGCAGCGGCGTCGCGGGGGCGGCGGCGTCGCGCTCAGTCGTGGCTCGCCTTGAGAACCTTCGTGGAGCCCATGCAGAAGCGGGAGGTGTCCTTCAGGTCTTCGCGGAGCTCCTTGAACTTGTCGTTGCGCATGTTGTCGTAGGCAAACACGTAGCAGTGTTGGTACTGCTCCAAGCACGCGCGCACTGATTCGATGAGGCCATCCTTCCACGCCTTGCCCTTCTTCTTCACTTTTGTAAGCGGAACTGCGCAGCGTGCGGCTCGGCGGACGCGTGACCTCCGAGCGCCACGGAGATGCAGGTTGGGGGGGAAATAGACCGCGGCGACGTCCCTGGAGCGTCTGTCGCTGATCAGCGCAGCGGAGCACGATATGACCACATACGATACTCTTCGAGAGGGGCTTTCCCTGACCAGGCGACGCCGCGAGCGCCCGCACTGGCGCTGCGCGCTGCCGGCTGCTGCAGGCAGAGCTGCCGCGCCGACCGCTCGCCGCGCCGCCTGTCGCGGTACACGGCTCGGGACAGAGGCAAGCGCTTCAGCGGTGCAATGTGACACACCTACGCGATCACGCTTGCTCTTCGGCATGGCGCTCGCACTTTCCCTCCCGCCAAGTTGCCTGCCCTCGCCGCCGCCCGCTGAACCGCCAAAACCGTCAGGTGTGTATCTTATCGATAGGATACAGCGATGTGAGTGGCAGCCGGCCTGGCACAACGGCACCTCGATCGCACGCCGTGCGGTTGCGAGGCTGCTGGGTGAACGTGACGCAGAGTCGCCCTCGAGCACGAGACGGCTTGCGAGTGGAGAGCGACACTTGTGAGCGGGTTGTCACCATGCACAGCGGACAGCCGCGAACAAGAGATCGAACGGCGGACGCCGGCGGGCCGCCCGGGGCGGCTGCTGACGGCCATCACACCGGTGTCGGGCAGCAGACCCCCCCGCGCCGTCCAGCGCCATCTCCGCGCCACATGCCCACACGTCTCGTGCCCGTGCGCCATTTCGCACAACTCAGCTCGGGCCCATTGAGACGATTCAGCTCCCCCCCTCAGCCCCGAGGTGTGGAACATTGCCGTACTACCTGTCCTGGCCGAGCGCGAATTCACGCGAATCGTACCGTTGGCAGGCAGCAGGCGACTCGGCTGCGCTTCGCTGCCGCGCGGGGCACTCGATCCTCGCGGACTCCGCGCGCCCCCCCGCGAGTGCGCCAAGCGCAGACGCGTGAGGCCGGCGCAGGCCCGAGGAGGAGCCCGAGCAGGCCGTCCGCCGCGTACGGGCGTCGGTCAGTTGACCATGTCGGCGGCAGAGACCATGGGCGACCGCGCCGCGATGAAGCAGTACTGGGAGGAGCACACGAAGGAGTGTTCCGTGCAGGAAATGATGCTCGACTCCCAGGCCGCAGAAATCGACGAAATGGAGCGACCGGAGGTGTGCCGCCTCGCTCATCCCACCTGATATCCACCAGGATTCGTGCTCGTGCCGGACACGTCTCCATGGCTGCGAGGGGCGCCCGCCGTGGCTGTCGTTGTCTGTCGATCTCTCTGATCGCCGACACCGCGCCATTCGCGCGGTACTTCCGTCACCCGATCTTTCACGATGATCCGCATGCCCAGGCCGCGCGGTGCTGCGTCAGGCAGGCAGGCAGCGGCCTGCGCCCTCGGCGGCCTGGGTGACCGAGTGCAAACAGTCGCCACGCCCGCCACCGCGTTCGACGCGCCTGACGTCGCTCCCACGTGCGCTTCGACGCAGATCCTCGGCCTCCTCGGCGACGTCTCGGGGCGGCGCATCTTGGAGCTTGGGGCAGGCATTGGGCGCTTCACGGCGCCACTCGCCACCAAGTGAGCCCTGGGCGCCTCAGAACGCGCCGCACACCGCCGCTCCGCATCGCCAAGCCCTGCACGTACTTCTTACATTCCAGCCCGATGTTGAACGCGGCGATCCCGCCCCGTTCCACGCGCCACGCGCCCCTGCAGCCCCACCGCCCTCCGCCCCGCGCACGGTCCGCAGGGCGAAGCACGTCACCGCGGTGGACTTCATGCCGCACCTGATCGAGGAGAATCGCCGGCTGAACGGCGCGGCGCACAAGAACATCGACTTCCTCGCCGAGGACGCCACCGCGCTCGAACTCCCGCCCAACTCCATCGACCTCTTCTTCTCCAACTGGCTGCTCATGTACCTCAGCGACGCCGAAGTACAGTCCCTCATGACGCGCGCCCTCAAGTGGACGGCCCCGGGCGGCCGGCTCTTTTTCCGGGAATCGTGTTTCCGCCAGTCGGGGGACAAGAGGCGGGGGTTCAACCCGACAAAGTACCGCGACCCCGCGCAGTACTTCGCGATGATGGACGCCGCGAGCCACGACCTCGGCGGGGGGCGCGAGGCCCGCTGGGAGCTCGAGGTGTGCCGCTGCGTCGACACGTACGTGCAGCTGAAGCAAAACCAGCACCAGATCTGCTGGCGGGCGCGGCGCGTCGAGGTGGAGATTGGGGAGGATCCCCCGCGGACGAAGTGGCGCCGCGACCTCGACCACCGGCAATACACCCCCCGGGGTCTCGCGCGGTACCAGGCGGTGTACGGGGAGGGCTACATTGGCCCGGGTGGGCAGGAGGTGACCGCGGAGCTGGTCGGGCGGCTCGGGCTGTCCGAGGGACAGAAGGTGCTCGACGTCGGGTGCGGCGTCGGGGGCGCGGCGCTCTACATGGCGGAGCGGTGCGGCGTGGAAGTGCGCGGCGTGGACTTGTCCGTCAACATGATCGTGGCGGCGCTGTCGACGGCTGGCGGCCGCGGCGCGAAGGTGTCGTTCGAAATCGCGGATATCGTGCTGCGGGACCTCCCGGACGGCGCGTTCGACGCGGTGTTCAGTCGGGAGGCCCTGCTGCACATTCCGGACAAGCTCGAGGTGCTCAAGAAGTGCTACCGGTGCCTGCGGCCCGGCGGCACGCTGCTGCTGACGGACTACTGCGACGGGTCGGCGGGGGTCGCGGGGGGCGACGAGGCGTTCGCGGGCTACGTCAGGGACCGCAAGTACAGCCTGGAGACCCTCCAGGGGTACGAGGGGCTGCTGCGTCAGGAGGGATTCACGGAGGTGGTGGCCGAGGACTGGACGGCGCGGCTGATCGGGACGCTGGACGCGGAGCTGCACCGGATGTCGGCGAACAAGCAGCAGTTTGCGCGACAGTTCTCACTCGAGGAGTACGACGCGATTGTTGCGTCCTGGATGTCGAAGCGGCGCAACGCCGAGACGGGCAGCCACCGCTGGGGGCTGTTCATCGCCCGCAAGCCGGCCGCGTAGCCGGCAGCATTGTGAACCTGCGCTGAACGGGCTTCCGGGGATTGCAGACCGAGTTCGACGGGCTCATCGAAAGCGCTCGACTTTGCGCTTCTGGGGAGTGAACGGACGTAGCAGTACATCGCTCACATCGCTCAATGAGGTGTCACATTCTTCGCGTCGTCAACCATAAGGCTTTGGGACCTGAAAAGATCATTCGACTAGGTGGCGAGTCATGCTAACCCCCCACCGTTATGGTAGCAACAGGTTCGGCAGCTGTGACAGAGTCAGCCTGGAGCAGATCCTCGATGCCACGAGCGAAGATCGCCATGCCTCGCTGATTCGGCAGGTTCAGAAGATAACGCACTGCAGCGTTGGCAGCGGCTTCCGAGTCGAATGGGACCTCCGGTGTTTCGTCACAACCACACTCTGCACAGAGCGCTGCTAATGCGAGGTCCTGCGCGCGGCATGAGAGCGCGCGGCCGCAGCGGCGGCGAGCGCACCAGCTTCCCCTGCGGACCGATCCAGCGCACCCCTCCATCCCGAAACACGCAGTCCACAGGCACCGCGTCTCGCCGCCCAGACAGCCGCCCTGGCCTGCCATCAGGCCGTCTCATGCCTGTCGAGCGTGCCTGCTGCCCGGACCCCTTGCCGTTAGCCTGCTCGTGCGCCGACTCCGCGTTCGATCCCTTCACGCGGCCGACGCTGCCCCGCCGCTGCTGCGACGCTTTTGAGGGGGACTCTGCCCTTGCACTCCCCCCATCCTTCTCCTTGCGCACCGCCGCGATGCTCTTCGACCCGAATCCTTTCTTGCCCCTGTCGGCACTCTTGCTGCGCCGCGGCGACTCACTGCGACGCACAACGCTGTCCTCCCGCCCCTGTGCCCTGGCCTCGCCCGCCCTCTGCTGCCCCGCCCTCCCCCGGCGCCCGCCCCGCCTGCTGGATGCAGGGCGCGCGCTCGGGCTGCGGCCCCCGTGTTTCCTCGCCCCGCTGCCATCATCCGTGCTCCGCCCCCCTGGCTGCTGGACAAAATCCGGCAACATATGCCTCGGAGTGCACCCGAGGTTGTGCGAGGGCATCGGGACCGCGACGCTGCGCGTAACTGTCTGCGCGCGGCTCCGCCCTGGCGGGAGCTGCTGAAACCGCTCGTTGGGGGGGTCTGGAAGGTCATACCCTAGCAGCCCCCGTTGCCCGGCGCCACGCGCCTCGCGCCTCCCGAACTCGTACACGTGCGGCGGCTCGTGCCGCATCAGCGACACGTGCATCTCGGGCATGCCCTCTGGCGACGCGTTCTGTGCCGCCACCGCTTCCCGCACCGCCCCCCGCAAGCGATCGAGAGGGTACGGCTGGTACGGGTGGTCCTCCTCGTAGTGCTCGGCTACGATCCGCGCCGCGCGTGTCTGCGCAGGCCGCGAGCCCGCCGACGCCAGCGGCAGCAGCCACGCAAGGCTTAGCAGGACCGAGTGCGCGGCCGTGCCCGCCACAGGCCTCGCGTCGAGCTTGGACGCGAGCGTGTTGACCGCGTCGCGCTTGAGCTCCCCGGACAGCATTCGCCACTCCCAGCCCTCAACGAAGTCGGCGAGGCAGTCCAGTACAGGCGTCTCCCTGCCCGACACGCGCCGGGCGGTGCCACTGCCGGGCTGCTCTGCCGCGAGGTCGCGCGCGCGGGATAGCGTGTCCACGAACTCCAGGCACCACTCCAGCGTCGCGCTCTGCTCTTCCAGCTCGCAGAACGCCGCGGAGGACTCCAGTACTGCCTGGACAGGAGGGCTCAGGGCAAGCCCACGCGCGAACCGTTCCATTTGCGCCGGCCGGCTCTCGCCGCTCATCCAGCCCGCGAGCCGCTCCGGGTTCAGGAACTCCTGCATCAGCCGCCGCCTGCCCCTGCCGTGGGCGCTCTGTCCGGCCCGGTCAATGAAGAAAGCTTGACTATGCGCTGAACCCCTCAGCAGGCTCTCCACCTCGTCCCTGCCGGCCGGCAGGCCCGTTTCACCGCGCGCCGCCGCGCGCCGCCGCTCGCCCTCGGTCAGGCCGACCACCCGGCCCGGCGCCACGTACGCCGGCGGCGGGACGTCCAGCATGCGTTGGTTCCCCAGCCACCGCCGCCACCCCGCCTTTTCCGCCCCGGCGTTCTTCGAGCCCTCGACGTTGCGGATCGTACCGATCCTCGCTCCAGGCACGCGCGCCCACAGCCCCGCGGCCGGCCCGCCGCGCCCTCTGCCTCTGGACACCTGCCTTCTCTTGCCCGTCGTCCTGGCGGCCCCGCCGGAACGCAGCTCCGCCTTGGCCTCCTCGAGCAGGAGAGGCGCGAGCTGCCCGGGCTCCGACGCCGCGAGGAACGCGCCTGCCGCCGCGCCGTCGAGGCGAGTGTTCATCCCCGCGGCAAGCAGGGCGATGGTGCTGGAGAAGCGGTTGATCGACGCGAGCTTCTCCATGAGCTGCAGGCACGTCTGGCACTCGCTGTACATGTCCTCAATGGGCGACCCCGCGTCCATGAGCGGCCGCAGGAGCGCCGGCGCGAAGTCCTGTGCCGTGCGCGGGAGCAGCGCCATGCAGCACTCGTCGGGACGAAGGGGCAGCCGCCAGCGACTGGTCATCAGCCCGCTGCCGGCCTGTCCCCAGGGGCGGAATCCGCCCGTGTCGTTGAACATCTCCGGCCTCGACGAGGGCTCGGGAAGGCTGAAGTTGTCGGTTGCGGGCCCCCGCTTCGAGAGGTTGCACCCGTCCCGGCGCGGGCCGCCGTTCTCCGGTGGGGGCCACGAGGAGCTCCATACGGCGTTGAACAGGCCGAGGAGCTCCTGCGCGGCGGCGTGCTGCTCCTCGGTGGCTGTTGCCGTGGTCACGCGGGATGTGGCGCTCCTCCGCGGGATCCTGGCGGTGTCGCTGGCAGGAACGGGGCCGTCCTTGGCGTAGGGAGGGCGTTCGAGCTGCGGGTCCGCGAGGAGGAGCAGGTCGAGGACGAGCGCGAGCTGCTGCGCCGCGGGAGGGTGCGAGTCGTAGTGGTAGGCGTAGTTGGGCACGTCGCACGCAAGGAACATTTCGAGGTTCCAGCGCAGGCCCTGGAGGTAGTGCAGGATGTCGGGGAGCGGTTTCCTGCACAGCACGAGCGCACGCGGGCCCTCCGTGAGCGTACCGCGACGCCAGAAAGCACGCGGCACATGCGCGTGGCGCTCAAGGCAGGACGAGGGGCGCGGAGTCCTCACGTTGTCGACAGGAACCCGGAGTCCCGCTCGAGCGCCGCGGCGTATATGATTTTGCCGCCCGCCCTGGTCACCACCTCGCGCAGGAAGGGCAAGTTGAAATGCACGTTCCGCTCCTCGTCCAGCCACGTCATTCCGTGGCCCTGGAACGGCCCCGGCGCGCTCCGGAGCTCCGAGTACACGCTGAGCATCCCCGGCACCCTTGTGTCGTACAAGAGCCAGCTGGCAGCACGCAGCCCCCGCACGGCAGGGAGGTAGTCGTCGCCCCCAGACATGATGTGCACGAGCGCGACGTCCCGCTTGACCGTCGCGAAGTCCTCGGCGTCGCGCCCGCGGAGGCCCGCGACCGACATCCACAATTCGTCGACTCCGGGAAGCTTGCCCGGTCTGCTGCTGGCCGCGGCGGCCGGCTTCAGGCCGTGCTCGCGCCACAGCGAGGCCGAGAAGCGGTCGATGCTGACCGCGAACTTCGACCAGTCGCGGCGGAGCTTCGTGAGCCGGCGGCCCTTGCTCGCGATGCCGTCAAGCACCCGTGCGTCGCTGTCGCGCAGGCCGTACGCCGCGGGGTCGACGTCCAGGAGCTTCGGCGCCCGGAATGTGTCGAGGTTGAAGAACGCCGACAGCTGGCTGCACTGCAGGTACACGTTCGGCACGCCGCTCAGCGACCCCAACAAGATCAGGTCCGTGTCGTTCCCGCACACCAGGTGCGTGTCCGGCCGCCGCTGCCGGCCCGCCGACCTCGCGGGCTCCAGCGGGTGCTTCACGCGGTGGAAGACCTTGAGCTCGCCCTCGCCCGCGGTGCGCGACCCGGATATCTCGAACCGGCGCGTCCGCCATCGGTATGACAGCAGGCGCTGACACACGAAGTACTCCAGCAGGTGGTCGACCCAGAGCATGAACGGCGTGCCCGGCGTGAGCGCGATCGACAGCCAGGGGTTGTCCTCCCAGTCCTCCGGGGGCACGCCGCTCCGGGGCGCGCCGGCAAGGAGCTCAGCGCGGGAGGGCTTCCGCTCGCCGGCCGCGCCGCCGTCGTCGTCGCTCTCGTCGTCGTCGATGCCGCTCTCGATGAGCTCGCTGGACTCGGACTCCGAGCCGGAGTCGGCGTCGCCGTCCGAGTCGGCGGAGTCGCTTGGGGTGCTGCGGTACTCCTTCAAGCGGCGTGTGCGCTGGACGAGGAGCTTCGCGAGCGGCGCGGGGCCGTCGAGGGCGAGCATTACGGTCTTGCGGGGGTTGGTCATCTGCGGCGGGGCACGGGGGCGGGTGCGTGGGCCGGGGGCGGGAAGGAGGAGAAGCGAGGAGAGCCGATGAAACGCGTGGAGAAGGATCGAGGATTCGCGAGTGCGGATGGGCGGGTAGCTGGCTTACGTTGAGGACGGCGTCCAGCTGCTGATACAGGATGATGACGAAATCCCGCTCGCTCTTGCTCTGCCTCACGACCTCGTGCAGAACGTTGGGCATGTCGAAGTACACGTGGTCGAACTGCGGACACGCGGGGCGCGGCGTTAGCGCACGGATTGGTTGAAGCTGGAGCTTCTCTTGCAGCCTACGGGGCCTCGTCAAGACTAGCAGCGTGTCGAACGGTGATTCGGCGATCTCGGCACTCGTGGGAAGGAGCTGCGCGCTGCCATGGGCCTCGTCAGCGTTCGAAAACTCGCCGCGCCGCCCGGCCAAGTTCGCAGGAGTGCGCGCTGCTGGCGCGCAGTTCCGTTGGAGTGCTCCTCCGAACTCTCAGGGCTCGGCACCCCTGACATCACGGCATCGCGCAGGACCCTCTCCGGAAACACCTGGCGTCTGGTCGCACGCTGGCGCCCGGCTGCTTGCATGCAACCAGCCTCGGCGCACAAACGCGCCGCACGACGTCACGGAGCGATTGAATCAAATGGTCGGGATGAACGGGTTCAACGCATGGCACAGAGGCGGGGAACGCGTCGGCACCACGCATGACGAGCACGAACTGACAAGCGCTTTGCGCAGCAGTAACGGCTGCAGCCGAGGCGCAGCTGACGCGGACGAGGACGCATTGTCGCCGCGAAGCGCATGTCTGTCTGCAGCGAGTGTGCTCGGTGGCCCCGGCGCTCGTCTCACCTGCGCATCCCTGACGTCAACCACACACTCTGGATGGGCAGTGAAGATCCACTTCATCAGCCCTTTCACGCCCATGGTGCACGCTTCGACCCAACCCTGTGCTCAGAGATGAGCAGGCCTTGCGGCGCGCGGTCTTCGCCACCGCTCGGGGCGCGAGGTACCCTGCCTCCCGGCGAGCTGCCTGGCAACAGTTGCCACGGCGGCGCTCACGCGGCTCTGAGGCGACTTCCAGCCGCACAATCCATGGCGCCGTCTTATATACTACGTTATCGACTTCGCGTGGGCGCGCGACCCACGGTGCTCCCGTCAGACAACGCGAAACGCGCCGATTGCTGCACTGGGGTGGCGCGCACACTCGTAACCGACGACCACGACGCGTTCACGGCCGTTGGCAGCGTCCAGCGTGCTTGAGAAGTGCGCCTGCAGCACGGCACGCTGCAACAAAGCGCTCGCTCGCCGCCTCAGGGGAGGCTCCCGGAGCTCAAATACGACGCCCCCCTCGACATGTCACAGCAACGCAGTGTGTTGCTGTGAAGGCGCGGACCCCCCCTGCGCGCTCGTAGGTCCGACGCAGTCTTGCGGCGATCATACAAGCGGAATTCGGTCCAGCGTCCGTCCAGGCAGCACGTCCTGTGGAGTTCCGTCACGTGCGACGCACCGTGTTGCATCACCGACGCGGGTGCCAACCCCCACCTGCGACGACACAGCCGCGCGCGGCACTCGTGCACGCTGGGTGTGCTCGACTGCTGCGACACTCAAGGACGCTTGCACACAGACCTCGGCCGCGCAGCACCCAGTTGGACGCCCAAGGCTCGCCACCCGTACACGGCGCGTCTTCCGCACGCGTTTCGGCGCCACGCGAGCCTTCCTACGTTTACAGTGTCAGTGGCCGAGGGATGCTCGCCCACGCGTGTATGATGGCGCCCGCCTACTGCGGGACGGGCAGCTTCTTGTGCGTGTACTTGACGCCCGTGTCCTTCGCGACGTACTCGCCGTTCCCGCACATCACCCAGCGCGTCGTCAGCAGGCCCTCGACGCCCACGGGTCCGCGCGCGTGGATCCGCGAGGTGCTGATGCCCACCTCGGCGCCCAGGCCGAACCTGAACCCGTCCGAGAACCGCGTCGACGTGTTCGCGAACACGCACGCCGAGTCCACCTTGCGCACGAACTCCTCCACCTTGGCCTTGTCCTTCGTCAGGATAGCCTCCGTGTGCCCCGACCCGTACTTGTGGATCCAGTCGATGGCCTCGGGCATCTCCGGGACGACCGCGGCGGACACGTCGAGGCTCGAGTACTCGTGGTGCGGGTCCGGCGCGACCGAGTCGAGCCCGAGCGCGGCCTTCTGCTCCTCGGTGGCGCCGTGGACCTTGACGCCGGCCTCCTGGAGCGCCGCGACCACCTTGGCGGCCGCGCCGGACGCGACGAGGTCCTTGTGGAAGAGCACGGTCTCGACCGCGTTGCACGCGGCGGGGTAGTCGGTCTTGGAGTCCACGACGAGCTTGCACGCGAGGTCGATGTCGACGTCCTTGTCGACAAAGATGTGGCACACGCCGTCGGCGTGGCCGAGGACGGGGATCTTGGTGTTGTTCTGGATGTGCGAGACGAGCGCGTTCGACCCGCGCGGGATGACCAGGTCGATCACGTCGTCCAGGGACAGCAGGTCGGAGATCTCGTCGCGCGACGTAACGAGGCCGATCAGCGAGGGGTCGACGTCGGGCTTCAGCGCGTCCGTGATGACCTGCAGACATGGCATGCGACAGCCCGGCCCTTGAGGAGCGAGATCGGGCGCGAATACGGCGCGGAGACGCGGGGCGGGGCCACCGTTTGTGTGCAGGTGCCGTGGCGCGTGTGCAGGGCAGCGTGGCGGCGGCTGGCGGGCAGCCGTGCGTGGCGCTCGCGGAGGGCGCTACGGTCGCGGCCCGGGCGCGGGCGGGCGCAAGGGCAGCGCGGCGCGGCGCGATGTCCGCGGGCAGCTGCGGCGCTGAAGCGAGCAACAGCGGCGGACCTTGTGGATGATAGCGTTCGAGAGGGTGGCCTCCTTGCCGCCCTTGAGGAGCAGACCGTTTCCAGAGCTGATGGCCAGCGCGGCAATCTGGGGCATCGCGTCAGGACGGGCCTCGAAGATGATGAGAAGAACGCCAATGGGAGAAGTCTTCTGCTCGAGGATGAGGCCCTCCGCGATCTCTGTCCGCTTGATCACCTGGAAGAAGGGCCATGAGATGCTGCGCGGGCGCGGTGGGCGGCCGCAATGGGGCGCAGTACAACCCAGGCAGCGCGGTGAGAGAGCGTTGCGCAACACGAGCACGGACGCACCCTGTGCAGAGGCTCGTCCTGGCGCGCGATGGCGCGGATGCCCTCAGCAAGCTGCTGGATCTTGCCGTCTTTGAGAACGAGGCGCTGCGGGGCACGGGGCGAGGCAGGAGGCCAGGTTGAAGGACGTGGGTGCAGCGCCGCGGCAGGCAGAGATGCGGGCGGTGGGGTGGGTTGCAGACGCGGCGCGCGGCGCGATGCAACTAGGGGGAAGCCGTCTGCAGCGGCTCTGCGTGGATGGCGCGCCTCTCGGGCCTCGCGCCGATGCGTGCCGCAACCGCCATAAGGCGCCGATAGCCGCGCGTTGTCGCTCTCATCGAGGCATCCGCCGGGCGGAACGAGGAATTCGTGGGCTATCCTGGCAGCGCACGCGCGCCGGCAGGCGCGTGCGGGCGCGCAGCCCCCGCGAGCGGGTGCGCCTCGGACGCAGCGTAGACAGCTCGCGGCGTTCGCGCACCTGAAGCAGGCTGTCGCTGATTTTGCCGCGCGCGGCCTCCACGTCCTTGTTGTTCTCGGCGCGGATGGCGTCCTCGTTCGCCAGAAGCGCGTCAGCGACGCGGTTCAGGATCGCTTGCCTCTTTTCTGTCGGCAGCCCCGCGAGGATGCGCCCCTGGTCGCGCGCGTGCATGGCCATCTCGCGCGCGTGCATCTTGTCACCGCTTTACGTTAGGCGCACGGGGGTGCGGAACTGACGCGAAACGGCGCTGGTATCCCGTGAGGAACTTTTCGTGTGTTGAGATGCGATGTCAGCTCGTGGCGGAAACGACAGACAGAGACGCGGTATGCGACGCCAGCTCATGCCGCAGCCCGCGCGTGGGGCGCGCCCCTGAGCCCCGGCGGTCGACGGCTCGCGCACGACACATACACCACCGACGCCCCGCAGCAGAAGCACGTGCCCCGCGCCGCGCATTCCGGCCCGCGGTGGCGCCGTGGGCGGCCACTGGGCGGAGCCACTGCGCAGAGCGACGCATTTCGCCGGTGTATCGACGCTCGGCGTGACACAGCCGCGTTCGTAGTGCGTTGTCCGCAGCCCGCAGCTTGCGCCAACGCGAGCACCCGCGCTCCCACGCGGCGGAACTACCGACTCGGAGGATGCACGTGTCTAGCGCGACGGCCGGCCGGCTCGGCGCGGCGCAGGCCCCCTCGCGCGCCGGGACCAGCCTCCGCCCCGCCCCCTGTCTGCGTCGGCCGCGGGCGGCCAGGTGCGCAGCTGTCACCGTCGCAACGCGGCACGGCGTGAGCATGTGCACTGTTCCGTTGACCAGGCCTGTATGAGGGAACGTCTGGTCGGGGATCGATGACGGGGGCGCTCCTGTGAGATGCATGCAGGGTATCGACGCGCGTTGTGGCGTACGACTGGGAAAAGGGCGCGATTTCGTGGGACGAGGTTGGAGAGAAGGCTGGTTTAGAGGTCCTGGACGGGTTCAACGTGTCGAAGACCTACATGCCGAGGTCCTCGCCCGGTGAGTGTGCAAGGCCTCTTCCCTCCCCCTAACGGCGCGCGGCGGCGCGGCATCCACGGGCGGATATTCCGTCCCGGCCACGCGGTCTGGTGTTGGACATGCTCGCAGACGTCGCGTGCGGTGCCGCTGGGCCATTCCCGCGGGACTTTGCGGCGGGTGCTCAGCTGCGGCGTTCAGGCCGCCAACGCCGCGCGAAACCGACCGAGTGCAGCCCTCCGCGCACACATTGCGCGATGGCGTATATGTGCGTGTGCACTCCGGGGCGCCGTTCGTCCTGAAACCCGTCGCGTCAGGCACATCAGGAGCAATTTCATGTGCGGTGGTTGCCAAGGCCCGACCGTGAGCCTGCGCAGGGTCCCGCAGCCATTCCGCGGCCGCTTCCTCGCGGCGTGTTTGGCTATCCCCTGACGACGGGCCGCCGCGTCCTGGTCGCCAAAAACCCACCTCGCAGCTGCACCCGGCCCTCACTGGCTGCTGGCACTCTCTCCGCCGATCGCCGCAGTGCCGTTCCTGCCCCCGGTGCGCAACGTGAAGAGCAGCAAGGACGTCGTGATCTACAGGGACTCGAACTCCGCCTGCCCCTTCTGCGAGCGCGTCTGGCTCGCACTCGAGGAGCGGGGGATCCCCTACGACACTGTGTACATCGACCTGCGCGCCACCCCGCAGTGGTTCCTCGATGACGTCGCCGCCAGCGGCAAGCTCCCAGCTCTGCGCGTGCGCGGCGAGTACTACACCGGCTCCATCAACCTCCTCAACGTGCGACACCATCCAAACCTGCGTGCGCACCAGCACTGCCTGCACGGCGGGGCCGGAACCGACGCAGCCCGCCACCGCTCGGTGCATCGCGCATCCTGCCCGCTGCCTGCACGATATCGCGCGGCCTTTCGCCGCAGCGACGCGGAAGCGTGGGACCAGACTGCGTGACATCGCTGCAGCTCGCCGTGCCGTGCGCGCACACCGCGCACGCCCGCGTCGCCGCGCCCGCAGGTGCTCGAGAAGGAGTTCCCGGGGTCGAAGTCGCTCCCCTCGCTCCTGCCCCCCTCGTCGGACTTCCCCCGCCTGAAGGAGCTCGTCGACAACTTCGACCGCGACTCGATCCAGTCGGTGTACAACAAGCTGCTCGTGCGCCAGGCGAGCAAGAAGGACGTGCTCGCGAAGGCCAAGGAGCTCGACGCCTTCATCGGCGAGCGCGGCGGGCCCTACATGGTTGGAGACAAGCTCACCGTCGCAGACTGCGTGTACTTGCCGTTCATGCTCCGCCTGAGGTGCGCCGGCGCTCTGCATGCTTCCCAGGCGTCTGCACGCCTAGGCTGCTGCCGCGGCTGCGTGCGGCGCGCGGCGTCACGGTCGAGCGCCGGCGCGTGCTGCTGTGCAGGGCGCGCTTGTCGGCGCTGCACGGCGTGGAGATCGACGACGCGAAGGCGATGCCGAATCTATCGAAGTGGTTCGAGACGATCACGGACCGCCGGGCCGTCAAGATGGTGATGGGCGACGACGAGAGCTTCATTCAGCGGCAGTGTGAGCGCGACGGGTCGCGCAGGCTGCCCGAGCCGCTCCCGAAGGCGGGCAGCGCGGAGATGCTGGCGCGGCAGGAGGCCGCGGGGAAGATTATGGCGAACTTCGAGTTCTTCCTCGAGGTGCGTCGCGGCACGTGGCTCGCGATCCTTGGCCGCCCCGTGCTTGCATCCTGCTGCCGCGCCCCGCGCCTGGACACGCGCACCGCAACGCGGCGTCGCGGCGTCCCGTGGCGAGCGCAGGACATCATCCTGCACGCGGGCCTGTGCCGCAACCGGACGAGCGCGTATGGACACACCGTCAAGTCGGTGAACGGGCACCCGCCGGAGCCCCGCGGCGCCACGCTGCGCGCCGTGGACTTCCACCTCCGCCGCGTCGCGCAGTACCTGCTCACGGGCGACGTGGGCCCCACCGCCGGGAACGTCGAGGCGTGCGCCGTGGGCGCTGCCTCGCTGATCTACTTCCGCAACGCCGTGAGGGCGCCCCGCGACATGTCCGCCGCGGCGGCCGTGCAGTGCCGGCATGCCGTGGACCGCGTCTGCATGGACATCTTTGACGGCAACTACATCGACCACCAGTGAGTGCCACGACCTCGAAAACGCGATGTTTGCACACGGCACTAGCGAACGAACAGCCTGCACGGCATCTCATCCGCGGTCCAACCCGCGTCGCGTGTGTTCGTTGCAGCTGGGGGAAGGGCCTCTGATCACGGTGCGGGGGCGGCGCTCAAGCAGCAGCGAGAAGGCTGTCGCGCAGGGCAACCATGTTAAAACGGCCATCAAACATTCGCAGATGTCACGGGTGGCCTCTGCCGCGCGTGGTCGCGGAGCAAGAGCCACCGTTGCGCAGCATCCGGCGTGCGGCTGTAGTGTGAAGCGACAGCAAACTAGGAGCGTCACAAAGGGGCCTCACGATGCCTCATTTCGCGGGAACGGTGCACCGCACTGCTCCCACACGCGATCGGATCTGCCTCGAAATCTCGCCGTCAGCAGCTGGCGCAGTTACTGTCGAATGTCCGCGTGGAAAAGCTTGTCTCAACCGTGGTGGTGTGACCGTCGTGGCCGGGTAGGCATGCGGCGACAGGACAGAGCGCGCCACTCCCTCCCCTGCCCCGTGCAGGCGCCGCGCCCTCGAGGATCTATGTCACCACGCTATGGCAGGTGCAAAGCAGTCTTGGATCTCTAATCGTCAGCGGCACCAGAGCCCCGCACGCCAGCGGCCACCCAGGCGCGGCCCCGCTCAGCTCGCCACGCTGCCCTGTCTGGCATACAGCTGCGCGAAGTTCGCCCGGCGCTTCTGGTCCTTCTTGGCAGCCCGGCGCTGCCGCAGCTGGCGGAACTTGAGGCACTTGGGCACGGGGCAGTTCGAGTTGCTGCAGCGCTGCATGTGCACGTGCAGCAGCGCGGCGATCTTCCGGCACATCTGGCACGTCCGCCCGTCGCACTGGCTGCCGTGCGAGAAGAGCGTTTGCTTGACGCGCTGGCAATTGGGCACCTGGCAGTTGGGGTCCTGGCAGGTCGCCGCGTGCTCGAAGACCTTGATCGCGCGCTCGAGCCGCTTCTGCCGAGCCTGCTGCTCGGCGCTCGCATGCTGCTGCCCGCGCGGCTGGCTCTGGCTGACCATGGGGTGCTGCTTGTGCTTGCCCGCCTGATGGCAGCGTGTGCACAGGTCATAGTCTTTGCAGACGGTGCAGCGCATGCCCTGTCCGGGCTCGATCTCCACGTGGCACCCGTTGCAGTTGGAGCTGAACGCCGGCTCGTCGGGGTTGTGCAGGTGGTAGAGCACCATCATGGACGAGTGCTTGGCGCGGCGCAGGGTGTCGAACTGGTAGTGGTTGCCCTGGCACAGCGACAGGAACTGGATGCGCGTCTCGAAGAACTCGCACTGGAAGTCCGTGTCGCCGTCGTGCGTGGCCGCGAGCCGCGGGTGCTCGACGAGCTGCATGTCCTGCACGGCCACGCCGTTCGGGACGACCTTCTGCCCGGCCATGCCCACGGGCAGCTGCTGCTGCGCGTGCAGGCGGTTCACCTCGCTTGTCCAGCACGCGTGGCAGAGCGTGAACGTCGCGCGCTGCATCGCGGGCGCGTTGAAGGCCCCCGAGATGTGGCGCGCATTCACCTCGCCCGCGTGGACCTCCCGCGGCACGTAGTACACCTCGCCGTCGTAGTACTTGCGGCAAAACGCGCAGTACGGGTACAGGTGCGCCACGATGAAGTCCTCGCGCATCGTGCCCATGCCTGCAATCATGTTGCGCATCACCTGCTCGTCGGTCGACACAGGCTCGCGGGAGCGCCCCTTGCCCTTCGCGCCCTTCCGCGCCTGCGCCGCGCCCTTCGCGCCCTTCGCGCCCTTCCCGCCCGCGCCGCCCGTCGTCAGGCTGGCCAGGTGGTTCTCCGCCTCCCCCGGCCAGTAGTCCCCCTCGAAGTAGGGGATGTCCATCAGGCTGGCGCGGTCGCGGCGGTGCTCGCGCCCGCCGTCAAAGAACGTGTCGAACAGGTTCGTGCAGTGGTACACCACGCCGTTCTCCTGCCCGTACTTGAGCATCGTCAGGTACCACTCCCGCAGCTTGTCCGAGCGCGGCACCTTCTGCCGCTGCGGGTGGCAGTACATGATGTAGTCGTCGCCCTGCGTGGGCGGGCACGCCCAGATGTACATCGACGTGAACCCGCGCTGCCGCACGTGCTCGATGTAGCCCAGGAGCAGCTCGTGGTACACCATGGTGCGGACCGAGATGCCCCCGCGGTCCGTGGCCTCGTCCTCCGGGCGGAGGTACTTGACGCTGTCGAGGTAGCTCAGGTACACCGTGCGCCTGTTGGGCGGGGGGCACTCGGCGCCGAACTCGTGCAGGTACATGCAGAAGAGGAGCACGTCCACGCCCTCGATCTTCTGGAACAGGACGACGACCTTCTGCTTGTACGGGAAGTCCGCGGGGTACCCCTGGGCCTCGAAGTGCTCCCTGAACTTGGGGAGCACCGTGCAGACCTTCTTGCACGCCTGCACGACGCGCACGGTGAGGCCGCCCACGGTGCTGGGCAGCGCGGCCGCGTCCACGCCCATCAGGCGCGCCTTGTCCTCGCGCTCCCGCTCGATCGCGCTCTCCAGCCGCTGCTCGAGGAACTTCGACAGCGCGCACGGCGGCAGGTCGCGCGCCGTGAGCATGTGCGACGGCCGCGTGCGCAGCGGCGCGCGCTCCCCGCGCTGCGTCATCTCCAGCATGCACTCCGGGCACAAAAACGTCGCCTCCTCGGGGTTCCGCCCCTTGTTGAACAGCCCGCAGATCTGATGCACCCACGCGTCGCACCGGTCGCACCCCACCCAGGCTTCCTCCGTCTCCTCCTGGTTGCGCTTCTTCTCCAACCCCGCCTTTCGAATCGCGATGCCGTCGATGTGGATGTGCTCCTTCGGCGGCTTCCCGTAGCACCCGTTGCAGATGTACACGCGCTGGTTGTCCAGCTGCGGCTCCTGCCCCGTCCAGTACTGCTGGTTGGCCTTGATGCGCAGCTGGCACACGCCGCACCACAACGTCGGCGGCGCGAAGGTCAGGCCCTGCTGGTGGCACGCCTTGCACGTGTTCACGTCCACGCCCATCGCGTCCGTGTGCACGCGCGAGCGGTCCGTCTGCGCGGGGTCCCCCGACCGCAGCGACGTGATGTGCTGCTGCATCTCCTCGACGTCGAAGCACTCAAGGAGCGACGTCAGGCCCGCCTGGTTCATCGGGCCGCGCTTCGGCGGGCCCTGCTGCACGATCCGCATCGGCGCCACCGCGCCGGCGTCCGGCTGGCGCTTCATGCCCGCCACACGCTGTGGGGCCTGCGCCGCCTGCGCGGACATCGGCACGCTCATGTTCGGCACGCCCTGCGGCCGGTGCACATGCATCAGAGCCTGCTGCGGCGGCGGAGCCTGCCCCGCCTGCTGCGCCATCGCCGCCCTCCGCAGCCGCTCCACGTGCGTCTTCACTGGGATGCAGATCGGGCACTGCGGGTTGTTGCACTTCGAGTGGTGCTTGAGGAGCTCGCGGCTGCTCGCGCAGCGCTGGTACTGGCACTTGGTGTCCTTGCACGTCAGGATGTGTTGCCAGAGCTCCTTTGCCACAGAGCAGTTGTCTCCGTACTCGCACTGGCCCGCGGGCGCCTGGCACCGCGCGCAGTGCCGGAGGAACAGCAGCCACTGCTGCTGCTTCTTGATGAACAGCTTCTGCTTCTCCACCTTGGCCGCGCGCTCCTGCTCGCCCACGTCGCCGCCCCACCCGCCCTTGGCGCTGTGCATGCCCATGCCGTGCTGGTCGCCCTGCCCCGGCGGCCCCTGCTGCCCGGGCGTCGGGATCACGCCCGGCGGCAGCCGCATCGGCCCGGGCGCCCCGGGCGGCGGCCCATTCGGCGGCCCGTTCATCCCCGGCGTGGCCATCTTCATGTTCATACCGCCCACATTAGTCCCCGGGGTGGGTATCATGCCGCGCATCATGGGCTGCGACATGCCGAGCGACGGCTGCGCCATCGACATCGGCATTGACGTCGGCCCGTGCGACATCCCCATGGGCATGCCTGGCCCGCTCATGGGCATGTGCATCGACATCGACATCGACATGGACATGGACATGGACGAGGGCATCATCATCGAGCTGCTGCCCCCGGGCGCTCCCATGGGCGGCCCGCTGAGTCCTGGCGACGGGATCATGCCGCCGGAGCTGCCCATGTTGCCGTAGCTCTGCGGCACGTTGGGGGGGTTGGGCATGATCCCCCCCGGGGTGCTCATCATCGGCGGGCCGGAGCGCATCTGCCCGCTGTTCTGCGCGCCCATCTGCGGCGGCATGCCCTGCACGGACATGCGCCCCGGGACGGGAATGCTCGCTGGAACCGGCATCATGCCGGGGACGCCGCCGGGCCCGCTGGACGAGCGCATCGGCCCCGAGGCGCTGCCGCCGCCGCGGAGGAGCACGGGCGCCCCATTGGCCATCATGCCCGGGCCGGGAGGGCCCATGGAAGCAGGCAGCCCCGGCGTTGGCATCCCCTGCGGCGGCCCTGACATGCCCTGGCTGTAAACGGGCGGTCCAGCGCCGTTGGAGGCGCGAATACCGATGTTGGAGTAGCCCATGCGGTCGCCCGGGCCCGGCCCGCTGCCGGGGGGGCCGCCCATTGGGTGCATCGTGTGCAGAAGGCCCGCTCCGGCGGGGTCAGAGGACGGGGGCTGGCTCGCGGTGGGCACCATCATGCCGTTGCTCGGGAATCCTCCTGTCATGGACGGGTTCGGGACCGACCCGGGCGGTGCGCTCCCCGCGAGGTGCATGCCTTCGGAGCCGAGTGGTGCGCCCCGCTGAGGCGCCATCTTGGCCTCCGCGGGGGCGTTCGGGCCGTCGAAGCCGCCGTACATGGTAGCCATGCTCGGGTTGAGCATCGCCGCGGAGTTCCCGGGGCCCATGGGGCCGGGGGGCATCCCTCTGCCCGAGTAGCCCATCATGCTAGTCGACTCCCGATTGTGCGCGGTAGAGTACCCCTGGCCTGGCTGCGGCGCCTGGAGCGGCACGGAGCCATTCATGGGCTGCATGTGCATCGTGTCCGGCTTCGCCTCGGCCTGCGCGCGCCGCGAGGGGTGCGAAATTTCGGTCGGAGTTGCCCACGCCCAGGGTGCGACCGAGCAGCGCGTGCGGGCCTGCGGGGCGCCGCCGAGGAGGCCCGAGCATCGCGCGGGGCAGTGGACGATGCGAGCGGGGCAGTGCGCCTGTGCGGGCGCGCGTGGGCGCGGCGGAGGCGCCGCACGGAGCGGCTTTGAGCGAGCGCCGCGGGCGGAGGAGCCCACCTGGTAATAGCCGGCGGACGGGGCCGGCGGGCCTTCATTGGGCTGCGCGGGCGGATGCTGCTGCTGCCCACGGGCTGAGCTGCGCGCCTGCTCCGCGCCGGCGTTCTTCGCACTCGAGTTCTTGAGCCCAGCCACCAGGTGCTGGAGCCGGGCCTCCAAAGTGCTCTCGTTCATGTACTCTTCCTGCGCGCGGGCGGCGGCAGATGGTGGCGCAATTTGACGGATCTTATTTGTTTCTTCCGAGCGACCCGATCGACGCGGCCCGCGCGGCCCGCGACGCGCCGCTCTCGCGGGGTGCAGCTGCACACACCTTGGAGCGGGCCTTGTGCATCAAGTGCACCTCGAGCTTGTTCACGAACTCCTCCATCTGCTCCGCGCGACTCCCCAGCTTCGTCTTCGCGAATATCTCCATCCTGCAAGGCGCAACCGGAGACCCAGGGCGCTCGGGCCGCACCGCGCTGCGCGTCGCAAGCCTAGGCACTGCGCGGGCAGGGGGCGGGGCAGAGAGGCCGGAGCCCGCGCACATCTTGCTCCGGACGACGGTGCGCTCCTCCGGAGACGGCTCCCAGCCCGCGTGGTGCCCCGGCGGCCCCGCGGGAGCCACCGGGGCGGGCGCTTTCGCAGCTGCTTGCTCCTCCATGCAGGCCGTCTACTTCCGGGCGCCGCTACACGCCGCCATGTGCACCGACCCCTCGTTGGCTCGCCTTCGTGGATCGCTGCGACCGCCGACCGGCTTTTGCGCCGCCGCCCCGCCCCGCCCGCCCCTCGTGCTGCTCGGGACGCCCCGCGACCCTCCCCACCCCCCCCATAGCACCCACTCTTGCACGTTACGCCCCGCACGGGGCCTGCGCGGAGAGCCGCCGCGCGCCTCCTGCGTGAAATATAGTCCACGAAGCTTGCAGGCGCATGCGGCGGCGCAAGGCCTGGCGTGACGCGACGAAACCGGCCTCAATTTCACCAGCGCTGGCGCTGGCTTGGGTGCGCGCCTCAAGAGCGGCAGGGCCTTTACTTCGCAAGACGTGGACGTTGTGAGGCACATTCATAGTAGAGTATCGCTCTGCGCTGTCTCAGGGCGCCTCGGCCGCACGGAGCGGGCCCGCAGCGCGCTCTCACTCGCACTGGGTGTGATTCCCCCGAGGGCGGGTTGCGTCGGGGTATGCGGGCCCGGTGCGGCGGGTGAGCGGCGCCGCCGTCGAGAGCAGCTGCAGGGGCGCGCGTGCGGCGGTCGGGCGGGTGCGCCGCGCGCGGCCCGCTCGCAGGGCGCGCGCAAGGGCACCCAGAGTCAATGGCGGGCCACGGTGCGCACGTGCGCGGGACTGGCGGCATACCGCGCGGTGCGGCCGCGCCGGATCGTCGGCGTTGGTGCAGCGAGAGCATCGCGCGGGTCGGTCGGGCGCGGGGGCGGCGGGTTGCGCGGCGCGGGGCAGGGCGACAACTCGGGGGAGGATCACGCGCTGACGGACCTGGAACCTCGACTGCGAGTGGCACGCTAGTGCCCACGTCATCTGCGCCGGCGCGGACACCGCTCCTGCGCGCGAGCACGCGCTCGGCCCGCGGCCAGCGCTCCGCACGCGCAGCCGGCGTTGCGCGCGCGTCACGAACGCGACGCCGCGGCCGATCCGCGCGCACGACGTCGTCCCGCCAACACGCATGGAGGAGGCGACGCGCACCGCCTGCTTTGCGCGGCATCACAGCAACTTGCGGCGCACGTGGCAGCCGGCGCGCTGGCGCGTGGCCCGAGCAGCGCGTCGCGGCCCGATCACGTCCGCGCCAGCGACGTGCGTTGCCGTTTGTTCTTAGCTGCTTCTGTGCACTGCGGGCACACCCACGTGCCCTGCGGCTCCTCCGTCAGGCCCACGCATCCGAAGTGGTACCACTCGATCGGGCAGTCGTCGTTGTCGCAGCACACCATGTCGCCGTAGCTCGCCCGATTGCACAGGCAGTAGGGGGGGCCCTCCGCCACGACCGCCTCCACCGCCGGCATGTCCACGGGGATCTGCGCCTCCAGAATCGCCGCGGCGGCCAGCCCGGTCGGGGAGCCCGCCAGCGCGGACGCGCCAGCGCCCTGCGTCGACCCGGGCGGTCGACCGCGCGTGCGAGCGCTCTGGCGGGGCCCTGTCGAGCCCGTCCGCGGCGTCTGCGGCACCGGGTCGATCCCCAGGGCCTCCTGCTGCGTCAGGATCTTCTTCTGCATCGCGCGGATGTCCTTGTCCAGCAGCTTGATCTTCGCGTCGAGCTCGTCGTATGCAGCCCAGGCCTCCTTTGCCCTCTCCTCCGCTGTCGTCTCCGTCTGCTCGAAGATTTCCTGCGGCGCGGGGACGGACGCAGTGCAGCGAGCGCGTCGGGCCAGGATGCGTGCTGGGAACGAGACGCAACGCGCCCGTGACGCCGTGCGGCGCCCCAGAGGCGGCGGGAAGCCAGAGACCTGCCGCCTCGACTCCTGGCGGCTCGCCCTCCCACAAGCACCAACGTCGCCGCGCGGGCCCGCGCGCGCGCCGGGGCTGCGACAGGCCCGTCTTCCCGGGTCCGTCACGCCACTGGGCGCCAGGAAAACGCACTGCCGGGCGACGTACCTCCACAGCTTCCGCGGCGCGCCGTGCCCGCTCCTCCACCCCACTGCTCCTTGGCCCCTTCCCAGCCCCTTGCCCGCCGTTTCCCGCCGCCACCACCGCCGTATAGTGCTCGAAGAACCGCTCGGGCAGCAGCCAGAGCAGCTCCTCGCCTCTGGAGTCCAGCTCGCGCACCTTGGAGAGCTTGTCGCACATCGAGGGGCCCAGGGCGTTGAGAGTCGTCACGTACGAGTCGAGAGTGGCGTGCTTCGTGCCGCCCATCCTGCGCCGCTGGCGCCCCGCGGCGCACGTGAGACGTGTGTGTAGCGCGCTTGGCCTCCCGCCCGCCGTCTGCGCAGCCGCCAGACACTGCCAAACTGCGCGCACGCGCGGCGCGGCGCTCCAAAAGTGCCCGGGACCACCACCGGGGACTGCTCGGCCCGACTGACGCAGGGTGACGCCCGAAAACCACGTCGCGACGCCGCCAGGCCGTAGCTGCAAACAAGCGCGTCCCTTCGGCCGGAAAACTCGCCTCGTTAAAGGCCGGACGCGGCGAGGCTTGTGTTCAGCACTGGCGAGGGGTGGTGCCCCGCGCGCCGTCCGGGCCGGGGCACACCGGCGCCGGAACCTGACGGTGCGGACTGGCGCCTCGTTGGGCACGCAGGGCGCGACGGGAGCGAACAGGCGCCGAACGGGCCTGACATCGCGTCGTGTCACACACTCGCAGCCCATGCACACGCCGCGGGGTGCGGTGCGGCGCTCGTCACGACAGCGCCATGCCGAACTCGTCCCTTCGAATCGGCAGGTGCACGAGCAGCACCTTTTTGCCCGCGTCCCACTTCGCTGTGCCCTTGTCACTGTTGACGCGGTGCGGCAAATACACCCCGAGCTTGTACGCCGGGCTCGCCACGCGAAGGTACGTCTCCTGCGGCGGAGGACACTCGGGTGCGCCGTCGCAGCAGGGACGCGGGCTCGACCGACGAACGCGAGCGCGTGGCAGGGAAGCCCCCCCCCCCGTCGGTGACGCAGCGGAATGGCTGCAGCGGGGGAGCAGGCGGGGCACAGAGGAGCTCGCTGCGGGCCGCCGGACCTGCACGTCGAGGTCGATTTCACCGATGCCGGTCGCGAGTGGCATCCGCACTTCGACAGAGAGCTGTTCGCAGTTCGTCGACGACGGCGTCTTCCCACTCATCCCGAGGTAAGCGTCCTCTGCGGAACATGGCGGGGACGAGCGACCGCGTTGTGAACCTGGCGCCGCCGGGCCGTGCAGCGGCCGCGCTCGTGCTGTACCAGCGACTGGCGCAGAAGCAGGATTCGCGGCGTCGCGGGCACGCACCGGTGCCGACGGCTTGCCGGTAGATGATGTCGTATTCTGGCTGTTCCCTGCCGTCGTCGATGTCGTCCTCGAGCACCTCGGGCACCTCCTCCGGGTCCCAGATTGCTTTTGGGTCTTCCTTCGGTTTCGCGACCTTGACGCCAGGGAGCAGTCCGCCTGGACCGATCGCGCCCGGGTTCGGCCGCGACAGCTGCTCGGGCACCTCCTGCGCGCACCGTGCACCGAGCGACCTCGCGCTGGTGGGCATGTGCGCACGTCGAGGAGTGGCTGCCCGGGATCGTGGGCCAGGGAAGGGGGCGCTGGGGATGATCCAGGGGCGTGGGAAAGGTCGGGGCGCGCGAGGCGAGCGGCGCGGAGTGCGCTGGACGCACGAACCCCTGGACGAGCGCGCACCGGTCAGACCGCGGGCGCGAGAGCTGGGCAACAACGATGCGCAGCGCCTCCACCAGGTGGATATGATCGATGACAATCGTTTTAGGTGGACCCGGTCGCGGGAGAAAGCCAAGGGCCCGAGCCAGAGCCGAGCATGCGAAACAGCGCAGGGATGAGCCCTGCGCCGCCGAGCTCGCGCGGCCAGCGAGGTCTCGCCACGCGGATTCAGCGAAACGCGGGCGGTGTGAGGCGCGTTGCGCGGCAGGAGCGCTGCGGGGAGGTCCGCGACGTAGAGGAGCTGGTGCATCCGGGCCAGGAGGGACGTGCTCACCTCTTGCGGGTCGGTCTTAATAAGGTCCATGAGGCCCTGCAGGAGCTGAGTATTGTCATACTCGGTCATCTCGGCCGCGGCTCCCTACGATTTCGCCCAAGGTGCGCACGCCGCGTGCACAGGAGTAGGCTGGGCGGAAGACGGTCTCTCTGAGCCCCAGCCACAGGTGTAGCGATGTGTCCAATGCGCGACCACATGCTGGTACGCGGCGAGGCACACGCGCGCCTATGTGCGCGGCGCGCGGTGACACGAGGCGGACCGCGGGCCGTGCGTCATTCCACAGATGTGTTCTACCGCGCCACGGCGCAGCCAGGACACCGCGCGCAAGTCCGCGCGGCGGGGCCGGGAAGATTGAGAATTGTCGAGGTTGCGGCGCGCGCGCAAAGTAGAAAGACGCTCTCATATCGCGAAGACCGCGCTTTGACGGCTCGATTGCACCTCTGCGACGCCCGCCGCGTGTCGGACCCCACACCAGCCCGCACGAGATACATCGCAACCGCTGTACGTGGACTGTGAGCGGCAGTATGAGGCACTTGCCCTGCCGGGCGCCCGGGACCTGCGTGGTGAGAGCTGCAACAGCCTCTAGGGGGAAAACGCCGCTGTCCTCCGTGCGCGCGCACCCAGCCGCCGGAGCGTCGCACGTCCGTCGCGTTCCCGTTCAAGCCTATGCCGCGGAGGGCGTAGAGGAGGCGCGTTCGTCGCGGGACGGCGAGGGAACCGGCACCGAAACCTCCGCCGCCTCCGAGGCCTCCTTCGCTCCTGGGGATGTCGTGGTCGGGAGGATCTGCAAGGCCACCTCGCAGTTCCTCAGGGTCGAGCTTCTGGACCACCCTGGATGGTTTGGGTGAGCGTCGCCGCGCTGCTCTCTGCACGGGGCCCAGATTTCAACCTGCCCATCGCATGCGCTTGCCCCCGGCACCGTCGCTTCCGGACGCGTAGAAGAGCTGACAAACCGTAGCAGGCTGCACAAGCGCTCCAGAATCGACCTCCGCGCGGGGCAGCTTCGGCCACTGCGGCCTCACGCGCGATTTGCGGCACTCCCCTCCATCTCGCTTGCGTCCCATCGCCGCGCTCGTGTGGGCCCGACGTGGCTTTTCGTGCCCTGTACTGGTCTCCACATGGCTTGTGCTACATGTCTGTCCAGTGGCGCAGCGTCCAGCCGCTGTTATGCCACCGCCAGGCCATCTCTCATCCCACCGGCAGCCACCAGCGCCTCCGCGCGCACGGAGCCGTGGAGCGACACTGGCACCCGTCCTGTCCGCGGCATGCCGAGCACGATCAGCGCAGGCCGAGCCGGAAGCACCCCGCCCCGCCGCAACGCTTGCTTGGTGCCAGGGCTCCCCGCGCCAACGAACATCACCCTCCTCGACTCGCAGTATCGTCTTCACGCAAGAGTTCCCAACGGTCTTCGGCCGGCCAAGTGCCAGGGCTGACGGAACCAAGCCGAGCGCTTCGGACCTCTCCGGCACCGTCCGCGAGTTCCGGGTGCGCACACGTCCCCAGTCTGAGTCTTCCCGGCGCGATGCAACACCAGTCTCTGTTTCTCAACTGCCAAGGCAGCTGTCAAAGCGTGCCGCCAAGCTGCACGGGCCAGCGGCGCCGCACCGGAGCCTTGCGGAGCTCCGCGGACCGCGCTGCACGTCACGGCCTGGACGCTCCCGGCCGCTGCTGTGCAGATCGGGGACGTCGCGGACGACATGACGCCGACCCGCGGCCCCGTGCTGCTCGCTCGGACGCACGACGACATGCTCAGGGGCGACCGCGCGAAGCAGCTCCTCGAGGCGAGCTCCCTTGCGCCACATGGTCGTGTCTCAGCCGCCGCGTGCAACCCGTCATCTCTCGACCGCCAGACCGATCCCTCCGCCTCGACGTCTCGTTCCGGGGGCGCGTTTTTCGGCTCGTGCCGCCGGCGTGCGTGCCCGGGCGCGCCGCCCCAAAGCCACTGCTACGCCGCCTTGCCTGGTGCACGCTGAACGTCCGTGAGCGTGCTCCTAACTTACGCGGCGGACAAAGACACGGGCTCCCGTCACGTCTTTCGAAGGCGGCTCCAGTCTCTCACGCGCTGCCTTCGTAATCGGCCCCGACAACCGACGACAGACCCACCTGCCCTCACCCACCATTGAACCTGCGCCGGTGCGTTGCGTGTGCCATACTGAACGCCGACGGCGCTGCCGCGTTGCCTGCGCAGGCCTGCTTGACGGACAGGGAGACGTTCATGGCGAAAGTGTTCAGCGTCAACAAGGGCGGTGTACTGGCATCCGTGGCGGGCCTGACGCTGTTCGTGCCGAACTCGCACCTCATACGCGATGCCGACACCGAGGTCAGGAAGCAGTTCCGGAAGGTACGGCCCACAGCGCGGACCCAAACTGCTTGCGGCGGGCCCCGCGGCATCGCTGTCGCAGAAGTGCGCCCTGGCGATACCGATTCGAATCACCAGCCGCGGCACACACACCTGCGTATGTTCGCACCCCACCGGCGACGGCGGCGACAACCTCGCGTCGGACTGCTCCTGAGCGCCGCCAACATGCGGTATCCCGCAGGGCACCGAGATCGAGCTGACGCTGATGCGCGTGGACGAGCCCGAGGACTTCCGGCACGGGCAGGCGAAGATCCTGGCGTCGATGACCCTCGCGCGACAGGCCCACGCGTACAAGCGCATCTGCGTCGGTGCGCTTGTGTCGGGCAAGGTGCGGCGCATCGAGCCCTTTGGCGCGTACGTCGGAATCGACGGCACCTCGATCAGCGGCCTGCTGCACGTCAGCAACCTCAGCGGGCGCTACGTCGAGGCCATCAGCGACGTGCTCTCAGTTGGCGAGCCAGTCAAGGCAATCGTCATGGGCATGGAGGAGGGCTACAGGCAGATCTCGCTGTCGACGGCGGAGCTCGAGGACTACCCGGGGCAGATCCAGGAGGAGAAGGCGACGGTGATGGCTGCCGCGGAGAGGCGGGCGGAGGAGTTCAGGTACGCCGGTGGCACTGCGGGCAGCGTCCTGGCGCGGCTGCGTGTGTGCCGTGCGTGTGTGCGCGATGTGCGGCAGCGTAATCGTGTCAAAGGCGCGGTCGGACCGCGTTTCCGCACATGCGGAGGAACGAAGCGGCAGGCAACAACAAGTTGCGACGACGCTTTCTGTGCACGTCGTGTTGTTTGGCTGCAGGGAACGGTTCGACCAGTGGATGGAGGAGGAGGGGACGGAGCGGGAGGACGGTTCCTGGATGTACGAGAGCAGCGAGGACGACGTCGGTGCGTGAGCTGCACCAGCGCGGCTGCCAAATGCATGGCACACACAGCACCGCGCAAAGCGGGGCAGGCGCCAGCTTGGCGCGCGCGAGCGTCACGCCGGATCAGCTCGCGGTCTGCGAGGCACTGAAATGCCTGGAAGAGCCCGTGTGACCCGGAGTCGCCCCTCCGTCCCCCATACTCCAGCACAGCAGTCGCCCTCATGAGCGGCGCTAACGCAAGCGGCTCGAGGCGACCGCTCCGGTGGCGCGCGACCAGCCACACGCAGGGCACGGCGGCAAAGGCCCCGGCGTAGTCGCGGGAACAAGAGACATGTTGATGGCAAGTGCGAGTGAGACGCCACCTCGATTTCGGGTATATGCTGTTACACGCTGGGCGGTCGTGCGTCGGCGCGCCGCCGGCCATCAGAGGCGCCGGGCCTTAAGTTCACGCGGGCCGGGAAGCCCGCGCTCCTCGCTCAGGCTGGGCGCGTGTAGGCCAGCGATCTACGCCGCCGCAGAGGGCCGCCGCAGCGGGAGGGTAGATCGCGTCACGTCAGGACATGGCCGCGCGCGGCACCTGGGGGTCGCGTCGCGAGCGGGCGGTCGGCGGGGGGGCGCTTAGTAGGCCTCCTCCTCCTCCTCGTCGAACTCGCCCTCCTCCTCGGCGGTGGCGTCCTGGTACTGCTGGTACTCCGAGACGAGGTCGTTCATGTTGGACTCGGCCTCGGTGAACTCCATCTCGTCCATGCCCTCGCCCGTGTACCAGTGCAGGAAGGCCTTGCGGCGGAACATGGCCGTGAACTGCTCCGACACGCGCTTGAACATCTCCTGGATGGCGGTCGAGTTGCCGATGAAGGTCGCCGACATCTTGAGGCCCTTGGGCGGGATGTCGCACACCGACGACTTGACGTTGTTGGGGATCCACTCGACAAAGTACGACGAGTTCTTGTTCTGCACGTTGAGCATCTGCTCGTCCACCTCCTTGGTCGACATGCGGCCGCGGAACAGCGCCGAGGCCGTCAGGTAGCGCCCGTGGCGCGGGTCGGCGGCGCACATCATGTTCTTGGCGTCCCACATCTGCTGCGTCAGCTCGGGCACCGTCAGGGCGCGGTACTGCTGCGAGCCGCGCGACGTCAGCGGCGTGAAGCCCACCATGAAGAAGTGCAGACGCGGGAACGGGATGAGGTTCACCGCGAGCTTGCGCAGGTCGGCGTTGAGCTGGCCCGGGAAGCGGAGGCAGCACGTGATGCCCGACATGACGGCCGAGATCAGGTGGTTGAGGTCGCCGAACGTGGGCGTCGTCAGCTTCAGCGTGCGGAAGCAGATGTCGTACAGGGCCTCGTTGTCGAGGACCATGCACTCGTCGGCGTTCTCGACCAGCTGGTGGACGGAGAGCGTGGCGTTGTAGGGCTCCACCACCGTGTCCGACACCTTGGGCGACGGCACCACCGAGAAGGTGCACATCATGCGGTCGGGGTACTCCTCGCGGATCTTGGAGATCAGGAGCGTGCCCATGCCCGAGCCCGTGCCGCCGCCGAGCGAGTGGCAGACCTGGAAGCCCTGGAGGCAGTCGCACGACTCAGCCTCCTTGCGGACCACGTCGAGGACCGAGTCGATGAGCTCGGCGCCCTCGGTGTAGTGCCCCTTGGCCCAGTTGTTGCCGGCACCGGTCTGGCCGAACACGAAGTTGTCGGGGCGGAAGATCTGGCCGTAAGGGCCCGAGCGCACCGAGTCCATCGTGCCGGGCTCCAGGTCCATCAGGATGGCGCGGGGCACGTAGCGGCCTGCAACATTGCGAGGGAGCATCGCGGAACGGGTGGGCGCGGGGCGCGAGGCGGCGGGCCGGGGGCGCGGGCGCGACTTGGGCTGCCAGCACGGGTCAACAACACGCGCGGGCGCATCCGGCCGCAAGTGGGGCCAGCGGCGCGCGAATGGCGCACCAAGAGCTCGAAAAGAGAGGAAACGCGGCGCCGCGGCGCTGCTGGCGCGCGGGATCGGGCACGTCCGGGCCTCGTGTCACCGCGCAACGTGACGGGGGCGCCGTGCGCGCGAGAAGCGCCACGCTCGCGCGCGGGCAACGCTGCTCGCAACGACAGACGTCGGGAGGGGCGAGCGCCTCGGGGGGAGCGGGGCCCCGCGGCGCGCAGGGGCGGGTTGCTAAAAATGCAGGGTCGGCGCGGGAGGCACGTACCGCCCGAGGCCTCGTTGAAGTACACGTTGATGCGCTCCAGCTGCAGGTCCGAGTCACCGTGGTAGGTGCCCGTGGGGTCGATGCCGTGCTCATCGCAGATGACCTCCCTGCGCGGCGGAGCCAGGGCGGGCAGCGGTTCAAGCGCGGGTCGGCCAGCGGCGGCATCGTGGGCGCGCGAGGCGCCGCTTCGCGCGCGCGGGCGCGTCTCTCTGTTCGCAGGAGGAGCGTGCATGCGGGGCGCGCGGGCCGCCGTGCAGGGGGCGGGGCGCTCGACGACCAAAATGGCAGGCGAATGCGAGGGCAGCTGTTGCCGTGCCGCGGGGCGCGCAGCGGCGACATCCGCGCGAAAACCGCGACATTCGCCCCAATTAGAGCGCGGCTGGGCGCGCGCCGGGCCCCGAGGGGCCGCGGCGAGGGCGACGCGGGACAAAAATGGGTCGGGGTCACTCACCAGAACTTGGCGCCGATCTGGTTGCCGCACTGGCCGCCCTGGCTGCATTTCGCGAGAGGAGAATGTGAGTGTGTGAGTGGACGACGGCGGGAGCGGGGCGGGGGGGCGCGCGCGCGCCGGGCTCGGGCATGCCGACAGCGGCAGGTCGAGCGGGCCGCGCGAGCGCGTCGCGCGCACGTACATGTGAACGATCTCCCTCATGTTTGCTGTAAGATTGCTCTTCTCTCACTCCGGAAGTGTTGTAAAGAGTGACCAAGTGAGCGGCGAGAGCGCCCACTTGAGCTCCAGGCATGCCAGCCCGTTTGGCACTCCCCCAACCTCCCTCCCTGACGGACGCCCTCCCTGACACCCTGACGGCAGCTCCGGCACGCGGGCCGCGGCCCACGTACCGGCCTCGTTGCGGGGAGGTGGCGCGCCGGCCCGCAGACCCGCTGTCGCGGCCGCACTCCGCGTCAACAACCACGCCACATGGCACCCCGCCAGCAGGCCCTGCAGCGGGCCATTCCGGCACAGCCGGACCCCGTGCGCCCCCCCTGTCGATCGAACCGAGCGCGGGCGGCGCGGCACGGCATCGCCCAGGGCGCGCACGCGTCCCCCGCACTGAACGCGCTCGCCCACACCTGCAATGCTCCCACGCCGCCCACGCCCGCGCCCCCAGCGCCGGACCTCGCGCGTTCGACGCGGCACGAGCGCTGCGAGAGCGACCGGAGATTCGTGCGGCGCGCCATCGTCGGCGCGGTCGCCGCACCGGCCCCCGGCTGTGTCGTGCCCAGCATGTCTGCGCCGCAAGCCGATTTAGTGCCGTGGCCGCGCCCGGTGCCGGCAGCCCGCGCGCGCGCGATGCGCGCGGGCTCTACAGGGCCGCGGGCATACGCGGGGCGAAGCTCGCGCGCGCGGCCAGGCCGCAGGGGCCGCGGCGCGGTCCCTAATCGAGACCACAGCTGCGCAACCCAGACCTGGTTTGACGACTTGCGCGCACCCGCTCGACAGGAGGGCCGCGGCGCCCGGACGCCCGGGCTGCTGGACACCCGGGCGGCGCGGAGAGCGGGCGCGGCCCGCGGGCGCGCGTAGGGCGCGGGAGGCCATCGTTGCGCTATGTGAGACGTGCGGGGACAGTCTGTCTGTTGTGCACCAAGGGGCCTGCCCTGTGGTCATAGGAGCGCCCTGCGCGGGCCGCCTGCACTGCTCCGGGCGGAGTAGGAGGCTCGTGGGTGCATCGAAGGGTCGCCGCCAGTTCCTGGCTGCCCTGGCGCGTGCGTGTTGGCACTGGGCCCCGGAGAAGAGTAGCGGGCCTGGGGGCGCGTGGTTTGTGGCAGCGCAGACATCGAGGTGCCCGTCATGGCGATCGATCCAGCAGCCGTGTCGGTGCGGCAGGTACGCTCCGGCATCGCGCCTCTGTCGTGCTGGGCGGGCGACCGTGGCTGTGATGCACGCGCGCAGGGCACCTCACGCCGCCCCAGCAATGAGCGGCCGCTCCGTGTCTGCGATGCAGCTGTACAAGGACTGCATGCGCCTTGCGCGGCACGTCGGGGCGGTTCAGGGCAACGGAGAGGCGCTCCGGAGGCAAGTGCGGGAGGCGTTTGCTGCCAACAAGCACGAGAAGGACCCGGGAAAAATCGACGAGCAGAAGATGGCAGCGGTCCGAGGTAGGTCACGTCGCGAGCACCGCCCCGGGCCCTCAGCACCTCTGCTGGACAAACCCCGCGCAGACAAGGCACTGGCATCCTCCGACGATGGTTCCGCGGCGCAGGCCTGGGCAACTACGCCCTGCTGATGAGCGGCATGCTGAGGGACCCGAACGCGCCCCGAGACGGCGAAGGCGACGCGGGCGCTGAGGAGCCGCCGTGACACGCCCAGGCGTGCACATGGTGAGCGATGTGTGTCGCCTACGTATCGCCGACTTGCTCCCGCCCGCGCGGCGCTGGAGACGCAGCTAGCTGCACGCGCAGACCTCGAACGGCACCATAGGAACGGCACCATATGAACGGCACCATATGTTAGGTCTGTCAATTGTCGTGCCACCATAACCGAGTTGTTTCGTTGGACGCCGATGGAGCGCCCCGACCCCGGGCGCGCTGTGATCGACGCTGGACGCACGCCGGTGCGAACCCCCTGGACGCCGACCAGGACGCATGACTCAGCGTGAAAGCGACGGCACACCTGCCGCTTTCCGCTGCCCCCTCAGACCTCCATGGGACGACGCCACGTGCCGGCACCAGCCTCCAGCACCGCACCTGCGACATCCGCGCGGCGGACGCAGCCGTGGGCAACTACTCGAGTTTTTGTTTCCCCGCACCGCCATGATGGCGGCAATAATTGCCGCAGCCATGGCCCGGACAACATGTGAATCGTGCATATACTTAATTTATGGAACTCACAGCCCGCATCGCGGGGATTGCAGCCTGATCGTAGGCCGGCAGCAACGGCCGCGGTGATCATCAACCACGAGACCTCAACTCAATGTTGTGACGGGGTGAGAAACGCAACGCACCAAACACGCCGGAAGGCGCAGAGCTAGATCCGCGCGAGCGATGCGCTGCGGCTCCAGTCTGCGCGCGAGGGAGGGTGGCTCGAAGGAGGGGGCCGGGGGTTGGTGTTGTTGCTGCAACGGAGCCCTATCGGGTCGCGGCCATACTGGTGACGAGAGGCACCTGGACGACCCCCTACAGCCAGCGACGATTTTTGGAAAATAGGAACTACGGAAAAGCAAGGTGGGCATGTGCACAGCATGCCAGGGCGCAGTCTGGAGCAGAGACGGCGTGACGAACATGCTCCATGTTCGAACCCGCTCCGGAAAAGGAGGCCTGACAGAATTTGTGTGTGCCTCCCAGTCTGTGGAAGGCTCGATCGCGGGGGCGGATCACCGCCTGGCTGCGAGACGGAGGAAGGAGCGCAGGACACAAGAGATGCCCGTCGAGTGCCCTGCGACCTGCAGGACCTTCATGCGGGGGACTGAGACTGAGGCCGAGACTTACCGGCCGGAGGCGGTCCACCGGGATCGTTGGGGACGGGAGGGGCGCAGGCAGTCGAAACACGAGTGCATAAGAGGTGAACATGAGTACGTTGCAGGTGTGGCAGGAGAGGAGCACAGGCGCTGCGTGAGTTGTCACGGCAATGGCAGAGACAAAGGCAAATATCACAACGCTTGGGGCGCCCCACTACGGTGTGAGTTCAAATGTGCATCACGCATGGCGGGACCGTCGGGCGCCGGCCGGGACCGTCACGGAAACAAGACAGCCGTTCATGCTCGCCCTCGCGATCGAGAGGGGCTGGGAGAGGAGGGAGAGAGGGGGAGGGGTCGGGGCGGGGCGGGGGTTGAATATTCATGGCTGCGACGGTTCCTCTTCGGAGTCGCTACCACGCTGCCGCTGCTGCTGTTGCTGATTTGACAACGCGATGATGGCGGATGCCACGCTGTCGTGCCCAGGCGCACCGGGCTGGGCAGCGGGCGCGGGTGCCTGGCTTCTGGGGGGGAAGGCCGACAGCGGCGTGCGGCGCTGCTGCACGCCCTCACCAGGGGCCTGCACCCTCCGGCCCCAAGACGGGAGCGGCGGGGGGAGCCAGCCGTCCGCGGGCCTTTGCTGCGCGTTGATCGTGAGCGGCAGTGGCTGCGACACGACGTGCGCGGGGGCCGAATGCGTCGGGGCTCCTCGGACGAGGCGAGCCAGCGCGGGGGGGATGTGAACGGGTTCCGCGCGCGTCAGGCCCCGCTTCTCCGACACTTCCTTTAGACGTGTGTACCAATGATTCTTCACCTGGTTGCCCGTGCGCCCGGGAGGCAGCGCGCGAGCGATTTGCGCCCATTTGTTGCCGTGGCGAGCTGCAGGGCGCGGGGTGCCGGGCGGTGCGCAGTGAGTGGCCAAGCGAGCGCGGGAGCACGCAGGCACGTTCTGTCTATGCGCCGCGGCGTGCGTCGCACCTTGCTCCGCCAGGATGATCTCGTCCTCTTCGGGCGAAAAGGGCGTGCGCCGGAGACTTGTGTCCAGGTTGTTGGTCCACCGCTGTCGGCACTGCCGGTCCGACCGGGGCTGGAACGACGTGAGCTGCGCTTCCATCTCCTGGTTGAGCACCGCCGCGATCAGCCGCCAGTTCTGCGGGCCGAACCGCCCGATGACAGACAGCAGCACGTCGTCCTCCTCCTTCGACCACGGTACGCGCCCACGAATCTCGCCGTGCCGCTGGGGTACGTCGAGGCCTGTGTCATGCGAGTTGCCCGGCGACTGCGTGCCGGCAGACGCCGGTGACCCCGTGTCCGGCGCAGTGACGTGCGGGGGCAGTGCCGAGGGCGGCAAGGCGTCCGAGCGCGGGAACGCGGGCGCCGGCGGCCACGGAACCGACGCTGGAAGAGGCAGCGCGGGCGGGGCGGACAGCGCCAGGCCGGGGTAGGCCGCAGGCTGAGAGCCGAGCGTCACCGGCGGCAGCGATGGGTGGACGACCTGGCTGGCCTGCAGGGGGGTTGTCGAGGCCCCGAAGCTCGCCGGTGGCGCTGCAAGGCCGAGAAGCGCGCTGGAGAGCGCACCGGGGGCCGTCAGCTCCATCGGCCCGGGGAGGACCTGCGCTGCTGGCAGCGGCGCCGTAACCGCCGCGGATGCTGTGGGGTCCTGCGGCAGCATGCGCGAGAGCGCGGAGAGGTGCGCCATCGGTATATGCGGCAGGAGCTGCGAGGGAAGGTTTGCGATCGTGCGCAGGATCGCGTCCGGCGGCAGCGCCATCGTCTCGCGCACCGGGCCCAGCACCGCGGCCATTATCGGGAGGCTGATGATCTCCCGCAGCACCTCCAGATCGTCGTGGGAGAGCACCGGAGTGGGCTGCGCCGCGGAGGGCTGGGGCACGCCCACCGCGCCCGGGCCCACCGGTAAGGCGCCACAACCCTCGTTGCCGCCAGGGAAGAAGCGTTCGGTGTAGGGGTCGACGTCGGCGCTTCGGGCGACGGGCGGGTTCGGCGCGTGCCGCTTGCGCGGCGCTGGGCTCGCGTCGCGGTTCCCGGCGCTGACGCCGGGGTCGGTCGGCGAGCGGTCCTCGCGACGCTGCTTGCGCTGGGCCTCGGGCGCCTTGCCCGCGGAGACTCGCCCTGCCGAATCGCCCGGAGCGGTGTAGGGTACTACAGGGGCGTCGCGTCCTGAGCCGGAGCCGGAAATACGGGCCGAGCCGTCGCGGGGGGACGGATGTGCGCCCCGCGGGCGATCACTGCGGGCAGGACCCGCCCCGTGACCCTGGCCCAGCTTGCCTTCTGGGATGGGATCCGCTGTGGATGCAGGAGCTGTCCCGCGGATGGCCGCGTTCAGCTGCTCAAGGGCCGAGGGCGCCGTAGATGAAGTGACGTGTGCAGGTGTTGCAGTGGGGGCGTCAGGCGCTGGCGCCTGTGAGCCACTGAGCAGCGCGAGAAGCTGCGCGACTTCCGTGTCGTTGGACTGCTGGGGTATGCGCGAGATGGCCTGCAGCAGCAATCTCGCCTGCTCGGACGAAAGCTGGATGCCGCCTGCGTCGCCCGCGCCGCTGGCAGCCTCCGCGACCTGTGGTTCGCCCTCCTCGGGGGAGGACAAGGCCCGCTGATTTGACATGCTCAGCAGGCCGACGATCGTGTCTCTGAACTTCTGACGCCCACTGCACTCTCGGAGGTAGCTACAGAAAAGATCTGGGCAGGACCTCACTCATTGCAGGCCGACGTCGCGGCCCTCGGGTTCTGCGTGCGCAAGGACGCTCATTCGTGCGTTGAGATCGGGCGGGGACGCTTGACAGGCAGGCCCGGAAACCTCGCAGGAGGCCGGGGCGCCGTCGCATGGCAGCAACGCAAATTGGGCTGTCCCGGCTTGTCTGACGGGATCTCGGGATAGCCTAGCAGCGCCACACTGAATGGAAATGCACTGGCCATGCCACTTGCGAACGGCACATGCGCGAGAAGGGCGCCTGTCGGCGCATCAAGAGGCATTCTGAAACTTGGATGCTGGAGCCGTGCGCGAATGCGGTAGCTGTTCGCACGTCCGGGGCAGCGCGAGCGGCTCGGGAGACATCGTGGCTGAGACTGAGGGCCGCATGCTTCTCGAAACCGGCACCACGGGTGGCGCCGCTGCGGCCGAGTGGCTGGTACACTGAGCGCTCTCGGGGCGCGCGGGCTGAGCGCGTTTATCGGCAGCGTGTCGCCGGACACGCAGACATGGTCTGTCTAGCTCGGATTGGGCGGCACGGTGCACCAAACATGCGCCTTCCAGGAGGAAAAAAGAGGCGGGAAGCAGTGACAAAGGAGAGTCCACGGACCTGGCGTCCACGACGCAGTCCACGTCCTCAGCACTCGGAGATGAGATCTGTTGAAATGATTCGCGGCGCTGGAGGAAGCCCGACGACGGTTGCGGCCCCGGTCCCCGCGCTGCCGTCACCAGGTGCCCGCGCCGTCGGTGCTGACGGCGAGCAGCAGAAGCTGTGCGTGTCGGCGCAGCTGGATGAAAGTCTTCGCGCAATCGCCGCGACAGCCGATGCAACTTCTGCAGCGACAGCGCCGGGCGAGGACCTCCAATGGCCTTGCGAGCTCCCCGTGGCGCCGCACGAGCCGGAAATTGCCCCAACGACGAGCCGGAAGCGTCGTCGATACTTGACTTCGAGGGCCACGCGTCGCGACGCCCCAATCTGGCTGCGCGGGCCCGGCGGGGGGGGGGCGCCAACGGTCGGGGGGCTCCAACCCTGATTTCACGGCCCCCGCCAGCTCCCCTGGCGAGCCGCAAAACCGCGCACCATAGAGCACCGGATGCTACTGTTTCGCCTGCACCGCCCCGGGCCCGCAGCACCTCTGCTGGGCGCACGTCGGGCAGGAAAGGCGCTAGCGTCCATCTTGATTGCCGGTGCGCAGGTATGTGCAACCACGCCCTGCTAATGAGCGGCATGCAGAGGGATCCTGATGTGCCCCGAGACGGCGACGCGGGCGCTGAGAAGCCGCCGTGACCCGCCCAGGCGTGCCATGCGTGTCGCCGACTGCTGCTCCGGCGCTGCAGCAGCGCTGGAGGCGCGGATGCGCGCGCGGCCCTGGAAGCCGGGCGCGCGGCTGACAGTAGCGCAGGAT
The DNA here is from genome assembly GCA_916048055.1 of Pedinophyceae sp. YPF-701. Lineage (NCBI taxonomy): Eukaryota > Viridiplantae > Chlorophyta > Pedinophyceae > Pedinophyceae sp. YPF-701. The sequence continues at coordinate 88,607 of CAJZHL010000015.1, read as the reverse complement.
GTTGGATGATCGCCGAAGCAATATACTGCAAAGCAGTGTCTCTTCGAGCCGCAGATATCTCCATGTCTCGCGAACAGCTGCAAGGCGGTGCTGTGAGTGACCATACTGAACCCTGCGCCGTCCCCGCACGACCCCCCGGTCCCGTCGCCCGGCGGCGCAGCGACGCACCGCAGCGCAGGGCGCCTCCTGCGTGTCCTGGGGCTCGACCCCAGTTTCCCTCCCCACCGGCCATCTCAGCGCGGAAGAATGAGCTCGCCGCAGCGGTGGTCGTCGCGCGCGCATCGAGGTCACGCGAAGCCGCGCCGCAAGGCAGGCGCCCTTGACACCGGAGGGTTCGCCGACGGGATCACCCGGTAGTCGACATCTCGCGGCGCCCATCCCGCCGCTGTGGCATTGTTGCTGCCGGACGAGCTTGCCCCCGCTCAGCGCTGGTGGCGGTCTGCGAGTTGCCCCCCCCTCCCCCCCCCCTCATCGCTCGTCACCCTCTGTTGCGTTGCACTTGTGCCCCAAAGCAGTTGGGGAGGCAAGGGCCTGCGACGCAGATTTTTTGTCGAATCTCGGATAGAGAACCTTGGAACATCACACCGCGAGGAACCAAGGACCGTTCTGCCGTCGCGAGGGAGAGGTACGCGGCCCTGACACTAGCAAGGCAGGAAGGGACGGCTCCCGCAGCGCGCACCTGCGCATGGCTGCACTGTCGGACAGAGCAGGGCGCTTGCTAGAGCCCAGGGTGTCGGGGAACGCTCGAACCCAGCGGTTTCGGGCGCACCATTGCGTCGAACTCCGAGCATGAGGGCAAAGGCTAGGTGTAGGTCTAGGCGCCGCTCCCTCCCTCCCTGCGGGCTATGCGGCTTCCTGCGGCGCGCCCTTGCACTGAATCCACCCATGCGCACTCATACGCGACCTACGAGTCGCGTCCGTGCGCAGATGCTTCCAGAAGTACGGGACCAGCCTCAGAGCAGCGCACGGCGCAGCTCCATGCCGCTGGCCCCGTCCAACTTCGGCACCGCGCCGCTGACGTCGCTGGCCCATCCCAGGCCAGGCGCTACGGCCCCCCGGTTGTATTCAAACCTCACCCCGGTCGGTCGGCCCTCGTATGCGCGCGTGGCGCCTGCCCGAGGCTCCAGTGGGTGCCGGTTGGATTCGATCGACCTACCCGGCGAGCCCGCGGACCCCGAAGGCCACGGCCCGGGACATATGGAGACGATCGTCGAGAAGTTCAGGCGCTCGTCCACTGCGGGTGTGCCCAGCCGTGCCGCTTTGCCAGGCCGCACGGCCGTGCACGGAGACGTCGGCGGATCGCCACGCGTTTCGCGGCTGAGTGATGCGGGCGTGACCAACAACGCGCGCGGCGCGGCGTCGGTTCGCGCGTCACTGGGCGCACAGGACAACAAGCCTGTCCTGATTCAGCTGGGCGACGGCAACTGCGTGCTGGCGCCGGCAAACGCTCCCACGTGGATCGGCGACGGCGAGGCGAGCGGGGCGCGCGCGGAGACCTCGCAGGACGGCACGCAGGGCAGCTCTTCTGGGCAGACGATCAAAGTCACGACTGGCGCTTCTCTCAAGAACCTCCTGGACAAGCCCGCGCAGCCTGCGGGCCTACCTGTGCCCAGGCGACCGTCTGCAGCCATGGACGACAAGCACGGGCTGTCGGCCATGCGCAGGACCACCACGCCCCGGTCCAGCCAGGGGCGCAGCTCGGGCGTCGTCGACGCCGCCGGGCAGCGCGTGCCGTCGCTGCGGCCTGCCCTGCGGCCTGCTGGCGAATCTGTTCTCGCCTCGGGGTCGTCCTTGCGCCCAGAGAAGAACCGCCGCGTGTCCTTCAACCCAGCCCAGGTCGGCGACGCGGTCGGCACGTTCTCGCGCCGCCCGACGCTCGACGCCCTGCACTCTGTGGAGCTCGACGCCGCGGGCTCCGAGGCGTCGTCGTCCAAGTCTCGCCGCGCCACGACCCTCGGCTTCCTGCGCCAGGCACGCAAGGATAGCGCACGCGCACGGCGCACGACAATCGCCCCCGATGAGCCGGTCACCGCGATCCCCGCGGCCGGGGCATCCCGTGAGGAGGTGCTCAAGGCGCTGCACAGCATGACGCTGGAGGCGGCGCTGGCGCCGGAGCCGCGGCCCGATGAGGCGAAGAAGGAGCGCCGGTCTTGGCTGGCGTCCATCCGTGGCGAGCGCGTGGCCTTCGGCGAGGGGCACGGCAAGTTTGCGAGCAAGCACACGTACTTTCCGCTGAACGACGGGCGGTACAAGGCGTACCTGCGGGACGTGCAGGGCCTGACGCGCATCTGGGTGGAGGCAGTGGCGGCAGACGACGCGCGCGACGGCGCGGTGATGCGGTCGACGCTGGCGGCGATCGCGGCACGGCGGGAGTCGGAGGCGCTGATGGCGCACCCGCAGGTGCTGAGGGCGACGGTGGCGCGCATGGCGTCGCGTGCGGGCGCGCACGGGCCGACGGCGACGCTGCGGGAGCTGCTGTGCGGCGCGTACGACCACGCCACGCCGGTGGAACTCACCTTGCTGCAGTGCGAGGTGATTGCGCTGTGGCACGGCGGCGACGACTGCTTCGGTGAGCGCCGCATATTAGTTTCAGGACTTTGCATATGCTTTTCTTTTCTTTTCTTTATATCTTAGCTTCGCACATGCTGGCAAGCACATGCACACGACCGTCCTGTTGCTGCGTGGCGCGAGAACGAGGCGCGGCGGATGTGGTGCTGCAGGTCTGAGCGAGGAGGAGTTCAAGGCCCTGGCGCACATGATGGCAGCGTTGGAGACGTTCCTGGGAATTTCCGGGCAGGGCCTGCCGGCGGACGCGCTGGGCAACGTGGCGCTCGGCGTGCACGGCGTGGCGGAGACGGCGCACATGCGCGTGATGCACACGCGCATGAAGACGCTCGAGGCGCGCCACGGCGGGCGGCACCTGGACTTCCGAGGCATCGTGGACTGGTGGCTGAACGTCAATGCGCACTCGGGCTTCGCGCTGACGCTGCCGATCGTCAAGTCGCTCGGGGCCCCGAAGTCGACGCTGCTGCGCGAGGCACTTCGTACGTTTCAAGCCAACCTGCAGCGGTCGATGGACGAGGCCGGCGACGATGGGCTGAGGGATGTGGGCAGTGAGCTGGACCGGTCGCTGTCGCGCGGGAAGCCCCGCAGGCGGAAGTCCTTGCCCGTCTGAAGACACGTCTCTCTTTCGAGAATCGCACATCGTGCCCCTGGGCGGCATCGGCGAATGATTGCTCGCACGTGACAGTGATGACGCCGCACGCAGCGGCGAGCGCGCCACGAGATGATTGGCCTATGTCCCGGCCTACCGAAGGCACATATTTCCAAGGCGTGAAACATGCTACTCTCTAGATTCTTCTTCTTCTTCTTCGTCCAGACTGATGGAAGGCTGCAATTTGCAGCCCCCAAGCACGCACGATCTACCTTCCCCTTTCCCACCTCGCCCCTCCCTACTCTCGCCACCACCACCCCCTCCTCCCCCCCTCCTGTCCTCCTCCCCCTCCTGTCCTCCCCCCCTTGTTCATCCTCTGACGTTCTGGACTGATTGAATTGTCGATCAATCATAAAGACATGTCCAGAGAGATTCTCGTGTGGTACGACGGTGCGCCGCAGCAGACGGGACCCGACTCCACGCCGCGTAGATTGTTTTGCTCTCTGCCGCAGGCACAATCGCAGCGGCTACGATTTGTCTTACACCTTGAGGCCAGTTGCCATCGCCACCGGATCCGAGCTGTCCACTGGCGCCCTGCCTGCTCTCCACACGACTGAGATGCAACGCCGCGCTGGCAGCCGGTCAAGCGCGTTCGATGCCCCTTGATTCAAGCGATCACGCAGTCGCTGCATGCCGCGATTCGCTCAGAAGACTGCACTTGGTCGCAGAGCGCCTCGAATCGTTTCTTGGCGCCGACTGCGTGCGTGATGGCATGCGGCCTGCAGCACGGCCATCGATCACCACGAAGTTGCCTGCCCCGGCGGTGAGCTCGCCGTCAATCCCTAGTGAGGGAGTTGTGCCTCGAGGGCCCCCGCAATTTGACAAAGACGCCCGTCCTTCCGCCCTTTCCAAACATGTCGTAGCACGGTTCCTTTCGCGCGCGACTACGTGCGTGGAAGGACACTGAGCCTGTTCGAAGTGCTTGCGTCAAGCGGCGACATCCAATGCTGGTCCCCCTCCCCAAGTCAACTGCCACATTCCGTCATTCAACCCCGTGTAAGACCCTCAGGTCGCCCCCAGAGTCGCGTCACGCCGTGCATCCAGCAGCATCCAATCGCGACACACTGAGATCCGTGATGTTGAACCCAACGCCAATCTCATCAATCTCATCTCACGCGGTCAATCTCTCCGCGCCAAACGATCGATTTGGCGATTAGTGCGCGATCTCGGTGGGCGCCCGTCCTTCTCCGCGCGACGGTCAATTACTTTGCGACGTTGCCCGGGGCTGGAAAAGGACCCAGGGGGGGTTCAGGGGAGTCTCATGACAGCACGCGAACGCTGCGTGTCTGGTCGAGAGGGAGCGGTGGGACGCAGCCCGCGCACTGCTAGTACGCAGCGCTCCCCTGCGCCCATCTGAGCATCCCTCGTGCTGCCAACGACGGCCAGCACTGCGTGGCCAAGCCCCGCCTTGGTTCTTACACCAGCCCGGCAGCGCGAGGGAGGGGTCGGACGCGGCAGCCTGTGTCCGAGTAGGTTCAGGTCTCTGCATCGCTGGTTTCCGAGCTGGCGCTCCCACACCTGGAAACAGAGTGGCGCAGATTCCTTCGACAGAGGCAGGACGTCCCCTGTCGTCGAGGAGCGGGACGATGGGCAAGCACAATGGGAAGGCGAGGAAGTCGGGAGCAGCCGTGGGAGGCGCGTTGACGAGCAAGGCGCGGCAGGTGAGCGCATGGCGCCCGCTTCCTCGGCCCGCTGGCAGGCTGGGGCTCAGCGCACCGCTACGTCGAGACCTTCGAAGTGCGAAGGATGACGACTGCCCCTACATGACAGCACAAGCGGAAAAGTGGCAGGGACGGAATAACTTCACGTGCGGGCCGCAGCACGCCGTTGCAGCCGCCGAGGCCCATGGGCTTTTCCGGACCGTTCGCCTGCCAAGCGGGACGTTTTCCCGCGAGCACGATCGCCCAGGCAAAGAGTGCTCGACTGTCTCGCTCGGTGAATCCGATGAGATCGCAGCGCCGCTCCGCGTCCCCACCGGCCGCTCTACACAAGTGCAGCCCCGCGCTCCTCTCGCGCCGCAGGAGAAGCGCGGTCACCAGCTCATTGACCCGAAATACGCCCACATGCATACGACGGACGCTGCCGCGAGGACAAACATGCAGTCTGCGCTCGACCAGACCGATCTCGGCGAGCTGATGGACATGGCAGACCTCGCGCAGAGGGACTTTGCCGGGACGAAGGGCGAGGTGCGTTCCCGCGCTCCCTGCGCGCCGCTCATGCTCCTGGCCCGTCCCGTCCGGGCCGTCGCCACATGCGAGGATGCGAACATGCAGGCAAAGTAGCCGATTGTGGTTCGAGTTGCGCCGGTTGTCGGGAGCTCGCAGGTGCTGGTCGTGAGCGGGCCGGGGCTCGTGGCGCAGAAGGACACTGAGCGCGAGGCGGCGGCGCGGCGCGAGGCGGAGGCCCGACACGCGCACGCGCTCAAGGTTCCGCGTCGCCCCGCCTGGACTCCTGACATGACGCCCGAGCAGCTCGATGACCAGGTACGGATCCAAACGCAAGCCCGCGCCGCCACAGCCTGCCGCGCCGTCCGCGCGGCGGCCGCGGGGATGCGACGGGCACGAACCAGAGCTGGCACCGCCCACAATTATGGTTTGCCCTTGCGCGTGGCTCGCCGCTTGTCCGCGCCCGGCGGCCCGCGGCAGTTGGAATCTTGACTCGCCAGAATGTTGCGGTGGCACTATCTGCACGAGGGCTCGCACCGTAGCACGCTGGGCGTGCTGAGATGCACTGGCACAGAACGGAGTGCTCGCTTGCCAATCGCCGCGGTTCGCGTGCGCCGCCAGCTGCTCGCAGGAGCGGGACGCGTTCCTGCAGTGGCGGCGGGCCCTGGCCGCCGCGGAGGAGGAGGAGAGTCTGGTCCTGACCCCGTTCGAAAAGAACCTCGAGGTCTGGCGCCAGCTGTGGCGCGTCCTTGAGCGCTCTGACATCATCGTGCAGGTTCTGGACGCGCGCGACCCTCTCCGGTACCGCTGCGAGGACCTCGAGGCGTTCGCTCGCGAAATCGCGCCCAGCAAGCGCACGGTGCTGCTGCTGAACAAGGCGGACCTGCTGCCGAAGGAGGCCCGGGAGGCGTGGGCGGCGTACTTCGACGGGCTCGGCGTGGAGTACGTTCTCTGGAGCGCGCATCTCGCCGCCAAGGTCCGCATCGGCCCGCGCCTGCAGCTCGTATCTGTGCAGCGCGCGTCTTTGGTGCGTTGGTTCCGACCGCGCGGCGCGTCGTGCGCGTCGGCTTGCTCGCAGGAGGCGGAGATGCAGGCGCAGCTGTGCAGGCAGGCGGACCTTGGCGCCGACGTGGACGTGGAAGCGTCGATGGCGGTGTGGCGGCAACAGCAGCACGCGGGCTCCGGTCGGGCGCGCGTCGTGTTCCGCGACGAACTGGTCGGCGTCATGGAGGCCAAGGCACGGGAGGCGGCAAGCGAGGTAGGTGGGGGCGACGCAGGCGGGCCGGTGACCGTGGGTATGGTGGGCTACCCCAACGTAGGCAAGTCTTCGACGATTAACGCCGTGTTTGGGGGGAAGCGCGTGGCGGTTGCAGCGACGCCGGGGAAAACGAAGCACTTCCAGACGCTGCACGTGCACGACTCCCTGGTGCGGCCCCGCGCCCTCTTTCGGCTGCTGCCATCGCTGTGCATAGCGTGGAAGCGCGTTGTCCGCGCACGTGGAGCAGCCTGCCGTTTCAACCGCCGCTGTCGTGTTGCACAGGCGGAACCCCGCACTCAAGGAGCTCGATGCGTCGGCATGCGGGGATGCAGGTCTTGTGCGACTGCCCAGGGCTCGTGTTCCCGTCCTTCGCCTCCAGCAAGCCCGAAATGGTCGCGGCGGGCGTCATCCCGATCGATCGCCTCACGGACATCCGGCAGCCCGTCGACGTCGTCGCCAGGCGCGTCGCGCGCCCCTACTGGTCGCTGTGCTATGGACGCATTAACATCCCCCGGCCCGGGCCGCTCGAGGACCCGAAGCGCCCCCCGACGGCCGCGGAGGTCCTGCGTGGTCTATGCACACTGCGCGGGTGGGTCAACGGGAGCGGCCTGCCAGACGAGACTCGTGGGGGACGGCAGATACTAAAAGACTATGTGGACGGTCATCTACTGTCCTTCGAGTACCCCCCCGGCCACGACGGCCCGCGCCACGCGCTCCCTGCCGAGTTCGACCTGCGTGCGGACGCGCGGGCGTCGCAGGCCAGCGCGGCGCTGGCGGACGGCGCGGATTCGCTTGCTGCTGGGAGCGTCGCAGCGGAGGGGCCCGGGGGCGTGCCGGCGCCCGCGCCGCTCGACGAGGAGGCGGCGGCCGCGGAGCTCGCGCGCGACATGGAGATGATGGGGATCGGGCAGGGCAAGGCCAAGGCTCGAAGACCTGATTACAAGTTTCAGAAGAAGGAAAAGAAAGGCAAGGGGCAGCGCGGGAAGGGGGCGTACGGCATCAACATGGACGGCACGGGCGACGGGATGGGCGTCCTGCGCGGCAAGCGCGGCGGCATCCTGCCGGCGCATCTGTCCGGGAGCTAGCGTGCAGTGGCTGCGAGCTGGAACGAGCGCAGTGTCCGAGCGGCCGGCGGCTGGAGCCGCGACAAGAGGACCGACGGCAGCAGTGGCGAGTCGCGATGCAGCTGCGCAACATGATTGAGCCACGGGAGCCGTGCGGTAGCTGAGATTCGCTGTTACGACTGCGCAGCTCAGAGTCGGCCGCGAGACCAAGTGCACGACGTCTGCCTGGCGGTGTGATCTGCGCCGGTGCGATGCGGCGCCGCGAGGGCGTTGCATCACATCACGTTGCCTCCCGACCCCCCCAAGGTACAAACTCGAAGTCCTTGCTCGCTGCGACAGGCGCGCCGGCGTCAGACATGCGTCCGAACTGCAGCGCCCCCGAGCCGTCGAGTCCGCAGTCGAACGTGGCGACGCGGATCTGTCCACGCGCCCTAGCACCCCCGTCCCCTGCCGCTACACCCCACCCTCCCCGCGCCCGCACGCACAGCGCTGCCATGTGCTCTTCTCCCGTGAACTCCACTCCCTGATACAGCGCCAAGCCGTGACGGCACGCAAGGCCCGCCTCGGGCGGTGCCGGGGGGCTGTCGAGCTCCAACTCCCCCCCCTCCCCGAATGTCACCGCAAAGCCCGACAGGCCCGGCCCGGCGCTGATGCCGCACCCCTCCGCCTTGACGAACGCCTCCTTCATGCACCACAGCCGGCCGAACTGCGCCACGCGGCTCGAATGTTCGGCGAGCGCCGCCAGCTGTTGCATCTCTGCCGGGGCCAGTCTCTTGCGGGCGAAGCCGAGCAGGTCGCGCCGGGGAGCGCGCCCGAGTCGCTCGACGTCGATCCCGACGGCCGCTCCGCGCGTGACAGCCAGCGCGAGGAAGCCCCGCGTGTGGGAGATGTTGAATTCCAGGAGCTGAGAAGTCGAGATTTCTCGACTCGCCCTCTCCGCGATGTCCAGATGGGGCTTGCCGTGCGCGTTCGCGCGCAGCGGAACGGCGGCCGGTGCGCCAGTCCCGATGTACGCGGCAACGACGGACCGAAGCAAAGCCCGTGACAGCACCTGCGCACATGCTAGCATGCTTCATGTATGTTGCAGGCGGACACGGCGGCCAGGGGCGCGGGTTGGGCCGGGCGCTGCACGCAGGAGGTCGTGACGGACCTGCTGGGCGCGGTGCTCCTGCTCCAGCCACGCGCCGGAGCACCTGTCGCGTCGTTCTACTGAAGTGAGGTGGCTCGCCGCTGCCTCCAGCGTGCGAGCGCTCGCCAGCATGTCCTTTAGCGTCGACGGACCCACGCGCCACAAGTCCACTCGTCCTTGGAGCAGCTGTGGAGCCAACGCGCTGCTCGCCCGTGTCGCGGCAAGCCTACCCAGCGGTGGGCAGCCTGGACCAGTGGGCCGCGCGGCACGGTGCGGGGGGCTCGTCCCCGCGCGGGGCACGCCGGTTCCGCTTGTGTGAATTCTGGCCGCCTGGCATCTTTGAGCCGCGGAACATCGGGCGGCAGGCTCCAAAGTGCCCCTCCTGCTGACCCCAGCGCTCCAAGTGGCCTGGACACCCGCGTAAGACATCGCCCTCCGTTGTGACGTTCGACACAGTCTGCCCCGTTGATACGCAATGTTCGCTCTCGGCGCAGGCGATCGCTGCCATCGCGCCGCGCCGAGCGCCACGCGCGCGAGGCTCGCGCACGCACACCCGGTGCTGCTACACATCGGCCCCGCAGCACTGGCCGCGATTTTACCCGATCTGAGCCCTCACGCCAGAGGACTCGCACAGATCTACGCCGCGGCGATGGAGTGGAAGCGAGGCGTCAGCGTGATTCGGCCCGCGTGCGGTGATTCCATGTCGCGCGCTGCATCGCGGCGTCCGAGGGCGCGGACTCGGTGTCGGGAACGTGGCGCAGGGGACAGTGGTACCGATGGGCGTAGCGGTGGTGCAACGTGCCGGGCACGCAACGTGCGTCCTGGGGAGACCTGACGTCACTTGGCCGACGTTGTTGCGTGGGGGGTTTTGCCGGTTTGCGGCTACACCGGGCCAGCAAACCGACCGCACTGCTCACTCCTGCACAGTTCAGGCACGTACACTCGTGTGAGGTCCAACCAAGATCCGCGAACTGCGTGTGCTGGCCCCGTAGGCGTCGCCGCGCACCCTGCAGTTGCCCGCTGCCTCGTCCCCGGCGCTGGGGCGCGTACGTGGGGTCCGTGGGGCGCGAGGTCCTCGTGGAAGTGGGACCACACTTGAATTTATCGGAATTTCTGTTTCCAGGAAGAGCTGAGGAAGTTCCGAGCCGGACGGTGCGGTGCGAGGAGTAGCGCACCATGCACGCGCCCCGGACTTTCGCTCCGGACCACCGGAACATAGGCGGGGCTCACGACATCCTGAATCAGCTAGGCGCGCACTACCGCAGAGTCGACCATGCGGGCACGTTCGGCGCCACGGAGACGCAGTACGTGGCCGAGGGCATGGACGGTGCGCGGCGCCTGGCGGGGGTGCTGCCTGGGAGGCCGCGGCCGTCCGACAAGTGCATCACGATCCCGTCGGCGGCTCAGCTCAGCAAGAACAAGGCCAGGCGAAAGCGGGAGACGGACTTGACGGGGCCCTTCCACCGCCGAAACGTCTACCATATGTGCAGGCACGCCACCCCTCGGACTGCGAGGGTTCTCCCTTGCCTGCGCCTCCGCGTGCGCGTGGCCCGGAGACGCGCGAGGCAGCATGCGAGGTCCGGAGCAGCCTGCGCTGCAAGGGCCCGCGCTCATTGCGTGTCGCGCTGTCGCGGGCGGCCTGCAGGCGCATGCAGGACATGTACTCGCTTCCGGAGCGGATGAAGAACCCGGCGGACATCATCGCGCACCCGCCCCACATCCGCAAGAAGCCCTCCAACGTCAACGCCACGGCCATGGCCCTCTGCCCCTGGATCCCAAACAACCCCTACTGTCGCACGGTGCGACGCGCCCGGCCACGCCCTCGCGCCGCCGCTCGCATGCACTGGCCTGGAGCAAGCGGGCGCGCGGGCCCCGACGGGCTCCGCGTCGCGTGGAGTCCGCCCACGCCCTGTGTTGGCACCTAGATCTCCTTCGCGACTTTGACCGGCACGATTCCGCCGCTGCCTGCGTGTTCCCGTGCGACCGCTGCGCCACGATGGCACTGCATGCAGAGGCCGTCCACGGCGCCGTCAGGCGGGCGGGCGATGGCCTCCGACGCCGCGGCGGGGACACGTCAGCGTGGCGGTGAGCCGGCGCTCTCGGCGGCCGCAGGGGCCCCGGCTGCGTCCCTGTACCAGCGGCTCAAGGCCAGACTGCTTCAGGTCATCGTGGAGCAACGGCTGTACAAGGAGAAGACGCTGCGGGCCTTTTTCGAGCGCGAGAGGGCGGCGTGTAGCGCGGACACCCTGCCAGTCATGGTGGCCGTGATATCCGAGTTGGAACGCGAGCTGGACGTCGTGAGCTGACGGCCGAGCGCTGGCGAGGCCCTGCGCTCGCTGCGAGGGTGTCGGGCACGCCGGGGCGACCCATGCGGGGCAGCGAATGTGACCTTTCCTTGGTTGTGGATCCAACGCCCTGCAACCTCGAATGACGTCCGCTGGAGTGAGACCAGGCCATACCAGAGGGGAAGCGGAGAGCCTTTCGGCGGCGCGCCGCGACGGCGCGAGGCAGCTGATCGGCGCACAGAGCAGCCCGTCATGGGTGCGAACGCCTCGAAGAAGTCTCTCGACGCCTCCGGCGGGCCCCGGGGCGAGCCTGCACAGGTGAGTCCCGCGACAGCCTGGCGCTGCCCGCGCATACATGCAAAATCGTGGCTCGTGCATCTCCAATTCGCGTCAACGATCGAGCGGTCGATCGTTCGCGACCGCGTCGTGCCCGATCATGACGCTGTATTCGCGCGAAGGCTACATGGACATTGTGGCGACTGGTGTTGACCACTGCCGCAGAAACCGCAGGAGGGGGAGCTCCGGCGACCCTCGGAGGCGGACAAGCACGTCATTCACTCGCCAACTGGCCCAACCTCGGAGAAAAGCGACCGGCCGCAGCAGGCACACGCGGCCAGCGCCGCCAAGGTCTCCTCGCGGGCACTGGGTGATAGGAGGCTCGCAGACGCCCGCGACGAGCACAGGTTTGGAGCCCTTTGACCCGGACTCGCATAGCTGACCACTCTCTTCCACGGCCATTGGCTTTTATTTGCGGAGCGAACTGCGGCTGCGCGCCGCCGCGGCAGTTGGCAGTTGCTGAGAGGGGTTCCTGCCGTGCGCCGCCTGTACGCAGAGCGAACGCGCATCAGAGCCCAACGAACCGCACGACCGGAACAAACAGAGCGAGCCTCGACGGATCGACGAGCCCGTCCGCGGCGGGCCTGCCCTACGTGCACGTCGTTCCGCGCGGCTCCATTGACGGGCGGGGCCGACGGTCCTTGGACGGGGGACGGCCGCAGCGGGGCGCCTTCGCGGACCCAAAGGCGCAGGCGCCGCCCACCGCGCCGGACCGCACCTCGGGGCGCGCAAGCCTCGACGGCAACCTGCCGGCTGCGGTGCTCAAGACCGACGGACGTGCGGCCCCGCCGAGCTCGCGCAGCGCAGCCGTGCACGATATGACTCAGCGTGTGCTGAGGTGTCTCATGCCTCCTCGTGCGCGTCTCGCGTTGCAGACATCCGCGTGAGGATCGGTAAAGAAGCTCCGACGTACGTCTCCAATGCTTGAGGACGCTGGAGGCAGGCCTGTGCTGCCCGGACGAGCGCCGTCCGACTGCGCACTTTCACCACGTGCGGGCTCGCTGAATCGAGCCACTTCTTCCCCCCACCCCCCCGTTGCTCGCTAGTGCCTTCCTTGCACTGCACCGGGACAGAATCAGACTGCGAAACACAACAACCTACGCTCCCTGTCGCACCAACGAGGCAAACATGTGCCTATGCATACGTTGCACAGCAGGACGCACCCTCACGCGGGCGCCGTCCAGCTGCCGGCGCGGCAGCTGATGGCGTCGCGGCGGTCGAGCGGGCATCTGTAGCTACATAATCCGCATCCAGCACCTCTCCATCGTGCATCTATACCCAACTAGGCTCTGTGATCTACCGCGGATGTCATTCAGTCGCGAATTCCTCGAAACTCGCTCATTAACCGTAGCCGCATCTGAACGGCCCAGTTCTTCACGTCCGGGCGGCTGGACGTGAACGAGCCACGTCCAAGCACCGAAAGCGCACGGTGCATCGCCGAGCACGCCACACGCGCGCGCCTGTCCGAGGCGGTGCGCTCCCGTACAGAGGCAGCGCCAACACAACTGAGGGCGACACCAGGCCCGCGCAGCGGTCGCTTGCCGTCCCGTGGGGTGTGCGGCGCGCGCTTCGTGTGCACACAGCGTCCGGCGGCCTCGCCGCCTCGACATGCGCCGCCCGACGGCCGCGCGACTCTGCGCAATCACACACAGGGTTTATGCGCCGTTGGCGGGCCTTCCACGGCGGGACACACGCCTCCAGCGCGTCGCCAGCATGCCCGCCTGATACTTCACGCTCTGCACGCCCGCGCGGCTCGCAAGCGGTCCCAGGCGGCGGCGAGGTCGAGCACGCTGTGTCATGTCCTTGCGTGCCTCGTTGACCCGCCGCAGCTGGCCACGGACAGCCGCCGACACGTCAGGCTGACTCCCTCGCTGCCATGATATGCAGGACGTCGGGCTCTCCGCGCGGAAACGAGCCCGCCGGGCGCCGGCCGCGCCCTGCCGCTGGAAAGGGACACGCGACGCTGCGGTACAGGTCCCACGACACGTTCGAGGCAGTTCGTGCGACGCGGCCTGTCCGGCAAGCCCGGTCGACCGCCAAACAGCGCCCCGCGGTCGCGCTGGTGACGCAGGATACTTCCGCGTCGGCGCGTTCGGTCCGTAGTAGGCAACATTCACGCCAAGGAGCATGTTGACGGCAGGCCTTTGAGACGCAAAATTCAGCCCTGCCGACCACGCTGGCGGGTAGCTCTTGCTTCTAGGAACTCGTCCGGTGGCCGATGATCCGCAGCTGTCGTCGAATTATTCGATCCCCGGGGGGGTATGGCGGACCGGCGGTGCGGTGCGAGACGCTTTGGGGAGCGCGCGGCGCGTGGCCGAGGCACTCGCATCTCGTCGGTGGCAAGTGGAGATTACCTCGCAACCATGGCTGCTCGTCTTTCCACCGTGAAGGTGCGTCTCACGCGGCTTGCCGTCGATGTGCCATCCAGCCCTAGCCTCGTCCTCGAACGCGCCTCACGGGCCCCGGCGCGTCCCACCGCTCGCAGGTCTCGTGCGTTGCACGTCCCCAGAAGGTCTCGACGCGGTCGAAGGTCGCGCAGAAGGCCCTGACGATCCCGGTGGACAACAAGGTCGAGACGACCACTCGCTGGGAGCTACGCCTTGGTGAGTGCGGCCCGGCGCCTCCCCCGCGCGCCTGTATGCTCAGTTGGAAACCTCCTCCCGATAGCGACCCTCGACCGCGCGGGTCCAAGCCCATCGAACGCGTCCGAACGTGCCCCCGTGCCCGGCTTGCAGACGATGCCTGGGCGAGCACGCACCAGACCCTCAGGGACCGCTTCAACGCCCTGATGGTCTGCGACGACGACGTGTGCACCGTGCGCGCCGATGGAAATTCCGAGGTGGTGCGTACCTGCCGAGCGCGATCCTCCCTGCACCCCCGGACCGGGGCGCCTCGAACCCCCGTGTTCGCCCGCGCAGCTCCTCTCTCTTCACCGAGAATTCATGTACCGGGGGGCAACGCGCCTTCCCCGCGCCGCCCCTCGCGCCTCCCACGCCCTCTTGCCTGCTCCCACACACCCGCGCCCCCGCGCCGACGACGCCCTTCCGCCGCCTCTCCCGCAGACGCTCGGCAGCTGCAAGGTCAACCTGCAGTTCTCCATCGTCGACTCCGGCCTCACCATGACGGTACGCGCCCGCGCGCAGTGCCCTTGTGCCCCGGCCCACCCTGGTCGCCTCACGCCGCATAGCGGGCTGAGCGCGCCCCCCCGCCCCACCCCGACGCGCGCACCCGACGTGAACCGCGGACCCCTGGCGGTCTCGGCCCCCGCGGCACCATGCTTGCACGCACCGCGACGCACTCGGCCGTCAACTCCTGCCCAGCCGTCTGCCAATTGGTCAACCAATTGCCCCGCTCAGTTGGTTAGCCCTCCTCGCCGCTGCAGAACATGGGGGGCAACGAGGACATCGTCATGGTCGACGGGTGGTGCGTCCCCGAGCACCTCGCCGTCCGCCTGAGGGAGGGCGCGCGCATCCGCGTCGGCGACGCCGTCTTCCGCGTCCACAATGCCACGCTCGAGGCGGAGCTGAACTAGCTGCGCCGCCCGGAGCGTCGCCGCGGTGCACGGGCGCGAGACGGCGCCGACGGGCCAACCATGTCGATACGGCCCTGTACATGCTAGAATTCCTCTCCACACGTGGGCGGGGGCCGCAGCGGGGTGCTGACAAGGCGGGCGCGACGTGTCGCTCGCGCCCGCGTAAGCGGCCCGCGACGCCCGCGCCGTCCCGATCCGACGATCCCGCCTATCTTTACGGATTCCCTTTCGTTCTTTTTCTTCCACCTCACGCACGCACGAGGCGAATCGAACGCCTCCCTGCCTAGCCCAGCCCGGCCGGCCTCCCCTGCCCGGGCTCCGCGCGCTTCAATCGCGCGCCAGGTGGCCCCTGCCGCTTTCCGAGGCTCTTCCAGCTGGGAGGCCCGCACCCGCGAATCTGTCCCTCGGGGCAGGACCGTCGCGCGCTGCTGGCAACTGCCGCACCTCAACACACCGCCAACCGCCGGTGCGCTTCGCCGCGCGCTCGGCCGCTTGCGGCGCTTCTTCGCCCCACGGGTGAGGACACCGCATCGCACTCCACGCGGCACCCCCGCCGGGGCGACATCGACCACACAAGATGAGCTGCGCCTATGCAGCCTGCCAGAGCAGTATCGACGCTGCCGCTTTCAACGTTCTCAAAACGTTGCTGGCAGAGTACAGGTAGAAAACCAATGAGAACAGCACGTCCCCCTCTCCCACCCCCCCCACACCCTTCGTTGCCACCCACACTCTGCCTGCCCTCACGTCGTGCGCCGCGTCGCCCGCGTGGCGCGCGGCCGGCGTGCGTGTACTCGCAACCCCTCCCACCTTGTTCAGCCCGACTTCCCGGTACGTCGTCGTCGTCGGGGCACCGACCGCTGACGGCACCAGCCTACGTGTGAGAGACCGAACTACCGCCGCTGTCGCGATTCGTGCCGGCCACGAGTATCACGGACGAGCGTCGCCGGAGCATTCTGCTTGCGCGGCGCACCTGCGAGCCGCCTCTAGGGCTACCCCACCCACGGCCGCGGCTGCCCCGAGATTCTCCTGGCGCGGGGCTGTCGACTCCTGACGGCCCCAGTGCCGGTGAGCGTCAGGCTACAAGGAGCACGTCTCGTGACCGCAGCTCGACGCGTCGCCCGTTCATGTCATGAATCACAGTAAACAAAACTGGGGAAAACTGCCGCGGGACAGACCGTGCCAGGTATCTCGCCGGCCTGTCCGCCACGCCGGCGAGCGGACGGACGTGGAGATCTGGATGGAGTCTGGAGTCACGCAGGGTCTGCGGTCATCTGCAACAACATTCGAATTCGTCGCGGAGTGCGACGTCGAGACATGCCGGGCCCGTGGCGCGGCGGCACGCGCGGCGGCAGCCTGCGTATGTAGGATCGGGTGTTCCGCGCGTCGCCGGCTGCGCACGTGCGGCGTCGAAGCGGGGCCAGCCGACCCCTTCACGCCGCCATCGCCAGCGTGCCGCTCGGCGCGCGCAGCTCCTCGGCCGACATCGACAGCATCGCGATGAGGTCCCGGGCGATGTTGAACGTCGCCTGCGGGGCCCCGAGCGCCTTGGCCCGCCGCGACAGCTCCGCGAGCTTCTCCGGGTCCGTGAACCACCGGCCAACGACCTGTGCCGCCTTGTCCGAGTTGGGCTCGAAGTCGCCGACCTCGTTCTCGACGACGTGCGGGATGTTGCCCTCCTCCTGGCACGGCACGAACGCGTTGAGCAGGATCGGGCAGCCCACGGCGAGCGCCTCCGCGATGGTGCCTGGGCCGGCCTTGGTGATGATGGCGTCGCAGGCCGTCATCCACTCGTCCATGTTCGACACGAACCCGTTGACGATGACGTTCATGCCCTTGGGGTAGTCGATGGCGCTGAGCTTGTCCACGAGCGCCTGGTTGCGCCCGCAGATCACCACGACCTGACACTTGGCGCCGACGTGCTTGGCCAGCGCGCGCACCGTCTTCTCCACGGGGCCCATGCCCTCGCCGCCGCCGACGAGCAGCACCGCAGGCGTGCCCTCCTTCAGCTTCAGCTGCTTCCTCAGCTTCTCCTGCGCGGCGCACGCAAAAACAACGCCCCAGTCAGGCCATGCGCCACACGCACACAGCTGCTGCATCGCGAGGGCGGGTGGCGACGCGCCGCGATCGGCGCAGCGGGGCCGCGGTGCGCGTACCTTGGACACCGACGGGTTCGAGAACGCGGGCCGGATGGGCAGGCCGTGCACCACGATCTTCTCCTCAGCAACGCCGTACTCGATGGCGCGGTCGCGGCAGTACTCGGTGGCGACGAAGAGGCGGTCGAGGCGCGGGTGGAACCAGGTCGGGTGGCAGGTCGTGAGGTCGGTCACGACGGTGGCGAAGCGCGGGCGCGGCTTGCCCGTCTTGCGCTCCATGCGCTCGAGGATCTGGATGCAGGCGTGCTGCATGAGCGGGTGGAGGCTGACGACGAGGTCCGGGTCGTACTCCTCGAAGGCCTGGGCGATGGAGTTGTGGCAGGCGTGCGACATGAAGTTGAGGTACGGGATGTGCGTGAGCTTGGGCTTGAAGAGGTTGAAGGAGATCCGCCAGAGAATCGGGTACTTCACGAGGGTGCTGTACGAGTCCGGCATGCGGTCGTACGGCCACGGGGTGTGCTTCTTCCACAGGTCCACGATCGAGATGTCGTACCTGCGCGCCGGGAGCGGGAGGAGCCAGTGAGGCAGGCAGGCTGGGCGCGGTCGGGGGGCGCTGGTGCGGCGCGGCGGGCGCTGCGGGGTGGCAGTGGGCTGGCGTGGGGGTCATGGCGGGCGAGGTGACTGCGCAAGGGGCTCACTTGGCGCCGTAGAGCGACTCGATGGCCTCCTTGACGGCGCGCGCTGAGGCGCGGTGGCCACCGCCGGTGTCCGAGATGAGCATCATGATGCGCGGCTTGCCCGATTGGCGCTTCTTCTGCGAGGCGTCGGTTCCGCGGGGCAGGAGGTGGGATCCTCGGCCGCGTGATGCCGGTCGCGGGTGAGGGGCATGGCGGAGGGCAGGGCTGGGTGCGCGCGGTGGGTCGCGGACCTGGGGGCCAGACGGGTTATGCGCGCTGCGGCCGCCAATCAGCGAGCTGGCGAAGGATCCCCCTGGAATGCTTCCCTGCGGCGCGCAGACGGCGGGGCGGGAGGCGCGCTCAGGGACTTGGAGAAGGCGTGCGGACAGAAGCGTCGGCACGGCGCCGTGGGCGCATGGCGAGACGAATGCGCGGCCGATTTCGGCAGGGAGGATGTATTTGAGGGCATCAATGGGCGATCCAACGCTTCCCCCGCGGGCTATGACGGTACACGCGGCAGAAGCCTCGAGGTCGAACTAGGCGGTGGTGTAGCGCGAAATTGGGGGCGTTCGTGACGCATGTAACCGACGATTTCGCGAACGTGGTGCCAATCCGCCATGGTGTCGCGCTGGAGATCGCGAGTTCGGCATCTACGACACCGCGCCACGCGATCCGAAGCTCGGCTCCCCTTCTGGGGGAAATCCGCGCCCGCCCAATCGCGCGCATAGCCCCGCCCGCAAGCGCCGGAGCCGCGTGCACGCACCCACAGGCCGCCGCCGAGGAAGCTTCCGAGGCCAATTGACCGCACGAAGCTCCGCCACCACGACTGCGTGCCCACGCCCTTCACGCGCACCCCATTCGAGCCTCCGGCCTTGCCAGGACCCATGCGCGTCACCTGCCGGCTCGCAGTCGACGAGCTCTTCGGCACGGCGTCGCTGTGCGACCCCCGGCGCCGCAGCCCGGCCGACGCAGTCGCCTGCGTGGCAAGGCCATAGGCAACGCTCTTAGCCATACCGTCCATTGTATTGTCCGTATCTGTCGTTGGATAAACTTCGTTCTTTGTCACAGACGCGGATCTGCCCGGGCGGGCGGGCGGCGCCGCTGTTGTAGGCGCGGGGCGCCTCTGGCCGCTGGTTCGTCACACCCCTGCCCCGGTGAGACCAGTGCCTGAGCGTGGCGCGGACCGGGCTCCTGGAGCCGCACGTCGGGTCACCATCGCGCGCGGCGGCGAGGACTTGGTGTGAGCTGGCCGGCGAGAGCGTCACCTTGGCAGTGCGGCGGCGTTGATAGTGCTCGAGGCGGCGAGAGAGAGCGCAGGTGGGGGCAGGCGAGCGGGGGGTGGGGAACATGGCGGAAAAGAGGACGATGCTGACGATAGTGGCCGCCGATGGGCAGCTGTTCGAGGTACGCGCCCCGGGACCGGCCGCGCGCGGCCCAGAGCGGCCGCGCGAGACGCTACTCAGGGCAGCGGATCGCCCCGCGCTGGGCGGCACGGAGCGCCGTGGGCGCGCTGTCGTCGCTGGTGCTGGCAGCTCTGGGGTCGAGAAGGGCACGGGGCGTACTCTATGGCGCCGCGCGCCGATTGCGTCGACGGGTCGTGCGTACAGCTCATGTTCTGTTGCCCAGGTGGCCCGCGGGCGCTGCGAGCTCACCGCTGGCGCTGCTCGGTGCCGTTCGGCGCGCTGCAGATTCCGAAGGATTTGGCGGTGAACGGCTCGGAGGTCATCAAGCAGATGCTGGAGGAGATGGACGACTCGGACAGGGTGCCAATCGAGAAGGTGTGGTTCCCGTCGCGGCGGGCTGCCCTGCGAGGCTGGCGTGCGGATGCGGGCGAAGTTTCGTCGCCTGTGGCGCACGTGGTCGCGGACAATCCCCTTGACGACTAGCCGGCTGGACAGATACGGGATGCAGCTCCTTGCTCACCGCTGTGCGCGCGGGTCGCTCACCGTCGCCGCAGGTGGACGGGAACATCATGTCGAAGATCGTGGAGTTCTGGAAACTCATGAGCGACAAGGAGAAGGTGCGAGCGACCACTGCGCCCGCGCCAGGGCCAACGAGAGCCCTTCACGAGGCCAGCAGCTCGAGAGGACGCGCCAAGCGCTGTCTGCGGCAGCGAGTCGCGTGCCAGCAGCGCGCCCGACGTCAAACCCAACCGCTGCACCTCCCTCTCGGTCTGCAGTCTGAGGAGGACCTCAAGGTGTCCACCGCGACCTTCCTAGGATCAATGAAGTACTCAATGATCATCGAAATCATGATTGCCGCCAACTTCATGAACGCCAAGGTGCGCCTCGCGCCGCCCCGCCGACCCCGCCCCGCCCCTGAGCCCCGGCAACGGCCCGCACAGGCCCGCCGAAGCGCCCGTCGTGCTCCCATGCCCCGCAGTCCTTGCTCGAGGCGTCGGTTGGGTTCTTCGCCAAGCGCATCGCGAACAAGACGCCGGACGAGATCCGCGAGGAGCTGGGCATCCAGACTCCCTTCCTGGAGGGCGAGATAGAGGAGGCGATGCAGACGAACAAGTGGGTGTTTTTGAAGCGGGACGGCGAGGACGGGCCGTCGGGGAGCGCCGCAGCCGGACGGAGCGGCGTGTCGGGGGCAGGCGGGTCCTGAGGTGGCGCGGGGCGCCCGCGCGGCGGGAGCCCGCGGGCGGCGCACGGCCGCCGGCACGCGCTTTTCGAGAGCTGCGTCGCAAACGCTGGCCGCGCTCGGCGGAGGTGGCATGCGAGGGCCATGCTGTGAGCGCGACTCGAACGATCCGGGAGAGCGCGGCGCAAATCACACCGTCGTAGCACAATGCGCAGACGACAGCGTGTTTGTTCGCTGCCCGGTGGTGTGTGGAAACTGCAGAAACAAAGCCTCTGCGGATCCGGAGCCAGTGCACGCCGACGAGGCAGGTCGCTGAGGTGAGGTGATGCGGTGATTCAAGAGGCGCGCGCTGCTGGCTCGGGCCGACAAGCAAGGCGCACTTGTCCGCTGCCAACGCCGCTGTTTATGTTCACAATGTTAGTCAGGCAATGCGTGGTGCTCCTGCCCCCAGGCGCCTCGCTCGATGATCCCCGCGGCCTCCAGCTCGGCCACGAACTCGTCGCCCGTGCACGGGGGCGGCCACGAGAAGAAGAACCCGTCCAGCATGGCCTGCTCTGCTGAGACGCGCTTTGACGGTGTCACGCGCAGCAGCGCCGCCAGCAGCTCCACGAGGCCCTCGGGCGCCCGCGGGATCAGCCGTCGCAGGCGTCCCACGGTCGCTCGCTGCCCGCCGTCGCCGGCGGGACCCTCCCCCGGAGGACTGTCGGTGTCGGCGTTCGTGTCGGGCACCACGACGCGGCCAAAGTCCGGGAGGTCGGCGGCTTCAGGCCACTCCGCGAGGTCCACGGATCCCATTTTTGATAGCACGATGCACAGCTGCTCGATGTCGCCGCCACCGGGGAAGAGGGGGGCGTTTCGAAACAGCTCCCCTATCACGCACCCCGCGGCCCACACGTCGACTGCGGGGCCGTACTGGTGCGCGCCGTACAGCAGCTCGGGAGCGCGGTACCACCGCGACGCCATTCCGGCCGTGTACGCGGGCCGCGCGGCCCCGGCCGGCGGCGTGCCGGCAGCCATTCGGGCCAGCCCGAAGTCGCCCAGCTTGATCTCTCCGCGAGCCGAAACGAGCAGGTTGGCGGGCTTGACGTCTCGGTGAAGGACGCCGGCGGCGTGGCACGCGGCGACGGCGCGCAGGACCCCCCAGGCCACGTGCTTGAGCGCGGGCAGCGAAAGGGCCCTGTCGCCCGACTGCTGCCGGGGCGAGCCGGGGTGCAGGGCGCCGCTGCGGGCTGCAGGTGCACCGCGGCACCGTGCGAGGATGTAGGCCAGGCTCGCTGGGCAGAACTCCATCACGATGTGCCGCGCATATCTGCAAAAAAGGAAAGCGAAACACCAAATCATGATTCGGAACGGTACCGGGCAGTTTGGTGCACCGGCTCGCGCGGCTCGCTGTCAAGGGTGCTGGATGGACGCGAGAACGGTTCGATCGATGGAGCAGCAAGCAGACCGCCAGGGGCGGGACAGAGGCGAATGGCGTTGCGGGCGCTCGGCACCTGCCGGGGCGCTCGCCGATGATGTTGACGACCGACCGATGCCTCGCCGCGCGCATGGTGGCGATTTCGCGGTCGGGGTCCGGCTGGATGATGTCGCGGGAGGGCTGGCGATGGTACAGGCGCTTTACTGCCACCCTGCGCGACGACCAGTGCGGATCACATCGCGATGGATACGCCACGTGCGACAGCATGTGGACTGAAGCGATGTAAGCAGGTCAACGCAGCGGCACGAGTCCCCAGCGGACGGCACGGGATCGCAAACGCACCCGGTTACGAGCTGCGCTGCCGCTGCGGCACACGGGGGCGCGACTCTCGCTTCATTCAGGGATCATTCGCACCTGATCCCTATTCTCGTGTCTCTGGCCAGCCAGACCTCCCCGAATGCGCCGCGGGCGATGAGTTTTTCGACGGAATAGTGCGGACCAACAGCCTCGGCCACATCCTCTTCTGCGACGTGCATCGTGCGTGGCAATGGCCACCAGGTCCCTCACCGTCGACTACAGATGCATGTCCGCCGCATCACGGGGCACTTCACGCCCCGCTTGTGCGCAAGCGCGCCGCTCTACAAGCACCCATCTGCGGCGCGCGCTAGCACAAGCCACGGGTGTCCTGGACGCCGATGACGCAAGAACGGCCGCAGTGGTTCGACGGAAATGCACCAACGCGCTCCATCGGCGCGCTTACGAGCCGCAGGGACCCCTCCAAGGCCCCGGGCCGCCCGGCCTTGGGGGGTGCGGTGGGTACAAGGGGGAGTGGACGGCGCGTGCCCGCATGATCGTCATGCAACCAGGCGACCGATGCCATCGCGGCATCCCGCGCCGGCGTGGGTTTTTCCGGCGACCGTGGTGTGGTACTCGGAGACGCCCTGGACCGTGAACTGCGCCAGGGTGCAGGGCGAGGCCCCGCGGGCTAGATGTTGCCGCCGAGACAGCGCCTCGTCGAGCGTATCTTCACGCGGGAGTTGCCCGCCCCCCTCTGAACGTTGCGTTGTGGCAGGCAGAGACGGCGGCACTGCTGGTGACGCCGCGAGCGACGGAAACGACATCCACTGATCGATCGCGTGGCCGGAGGGGATGAACGCAGGGCACGACCAGCGGCCCTCGAACATGCCTGGCGCGCAGGTGCGCCGGTGATCTCGCCGGAGGGCGCCTGCACGATGAAATGAAATGCATTGCATTAATTCATTACTTTCTGCCCATCGGTCTCTGACAGATCCTCCGCGTGAGTGCGATGACGTCGGTGAGTTGACGTCGCGGCCGTAACGCTGGACGCTCCCTAGTGTACGCGGTGGGCGTGGCGAGGCACCCATAGCGGTTCGCACGCTCGGCCAAGGACACCTCCCCCTGACAGCAGCCACCTGCCCCCAGACGTCGTGGGCCGCACCGAGCAAGCGTATGGACGAGGTCGCGAGGGGGGCGGTGCGGGTGCACGGTGGCGGTCGCGTGCGCGCATGATGCTGCGCTGCAGGGGCGCAGTCTCGCCTGCGCAGGCAGCTCTTGCATTATGTGTGCCGCAAGGGCGCCCGGACGGGGGCGCGACCAGACACGACGCGGGCGACCATGACGCGGGGTTTCACACGGCCCGTCAACATCCTTGAGAAGAATTGCAAGTCTCGCTAAGCATACAACCCACCTCACCCACAATGCATCCGCTCCATCCCCGCCGGCAGCACCGGTCCGCTGCCCTCAACGTCCCACCGATGCAGACGGTCCGCGACACTCTGTTCCAGCGTCCCCGTCAGATTCTCGCACCCTCGCACATACAGCTCCTCCAGCGCGTGCAGTCCCCCCGGCAGGCTCCGCATGTCGCTACAACGTGCATCCAGCACCCGCAGCCTCGCAGCACCGCCCAGCACCTCCGCCGCGTCCTCCCAGTCCAGATCTTTGCACCATTCGACGCCCAGCTCCTCCAGCGCGCCCATGCCCCTCGGTAGCTTGCGTACGTTGCCGTGTGAGGCTTTCAGCACTCGCAGCCTCGCAGCGGACGACGCGGGCAGGAACGCCTCGCCGTCCAGCTGCCTGCAGCCACTCACGTCAAGCCTCTCCAGCGCCGTCAGCCCCGCGGGCACCCTCCTCACTGCAGGGCACCAACGGACACTCAGCCTGCGCAGCCTCGCACAGACCGGCGCCGGCAAGAAGCCCTCCGTGATTTCTCCCGGGAAGCCGCTCAGGTCCAGCTCCTCCAGCGCCGTCAGCTCCTCCGGCACCCTCCGCAGCCCAGCGCTGTCAACCCTCAGCACGCACACCGTGGGAGCGTTGCGCAGCGAGCCGACGTCCAGCGAGCCGCAGCCTCTCACGTCGAGCTCCTCCAGCGCCTCCAGCCCCTCAGGCACCGCCCGCATCCCCGTGTGCGGAGCATTCAGCACCCGCAGCTCAACGGCGCCCGTCAGCGCAAGCTCAGGCACAAGCCCCTCGCACCCAGCGACGTGGAGCTCCCGCAGCGCCCGCATCCCCGCAGGCAGCCTACGCAGGGCACTGGACTCGGCGCGCAGCACCCGCAGCCCCGCGGCGGACGACGCTGGCAGGCACGCCTGGTCCAGGCTCCTGCACTCGCGCACACTCAGCTCCTCCAGCGCGCACATCCCCTCAGGCACCCTCCGCAGGCTGCTGTAGTCGGCCGTCAGCACCCGCACCCGCCGAGCGCTCGACGCGGGCAAGAACGTCCAGCGATCCAGCTTCAAGCACCAGCTGACGTCCAGGACCTCGAGCGAGGCCATGCCCTCCGGCACGCGCTTCAGCACTGTCCCGCCCACCCTCAGCTCTGTGATGCCCGCCGCCACGCCCGCAGGCAGCCACTCCCGCCCCCACATACCCTCAACGTCCAGCCCATACACTGCCACGTCCACGTACCGCAGGCCCGTCATCTCCGCCGTCACCGCCGGCGCCGACGCCAGCTCGCGCCGGCCGGCATCTGTCCGGGCCAGGGACACCAGCAGACTCCGATCTCCCGCCTCCACGCGCACCACCGCGGACGGCAGATCACTGCCCACGTCGCAAGTGCCTGCGCGGCGATGCAACCCCCACTCCCCGCGCCCCGTCGCCCATCCGACCAGCGACCTCGTCCCCTCCGACACCCGCCCCTCCAGCCGCCGCGCCACCGTCTGCCCCACCCGCTCCTCCGCACGACGGCTGCGTGCATCCCCTGACCACCACCTCGCGCCGTCGCAGCTCTCCAGCACCGCAGCCATCATCGCCGACGACGTCGCCGCCAAGGCGATGCGCGACTTGCGCGACAGCTCACGGATGACGCTGGCCAGGGGACCGTCCCGCCCGCACTGGATGTCCTCCAGCTGATACGGGGGGCCTGCGCAATGTGAGCGCTCGCAGAGCGCGCCAATGTCGCTGTGCCGTCCCCGTGGCATGATGCTGTGATCGCTGCAAGCTACCATGTCGCGTTCCCGCACCCGTGCGCCGCTTCCTGCGCCCACGGAGACAGCGAGGGAGGTGGGCCATCAATCGTTGTCGTCCGGCAGCGGCGACGCGCTGCCGACATAGAGCCGTGCTCTGCTGATACTGAGCGTCGCAGTGACACGCTTGACATCCGCCTCGAGCGCGGCATGAGCACGCGGCAGCGCGCCAAGTACCTAGGCAGCGCTGCATCGCCAGCGGTGCCGCATGCATGCGCGTTCCGGACACGCATGTGCAGCGCCGCACTGCCAGCAATATACTACGTACGTGTGCACGCACAAACCTGTTCACCGTCCGCAAACGCACGAGGCTCCTGCTGTTCCCCACTGCTTGCTAGTGCTGGACGAGCGGGTGCGCTGGGCTACGGGCCCGCGCGGTCGTGGCGGTGACGCCGAACCCCCCGCGATGTGTGCGGCCGGCGCGGCGAGGAGCTCAGATCGGCTCACACGCGCTCAGTTGAGGACACCTCCCCTAAAGCAGGACGAGCATCACGCCGGAGAACCTCGACGCGAACCTCGACGCGCTGATGCGGCTCGCGGCCGCGCGCCCCGCCTGACGTGGCAGACTGCACGGGGCAAGGCGTGCGCGCGGAAGTACGGCATCGACTGCACAATCGCCGTGGCAAGGCCGTCGATCCCTCAACACCGCCCGCACGTTCGGCGCCGGACGCCGGACATGCATCGGTCACGCCTGGCATGGACTACCTACGCCACGGCCACCAGCGGCTGCGACTGGCTTCTGGAGAGCGACGACGCGGGCCGCACGTGCGGGTGCATGTCGATCGCGTTTCCTAAGTGCTCCTGCGCGCGTGTTCGGTCGCGGTCGTGTTGTAGCGCTGTGCGGGCCTGATGACAGCTGCGTCCGGTGGGGATGTTGCGCCGTGCTGCCAACGTCCGTCGCCTGCTGTCGAAAGATGGCTGTTCCCTGCAGCGGGGCGTCGCGGGAAGCGAACACCAGCCACTGCTGCGGCCCAAACAGCTACGAAGGAGGGACGCACTCTAGACATTGATTTTCATATCTGAAAGTCGTCAACATTGAAATGCTGCGGGACTCGCCGAAACCCCCCCCGATGTGCGCAGGCTACATCGCTTTTCGGCGGAGCACCGCGCGCCTCACATGGATGATTCTCGTCCGCGGGCCGACTCACGCACCATGATCGCGAAGCTCGGCGTTTTGGTGCCGATCCGGCCCGCGACGCTCGCGACCGCGCAGGAGGGCTTGCTGGCGCTGAAGCGCGGCCTGGACTCCGATCCCTCGGCCAGCTATCGCCTTTTCATCGGATACGACGACGACTGTCCCTGCCTATCGGGCAGCGTCGTCGCGAGGAAGCAGCTTTGCAAGACCCGAGGAAATTGCAAGTATGTTGCACTTCCTCGGAGAGGCCAGGAGCCGTTCCGCGCCTGTCGGGCGTGGTCCCTCATGGCGAAGGCAGCGTACGAGGCTGGCTGCGACGTCACGGTCCTCCTCGGCGACGACGTCCGCGTGCTGCGAAGTGACTGGTTTCAAGAAGTGCGGCGCTCGTTTTCACACGGCGTCGTTTGCGTGGCCATGAGGGAACAGCAGGCTCCAGCGTGGCCGTGTTTCATCGCGGTCCAGAAGGCCCACTTCGACAGACACGGAACGATGCTCCCGGGCGCCTTCAACAACCAGGAGGGAGACCCTTTTCTATGGGAGCTGTATCGCAGATCCGGCAGCGTCGCCTGGACCGAGCACATCTTGCTGGTCAACGGGCGCGGCGGCGTGCGCAACGGCCTCACCCCGCTGCTCGGCCCTATGCGCTACCGCCCGATCCACTACCCCTGGCGGCGCCCGATCCTCAGAGGCGGCCGCAGCATGCTGGACCAGTGGCTCGCGCGCGGGCCGCAACCAGCCGAGGTCGTCACCATGGACGTCGCTGTGCCCTGCTTCAGGGTCGCGGAGGCCCTTCCGCTCTTCGAGAGCCTCCTGCGGCTGCGCGTCCCCGCCGGAATGGACGTGCGCTTCGTGCCCGTGATCGACGCGCCGAAAGGACTCGCAGGCGTCGACGCGGCGACGGTCGCGGCGCTGCGGCGCCTGGAGCTAGCCGACCCGCGCTTCCGCGTCCTCGTCAACGACGGCAACAGGGGCGCGAGCTTCTCGAGGACGCGGGCGATGCAGGCCAGCCACTCTGACTGGGTGTTGTACCTCGACGATGACGTCATGCCGGAAGAAGACCTGCTGGAGAGGTACTTCGAGGAGATCCAGGCTCACGGGAGGCGCGCCGCGGGCTTCGTCGGCTCGGCGCGCATCGGACGGGGCGCCACGGCCGCGGAGGCCGTGGCGGGCGACGGAGTGCACGCTTCCGAGGTAACGTACTTCTGGACGATCGCAGAACGGCAGAACCCGGTCCCCTGGGGCGTGACCGCGAACCTCCTGCTGCGGTGGCAGGACGGCCTGGCATTCGACGAGCACTTTCCGCGCACGGGGGGGGGTGAGGACATTGACGTGTGCATCCAGGCCGTCAGACGGAGCGGGCTGCCGCTGCTGGCCGCTCCCAGCGCCGTCGTGTACCACCCGTGGTGGCCGTACATAGTCGGCCGGGTTCCAGTGTGGGCGAGGTTCTACCGCTGGGCCGTGGGGGACTCTCTGCTGCAGGACAAGTACCCCTGCTACACCTACCGCACGTGGCCTGACGCAGCGGAGCTGTGCCTCCTCCTGACGCCGGTGATGGCGTTCATGCGTCCGGCGGCCGTTCTCGGTGTCCTGTGTGCCGTGCTGTGCGGAGACGCGGTGGGGTCGGCACTGTGGGTGTACGTCAACGTGGACAAGGTTCCCTGGCTGTCGGGCGCGCGCAGGGCCCTAGCCGCGGTCGAGTCCATCGGGCCCCGCTGGGCGTCCGAGGTCGGGCATCTCGTCGGCCACCTGCGCCGCGGGCGGCCGGACAACCTTATGCGCCGCTTTGACTGGTTTCTGGGCACGAACGACACGGGACGGACGTATGAGCACGTGAGGGGTGCAGTAGTGGTGGTGTGCATGATCGCAGCTGTGTGGATGCATGTTGCCGTGCTGTAACGCGACAGCTGCGCGCACTAAACGGTGTTCTTGTGGACGGTCCGTCCATGCCAGGCATCAACAGTTGTGAAAAGGACGCAGCAGGCGGTCGCTCGCTCACCCGCCCACGCAGCAACATGCACGACTATGCGCGCGCCGAGCACGGCGACGATCGACGTGTCAGCGGACGCAGCGATCAACACAAGCAGCCTCGCACAGTTAGGCGTTGCCGGCAGCGCCAGGAAGAAGCCCTCCGTGATTTCTCCCGGGAAGCCGCTCAGGTCCAGCTCCTCCAGCGCCGTCAGCTCCTCCGGCACCCTCCGCAGCCCAGCGCTGTCAACCCTCAGCACGCACACCGTGGGAGCGTTGCGCAGCGAGCCGACGGCCAGCGAGCCGCAGCCTCTCACGTCGAGCTCCTCCAGCGCCTCCAGCCCCTCAGGCACCGCCCGCATCCCCGTGTGCGGAGCATTCAGCACCCGCAGCTCAACGGCGCCCGTCAGCGCAAGCTCAGGCACCAGCCCCTTGCAAACTGCGACTCGCGCCTCTCCTCATCCGCGACGTCAGCTCGCCGCCGCGCCGGAGCGACGTCAGTATCGCCTCGCCCATGCACGCCGTGCCATCCCGGACCACCTGCCTCCGCACCCCGACTCAAATGTCCGTCGCGACACTCGTTGGAGTGCGCAGCGATCCCTGCGCCGCCAGCAGCCGTCGGTCCGCGATGATCTCACCAACGAGCATGCACCGCGACGTCAGGACCGCCATGCTAGCGTCACACACGGCGACAGCCAGCCAGCGCAACGCAACCGCATCCTCAGGGCACACCCCCAGCGACCACCTGTGCGCCCTCTACGCCAGCCACGCTGGCCACGACGCCTTCGGGCTTCCCCTGAGCACCCATTTCCACGCGCACGCGCTCGACTCGTCCCGCGCCCGCCGCGCCGCTCTCCACCACAGCCCGCGCCGCTGCCGACAGCACCCACCGCCGCAGCAGACCAGCCACCGGAGCCGCGCCCCTGCCGACGGCAGCAGCTTGGCTCGCCACCCACGCCTGTACCGCTGGCGACACCTCCACAGCGCAGCGCCCTTCGCTGCCCGCCCCCGCCAGCTTCCCACACTCACGTGCGACCACGGCCCGCATCTCCTCCGGCCCAAGATCCCGGAACGTCACCACGCCGTCGAGCCTCGCGAGGATCGCCTCGGAAAGGCCGGCCCGCCGTGTTCCCGACCTCTCGCCCGGCCCAGGTGGCTCCGCGCCTGGGCCCCCTCCCACGTCTGCGCCGCACGCTGCTGCCTCGCGGCGGAGCAGGTCGCCAGCCGGCTGCGACAGCTCTGCACTGCTGTCCCCCGAGTCACGATCGCCCGACGAGCGCGACGGCGCCCCCGGCGCCGGCGCCACCTCCGTCGTGCGAGGGTCGTCCAGCGAGAGCACAATCGTGGCGTGCAGGAACGATGCCGGGCGCCCGAGACTGTCCGTCGTACCCCCAGTGTCCAGAATATGCGCGAAGAGCGTCGCGATGTCCGGGTGCGCCTGCAGGACCACAACAAGGGGCCGGCGGTGCTCAACGCAGTGTCCGATGCAAGTGGGGTCAGGCCTACGTCTGCAGTGGCACAGCTACCGCGAGTGCGAGCAAGGTGCGTTGCGTGAGGTGCGCACCCGGTCGAAGTTGTCGAGCAGAATGAGTGAGTAGGGGCGCTGG
Organism: Pedinophyceae sp. YPF-701; assembly: GCA_916048055.1. Classification (NCBI taxonomy): domain Eukaryota; kingdom Viridiplantae; phylum Chlorophyta; class Pedinophyceae; species Pedinophyceae sp. YPF-701. The sequence continues at coordinate 58,665 of CAJZHL010000015.1, read as the reverse complement.
CGCACTGCCTCTGTCAGCAGGCCTCCGCGGCTGTGCCCGATGTACCCCGGTGGCGCGCCGATCAGCTTCGCCACGCTCGACGCCTGCGCGAACTCCGCCATGTCCACGCGGAGCACCGACGCCTTACCGCCGTACAGCTCCTCGCCCAGCAAGCGACAAGCAGTCGACTTGCCGACGCCCACCGGCCCGCGCACCGCGAGCGCCGCTGCGGGCCTTTGCGCGTCGCCCCGCGCTCCAAGCTGCAGGTGGCCAGCGCGCACGAGGTCCACCAGCGCTCCGACCGCCTCGTCCTGCCCCACGATGGACTGCGCTACCACCTCCCGCAGGTCCGCCAGCTTGCCGTCCATCCCGCCCTCCGCCGACGCGCCCCCCGCCACAGGCACACCTGAAACTCGCCCCACAGCCTGCCACACCGCCTCCACCGTCAGCTCCGGGAGCGGCGCCGCCTCCGCAGTGCCCACGCTGTCGCGCGCCGCCACGCCCGCTTGCGTGCACGGGGCCTCGCAGCTGCCGCCGCTGCCTGTGCACCCTCCCAAGGTGCCGCGCGCAGCAGCGCCCGCCTCGCGCGCGCGGCGCACCGTGCTCGGCTCTGGCCTGTTCTGCAGCACCACGCCTTGGATGAGCTTATCAGGCGACACGTTGAGGAACCGGTGCGCGCACGACGGACACGACAACGTCGTCGCGTCCGTTGCCCACTCCGGCGGCGTCACGGGGTACGCGCAGTGCGGGCATGGCTTGGGGGGGTTGTGGGGATCTGGAGACGCCGACTGCGCCGCTGCTGCCGCTGCCGCGTAGCCGACGCCGCCGCTCCCGCCGTCCTCGTCGCTACCGCTGCCCTCGCTGTCTCCGACCACCCCGACCGACACCCGCGACCCTGGCGCCCCTTGCGACCCCTCGCCCCCCGTCCCGTACTGCCCAGGACCCCAAATCTCCAGGAATTTGCGCTTGCGCGCCTCTATCGTCTGCATGTGCCCCCAGTGGCCCGCCGCCGGCCGCTCCGGCGTCGCTCCGAACCACTCGAGCAACTCCCGCCGCCTGCGCGCCTCTTCCCACCCCTCCAACGTCTGTCCAGCAGCAGGGGCGCCCCCGAAGCCCGCGGCCGCGTCCAGCGGCCCCGGTGCGGCCGCAGCATGCGCGCCCTTCGATTTGTCGTCGTTCTCGCGCGCAGCGGCGGCCTCCGCGGCCTCGACCGAGAGCCGAAGCCGCAGGTGCGCCGCCGCCTCGTCGATGATGTCGATAGCCGAGTCAGGCAAACGGCGCCCGGGCAGGTAGCGCGGCGCGGCCTCGCACGCGGCACGGATCGCGGCCTCGGAGACCGACACGCGGTGGTGCGCCTCGTACGCCGAGCGCAGCCCCATGAGGCACGCTACGGCGCCATCGACGGAGGGTTCTTCGACCATGACTTTCTGGAGGCGGCGCGCGAACGCGGCGTCGTTCTCGAGGTGCTGGGAGTACTCCTGGAGCGTCGTGGCGGCGATGCAGCGCAGCTCGCCGCGAGCGAGGGCCGGTTTCAAGAGGTTGGCTGCGTTCATGCCGCCGTCGGCCTGCCCGGCGGACAGGACCATGTGGCACTCGTCGATGAAGAGGATGACGTTCGTGTTGCGCTTTACGTCCTCGACAATGCCCCTGCGAAGACACCGGGGTCGCCAGGCGGGCGCGTCGCGACACACGTGCAGCGGCACGACGGCAGATGGACAGGCACGTGCCGCGCGGGGCCGCGTGCCCGCGGCGAGCGGACCTGATGCGGTCTTCGAAGGAGCCGCGGTACTGCGTGCCGGCGACGAGCGAGCCCACGTCGATCGACACCAGCCGGCACCCCAGCAGCCCCGGCGGACACGCTCCGTCGATTCCGGCCAGGATGCGGGCGACGCCCTCGGCGACCGCGGTCTTCCCGACGCCCGGATCGCCCAGCAGAAGGGGGTTGTTCTTCGTCCGGCGCAGCAGGATCTCGAGGACACGCGTGATCTCCGCCTCGCGGCCAATCACGGGGTCAAGCAGCCCAAGCCTGGCCTCCTGAGTCAGGTCGCGCCCGTACTTTTCCAGGTACCTGCGTATGATGTTTTGGAGCGTCGCACAATCGCTGCTTCTCACCACAGGCACCGCGCGGTGCATCCAATTAGGGTGCAGACAAGTAGGTCCGCGCCGGGGGGCCCTCAGCGCATGTGACCGAATTTGAGCCAGCGCGAACGATTTCGAGACTCATATTCAGTCCAAAACAAGGAAGATATTCGTGCGGTAATGCCACTCCCGCTGCCGTCGCCCCTGGGAAAGCAATGCGGGGGAAGCACGCGACGTGCGACGCCAGGGTCGCCTCGCGGGGGCGACGGCGTCTCGGGCCGCTGTTCCGGGCAGCAGAAAACGAACGCTTTGCAAGCGGATGCGCTGCACACCTCCCACGCTGCTCGACTCGCGACCTCATAGGGTGCCCCATCTCCCCCATTTCCCGCTCGAATCCGGCCCCCGAGTCGCGGCAATCTGGTGGAACATCCTCGTCCGGCGCAGCAGCGCCGGCGATGTGTCGAAGTCCAGGGCCCACGGCACCGCTCCGGCGCGCACCAGCCCCCTCCGCCAGCGACCCGCCCGGCCACGGAGGCACAGGGCGCTCCGGGGCGCGGTTGCGGTCGTACGCGGCCGTTGGAAGCCACCTCAGCCCCGCCACTGCCTCGCTGCACGTCTGCTGCGATTCCTGCGCCAAGTGGCCCCAGGAGCCAGCGACGCCGCGCGCGGGTGTCCGCACGAGAGCGTTGCGCACCCCTCGCATCGCTCCGTGACCCGGACGCAGCGCCCGGGCGCAGAGGCTCGACCCTGTGGGTCAACAGCACGTACGAATGTGCACTTTCGTATGCGGCAACGCGTCAAAGTGAAGTCGAATTGAAACGGCACGATCTCTGGACACCCCCCCTGCCATGACGCGAGTTCTCGCTGGCACCTACGAGCCGCCCCTCAGCAGAGGCGTTCACGGCACGCAGCGCACAGCAGGCGCGGGCGCGGCTGCGAGCGTCCGGGGCGACGGCGACCATCGACCACACCTCACACCCCTGCTGCGCGCGCAGCACCCGCACCGCACCCGTCGCCCCCCATGATTCCCTCTTTGTTAGCAGCACCCTTACCCGCCTCATCGGCCCGTGGCCGCCTTTCTCGAATACCTCCTTCTCTCCCGCTGCACTGAGACACCCCCTCACTCGCTGTCAATGACATACACCTCCCGCCCTCCCCGCCTGCGCGCGGCCCCGCCACGCCCCCTAACGCCCCCCGCGACCTTCCCGCGCCGCCTCGTCGCCACCCCGCCGTCGCTGTCGCTCCCCTCGCCGTCACTCGAGTCGAACGTCAGCGTGCGCGTCCGCCGCCCAGCAGGCGCCTTCTTCTTCGCCGCAGCCGCCGCGCCCCTGCGCCCAGCGCCGCCGCCGCGCTTCGCGCCGTTGCCGTTCCGCGCCGCTCCCTCGCTGCAGTCCTCCGTGTCGCTCCCGGAGTCGGTGGCAGACGTCGCGGCGCGGTTCGAGCGGGCCGACGGCCGCCGGCTCTGCCGCCCCGCGTCGCGCTCGCCGCTCGAGCGCGCAGCCTTGTTGCTCCGCCCGCCCCCGCTGTCCTCCAGGTCCTGTGCCGCGCGGCGCTTGCGCCCCCCGCTGTTGTCGGCGTCGAGCGGTGTGGCGGCCTTGCTGGGCTGGCTCTGACTCTGCTTGCGCGGACTAGTGTACTCGATGCCGAACGCGTCCATGTCGTCGTCGGTGTCGTCGCTGGAGCTGACCCGCTGCTGACGTTTCGCGGCAACAGCTGCCGCAGCGCGCTGCGGGCGGCGGGCCGCCGCGCCCTTGGGCGCCTCCTGCTTGCCCGCCCCGCCCCGGCGCTTCGCCACGCCCTGTGTGCGCGCAGCAGGCTTCCGGCCGGGGCGTCCCTTGGGCTGCTTCGCGGGGGAGGGGGTGTCGGGCGCTGAGTCGGGTGCATCGTCCCCGCTGCTGGCCACGCAGTCCTGGCTCGCGAGGTCCTCCTCGGTGTCCTCTGCGGAGTCGTCCTCGTGCTCCTCCTCCTCGCTGCTGGAGCCGCTCGCCACGTCGTCGGAGCTCGGATAGAGCTCCGCAGCAGCCACCTTCTTCGGACGGCCCCGGCCGCGCGCGGCGGGCTTGGCGGCGCCGCGCTGGCGCGCAATCTCGGCCTTCTTTTCCTGCACGGCCTTCACGGCCTTCCTGCGCGGGATGAAACGACGCGAACGAGACACCTGAGCCCCCTCTCCAGGCACACACAGGTAGGCACATGTCACGTGCCTAGCGCGGGGTCTCTAGGCGCGACTGTGGAGCGAGGGCGACGCACTGGAAGTACCCGCCACCGAGCTTGGTTTGCTTCGTCCCGGCCTTGACGCCCCCCCTGCGCTTCGCCACCACCTGCACCCCCTCGTCGTCGCTGCCGCCGTCGCTTGAGCTGCTGCTGCCGGAGCCGCTCCCGCTCCCGTCTTCGCTGCCGGACGACGCGCTGTCCTCGGACCCAGACTCGTCGACGCTGATCGGAGACGCCCCACGTCGCTTGATCTGCACAGCCACACCAGGAGCCAAACCGGACGCGACAGCACGGTCAGACGCACGCAAACGGCGCCTCTGCGATGACACCGTCGCACAAACACCCGCGGCGGGGAAGGGGCGGAAAGCTGCACGGCCACGCAACAACGACACAGGCAGCACAAGATGCACCGCCGGCCACCGCCACGCACTCGCCCGGCGCGGGCGCGCACCTCGGGCACCCGCCCCTCCCACTCCTCCCCGTCGCTGTCCGTCGCCTTCCGCGCCCGCTCCGCCTCCGCCGCCGCGTGCCGCATCGCCTCTTCCATCTGCTGTGCACGATCCTTGATAGCGCCCAGAATATCGTCCTTCGCCTTATCGGGGGGGATCACGATGCCGATGATCCGGCTGCCCCCGCCGCCGATGACGTTCTCCACCGAGCACCGCGCCACCTCGACGTGCCGGTTCTTGGCGTACAGCCGCCTCAGCGAGTCCTCAATCAGGTCCCACAGCGACAGCACGACGCCGCCGAGGAGGTACCTGCGGATGATGCGATCGCCCCGGAACTTCTTGATCTTGAGCTTCTTCGCGAGCTCGATCTCGGCCTCGTCCGCGGCCTTGGCCTCGGCCATGTCCGGGATGGTCTCCACCGCTGGCGAGGGCTCGGGGCCGTGCACGTGCGCCTCGGGCGACAGCGCGTCCGACACCACCGCGATGGCGTGCTTGCGCACGCCCGGCGTGCCCGCGGGCGGCGTCGCCGCGGGCGCCTGCTTCTGCGGCGTCTTCGTGGCGTCGCCGTCGGCCTGCTGCTGCTCCTGGGAGCCGACGAGGTCCGTGGCGTGCTCCTTGTCGGTCATGTCGATGAGCTCGCCGCCCGGGGGGCCGCGCTCGTCGAGCGGGAGGTTGCCCTCGGCCCACTGCCACTCCCACATCTTCTGCGCCTGCTCGAGGGTGCATTTCTCGTAGATGCGCTCGAAATCGGGGACGTGCTTGCGCTGCTGGATGCAGTTCTTCGGCCGCACGACGACGAAGCCGGGGTCCTGCGAGCGGACGCGGGCGGGAACGGTGGCAGCGTTAGCAGTGCTGTGCGGTGCGGGGACAGAGACGGCAGACGCCCTCCCGCGAGCAGCGGTCGCGCAAGACGACACGCGCAGCGCGACGCTCCGCGCGGCATGCGAGCCCGCGCAGGCAGGGCGCTGCAGGCAGACGGGAGCAAAAGCCTGCCCTGGTCCCAAAAGCCTCATGGTCCCGCGTGCCGCCTTCCGCCACGTACCTTGCCGAGGAACAGCTCCTGCTTGTACGCCGCGAACGCCACGAGGTGCTTCAGGGGCCCCGTAGCGCCCACGATCTCGTTGCGCGACATGTAGAAGCCCGTCTTGTACGGGGCCGTCTCCCTGATGTCCGCGGGGATGCCGAGGCCCCGCGCGGCCAGAAACTCCCTCCGCTCCTTCGCCGTCTTCTTCTCCTCCGCGCGCGCCTCCTCCAGCGACGCCAGGACCGTCTCCCAGGACACCCCCCGGTCAATGACCACCTCATACAGCGTCGCGGGTGCGCCCGACGTGGGGTCGCGGTACAGCGTCTCGGGCTGGCGCAGGAGACGCACGCTGGTGCCGCGGAGCTCGGTGATGCCCTGGTCGTACCGGCCCTCGCGCTTGGCGCGGCGCACCTTCTCCTCGACGCACTGCTGGAAAAAGTCGAACAACTGCGTCTGCTCGGCCTCGGGGAGCCCGAGGAGGCGGTTCAGGAAGCGGTTGACCTGGCCCTTCTCGTTCTCCTTCACGGCGACCGTGCACGACCCGTCGTGGGTGCGCAGGCATGGGCGGCCGCGGACCGACTTCGGGAGCGAATCCGGGTCCCCGATCGAGGGCATGGAGGGGGGGACGGAACCCGGGGGCAGGAAGTTGCGCGGCGGCTCGATCTTCGCGATGCCCATGACGGCGATCAAGTACCGGCACTCCTCGTAGAACTCCCGCGCAGGCAGCTCCGGCTCGTCACCCTGCACATCAGAGAGGCGGGGCGAACGAGGGCGGAACGGTGGGCGCGAGGGGGGCGTGACCGAGCGGCGTTGCGCGTCTGCGGAGCGAGGGTGGAGGCAGCGTGTGCTCCTGCATGCATTGCACAGCAGCGACGCGCCACAGGTGCCCGCAGGCGGCACGGGCGTCACCTGGCAGTCGCGCGGCGTGACGAAGGCCGACCCGCCCTCGATGATCGCGGTGTACATCTCGCGGAGCGCCCCCCGGCCGTAGTCCGTCTCGAAGTTGAACTCCGACATCGACAGGCCGAGGCCCGCGCGGCGGTCGCCCTGCGTGAGCGCGCCGAGCGACTCGAGGCGCGCGGCGACGGAGCACGCAAACCGCCGCTCGCCGCCGAGCGGCGTGAAGAGCAGGCGGTACTCGGGCGCCGACACTTGGTTCGCGCGGTGCGAGCGGCCGAACTGCTGCACCGCGCGGTCGGCGCTCCACGGCAGCTCGAGCGTGATGTGCACGCGGCGGCGCTGGTTCCGCACGCGCCGGTCGGCCTGGAGCGAGATGCCCGCGGACGCTGCCTCCGAAATCACTGCAACGTACTTCTTCCCTGCCTGGAACGCCGCGCGCTCCTGAATGTTGAGCATGTCGAGCGACGTGCCCCCGGTCGCGCCCTGCAGGCGACAGCACGCGAACGGGTGGGTCGGCCGCGCGTCCCGGCACCAAGGAGGACAGCAGCAACATGTGTGAGGACAGGGGCATCTCCACGCGCGCGGGCGGGCGGGTGGAAGGCTCACCGTGGCGTTGCGCGCCTCGTACTTGACCGACTTGCCGTCCTCGGACCGCACGAGCCGCGCCTTGCGCCCCGTCATCTCCGCCACCTGCTCCGGCCCGCCCAGCTGGTCGATCAGGTCGTCGAGCGGGTTCGCGGGGAGGTCCAGCCTCGAGATCTCGTCGAGGAGGCTCTGCCGCGTCAGCCACGCCTCGTAGTACACCGCCTCCTCCGGCGACTGCGGCACCGGCAGCTCGTACCCGCGCCCCGCGCTGTCGTTGGCCTTCTTCTCATCGTCGGCCTTGCAGCCCTGCTCGGCCTTGGCCGCGGCGTTCGCGGACCGCGAGAGCGACTCCAGCACCGTCGTGCTGATGCCGGGGTTGGGCGGCATCGGGAACCAGTCCTTCACGAGCTTCAACAGCTGCTCCTGGGGCCCAGAGATGAAGTCGTCGAGGTCCTCCACGCCCTCGTCGCGCTTCTTCCGCTCGACGGCCTCGCCGATGCGCGCCTCGCCCGTCGTCTGCAGCCCGATCACGACGCACTTCTCCGCCTCGAGGGCCTCGTTTGCGATCTTGACCAGCGCGGGAACCTTGGCCGCCATGCACATGGACCGGAAGAAGCGCTGGTGCGTCGCCCAGTACATGTTCCACAGGCGGTTGATCTTGCCCTTGCCGCCGAACGCGCGCTTCGTCGCCCGCTCCTGCAGGAGGTCCTCGCCCTGCGCCGCCGTCACTGCGTCGCCGTTGGCCGCGCCGCCGACGTCGTCCGTGCCCGGCTCGCCGGTGCCGGCGTACCGGTTCGCGATGTCGTTCGCCTTCGTGAGGACCGCGTGCATCTTGACCCAGAACCACGCCGCCTCCGTGTACATCTTGCTCATGCGCTCCTCCATCTGAACATAGTCCACAGAGAACTCCGCGCCCTTGAAGCTCAGGGTGCGGCACACGAACATGCCGCGCGCCTTCATGTCCATCGCGGTCATCTCGAGCGTCCCCATGCCGCGCGTCGTCACGCTCGTCAGGAAGGACCCGAAGTTGTGAAACGCTGGCGCGCCAGGGCCCCACAGGCCGAGCCGGACCATGTAGCCCATGTTGCGCGGCTCGCTGGCGCCGGTCGCCGAGCAGTACACCACGCGCGCGCGCGGGAGCCGCTCCTGGATCGCCAGGACGGCCAGGCCGGTCTTGGACGGCTTGGCGCTCTTCTCGGCAGGGACGAGGTTCTTGGCCTTGTGCGACTCGTCGAACACGATCAGGCCGTCGAAGTCCGGGCCGCACCACTCGACGAGCTGGTCGAGGCGCGTGTTGCACGAGCCCTCGCCGCGCCGCCCCGCCGCGTTGCCCGACACCAGCGCGCTGTACGTCATGAACACGACGCCCTCGCGCACGCCGTTGCGGGCGCTCGACAGCGGGCCGTACTCCTTCTTCTGCAGCGCGTGCACGTTGCCCGCCCGCACGATCTCCGTCGCGCCCACGTCGCGCAGGTCGCGCTCCGCATCGACCAGGAGATCCGAGGACACCGACACCCAGATGTGCTTGCGCCGGCCCCGGAGCCAGTTCTCCAGGATCATCCCCGCGATCGTCCGCCCCTTGCCGACGCCCGCGCCGTCTCCGATGAAGAACCCGCACCGGAACCCGCCCTGGAACAAGCGGTGACGTTGCAACGAGTACACGATCGACTCGAGCTGCAGCCCCGAGAGCACGCCGCTGGCGACGGCGTCGCGGATGCGGAGGCGCCGCTGGAGAGGCGCGGGCGGCGGCAGCACGGCCGCGAGCGACGCGGACTCCACCACAGGGTCGGGATGCGTCACTCCGATCATCAGGCGACGCGGAGCGTAGTCCGCGAAGTGCTCGCCCTCCTGCGACGAGGGAGCGGGTGCGGCACTGTGGGCCGGCGCGGTGCGGGCGGCGGAGGGGCGCCGTGGAGGGCGGGCGTGCGCTCGCCGCTGGCGGTGGGCACAGCGCCCACCGGTGGCGTCGTCGTCGTTCGCGGCCCAGCAGGCGCGCCGGCGGTGGCTCGCGTGGGCGGGCGCCACGGCCGCACGCGCGGCGGCGCAGTGCGCCCCGAGCGCAAGCCATAAACGGCAAAGGTGCCGCCCGCGGGCGCAACGGCAACGACGCAGGGACTCCAGCGAGCCGTTGCCGCGCAGAATGATTTCGCTCGAACTCACCAGCACGAGCTCGTCGTCGTCGCCCCCGCCGTACACCTCCTCCATCGACCGATTAAACATGCCCCCCGCCTCGGGGCTGTGCGGGGCGTCCATGCCGCGGATCGCCGCCAGGCTCCCCGGCGCCGCGCCGGAGTTCCCGAAGGCGCGCTGCGCGGCCGTCGGCGCGTCCTGCCCCGCGCGCTGCTGCGCGTGCGCGGCGATTTGCTGCGCGCGCAGCTGTCCCGTCAGCTGTTGGAACAGCTGCGGGTTCGAGGCCGCCGCGGCCACCTGCTGCTGCAGCGCTGCCTGGGCGGCCACGTACGTCCGCTGGTACTCGTCGTAGGCCTTCTGGTACCGGGTCCCGAGCAGCTGCCTCACTTGAGGGGTGATGGTTGTCACCTTCTGTTGCTTGCCGCAACGCACGCACTGGAACGCGGGTTGCTCCGAGCGGATGAACTCCGGGATGTCGCCCATGCGGACTGCGGGCGCGGGCGGGGCCGGGCGGGCGCGGGCGGGGTGAGTGCGGGCGGTGGGTAGGCCAGAGCGTGTGAACATGGACACAGTGTGGTGGGGGGCGTGGCTGCTGGGCGCCGTGTGCGGCGCAATGGTCGGGAAACGCGTCGCTGTGAGGATCGTGTACTGCGTGGACGCTCGTGGGCGCGTGGCAGCTCGTCTGGACGGCGAGCGGCGCCGCGGCGGACGCGTGGAGTGAACGGTGTGGGTGGAGGGCGCAGTGAGGTGCGCTCGTAGGCGGCGAGGAGTCCGCGAGGCAGAACAGGCGCGGAACTGTTCCGCTGGACACTGCGCGGCGCGCAGTTGCAGCGCGGGCGAGCGGCAGCGACGCGCGGCGCGAGGCGGTGCAGAGCGACATGACCCTCCAGTGCCCACTCGCCCTCACGGCGGGCGCAGGGGGTCTTCGGGCTGGACGTGCGTCCGTTTGGGCGCCAGAGGGGGTCGGGGCGCCGGCGGGGGCGCGAGTCTCGTGAAACGCGCGGAGATTACGACGCGAGGCGGCCCGAAAACGTGTTGGTGGAGTGGTGGGCTCTTAGAGGAGCGGGAACGGAGGCGCGGGGGGGCGGCGGGCGACGTACATTGCTTCTCCGTCTGGCATGATCCACATTTGACCTTCAGAGCGACGGCATCCATCACGGGATGGCCGAAAGGCGCCCCGCCGGCCATCTTGGCCTTTGCCTGCGCTCTTCTGCAGGTCCCGAGCGGAACGCGAACAGACGGCCTTGCCGGCCGGAATGTCCGCACTGGGCCGTCCTCTGTGGCGAGGTGGTCCCTTGCGAGATGTCTGCGGAGTGAGCAAAGGCGCGGGGAGTGAGCGCGCGCAGGACTTGAATTTCGGCTCTCCGCCTGGACTGGTTCGAACGCCGCGACCGGCACGGAATCGAAATGCCGCGAAACGCCTTCGATTCCACGAGGCCGAATCGAAACACGATCCGTGCGGCGCGGCGCGAGCGCGGTCATTGCGCGGTCGGGGCGCGGTCGACGCACCTCGACGCCCGCCAAAAGCGCCCTCGAATGTCCGGGCCTGCTGCGCGCCACGTGGGCCTGGGATGTCGGCCTGGACGACACCTGCGCGTACCCTAGCGCGTGACCTCCCCGCGCGCGGTGCTGCGGACCCTTCAGCCCCGGCGAGCTGCCCGCGGCAGCCCGCCTGACTCAGCGTCTGACCGACAGCCGTCACAGACCATGGCGGCCCGACCTGCACGCAACATCCGCGCGCCCGCACCGCCCGTCCCCAGCACACACCGCACGTGCGTCTCAAGGACTCCGAACCCAACGCTGCGAGCGGCACGTCGCTATTGATTGATGATCATTATTGATCACATGTGCTTGTACAAGCGCCGGAATCACTCCGGCCGCCACGCAGGAGCCGGGCGCCGACCCGCGCCGACCCGCAACGCGCTCAGAACGAGTGCTGGTACTCGGTGAACTCCACCGAGTCCATGACCTCGCGCGCGTAGTCCGCGCCGCGCGCTTCAGCGTCGAAAGGGAGGATGTCGCGGATGTCGCGACTCAGACCCGTTTCCTCCGGCACGCTCAGCACCGCGCAGCTCCACCCCGTGGCCTGCCCGCCCGCGTCCGCGGGCGCCGCGACTTGCACCGGCCGCCTGCGGGCATGACGTGCCAGAGAGCGGGTTGGTCCCCAGAGAGCAAGCGAACAGTAGACTCAACGCGTCTGGCCCACGAGAAGGCCTGGTACCGCAGTTGCAGGCGCAGAATCACCAAAGCGACCGCGGGACGACGCGAGGCGGACCAGCAGCGGCAGGAAGATGGCTGCACATGTGCGGGCAGAACACGCGGGAGGAAGGGGGAGGGTGTTGAGCGCTGGGTCGTACCTTGGGTCGAAGTATGACATGAATTTCCAGGCCCGGTTCGACTCCGAGAGCAGCCCGAGCACGCCCGGGGAGTCCGGGGACCACTTGTAGCAGTTCCGGTGCAGGAACATGGGGTCCCCGGTCCCTGGTTCGAACTGGATCATCGTGTGCGACCCCCATGCATTGCCGACGCCGCCCGCGGCCATCCCGACGAGGTGGTAGGGCTTCCGGAGCGCGCGCATGGCCATGGCCAGCGTTTCCTTGTCGCCGATGCCGCGCTCGTTGGGCACCGTCATGCGGTGGAAGAACGAGAACCGGAAGTTCTGGTACATGTAGAGGGAGAGGGCGTCCCAGTGGCGGGCCTTATCGAGGATCATGACGGAGGAGTCGTGCGTGGGGAGCGCGGGGCGCGTCGACACCACGTGCCACGAGTCCTCCGCGCTGAACGCCGGCTGCTTCGGGTCGGGCGATATGCGGAAGTCTGCAAAGGGGGAGGAAGCAACACGTGAAGATATCAAACACCGACTGCATGTGAATTGATGTGCGTTCTTCGATGTATGTGTGTACGCATGTGCATGTATCGGATGGACGCGCACGCCCGCGCGCTGCACGCGCACGCCCGCGCGCTGCACGCGCGCGCCACGGCGAGCACGGTCGCGACCCCGCGGCGTTCTCCCACACGCCCTGCCGCAGCCGGGCCCCCCACGAGGCGCGAGGCGGTCCGCGCCTGGGAGCTCGCATGCATACATCGCACCTGGATAGTAGTCGAGGAAGCGGTCGGTGTTGACGTCCGGCGGCGCGGGCGAGTCCGGCTCGACGCCGTCGTCGTCCGGGCACCCCCACGTGGGCGCGGTGGTGAACTCCATCTGGAACGTCCGCGGGTCCGCGCGCGGCTGCGGCGTCCCGTTCCAACACGTCCGGTTGTTCGCGGGATCCTCGAGCTCCCTGGCGTACGAGATGTCGCGCCACCCGAGCAGGTCGTGCGCAGAGAGCCCGAACACCGCCGCCAGCTGGCGCATGGCCATGGAGTCCACGTGATAGTACCAGTAGTCCGGCCAGAGGATCATGCCGGTGCTGTTGTACTCGCGGCTGTCGAGCAGCGCGCCGACGTCCTTCAGCGCCATTACGTCCGAGTCCAGGAATATGACTTCCTCGAATGCAGAAAACATGATCGAGAAGGCCTTGAGCGCGAACCCCACGACGGGCAGCGAGTTGCGCCGCCGGATGTAGTCGAGGTCCTCCATCGTGCGCACCCACACGCCCTGCTCCGACAGGTGCCGCAGCATGTTGCTCTTCGGCATCTCGGCCTTGGTGACCCACAGCTCGATGGGGAGCTTGCACCCGGCGTCGCGCAGGTACCGCACCGCGATCAGCGCCGTGAGCATGTACTTCTTGCCGCCGCCGGGCATGACGATGCCGCGGCCCTTGAACAGGCCGGGGGGCTTGGGGGGAGTGGACTCCAAGAACATGCCCCACTCGTACGACGCGATGATGCGGTGCAGCCGCGAGCCCGTCAGCAGGTGCTGCGCGCAGAACGACGGAGCCGAGGCCGCGAGCGATGAGCGCGACGCGGGGCGGGCGACGTGCGCCGGCGGGGCGGGGCCGAGTGTGCGCAGACGGCGGGGGGTGTTGCGCGGACCTTCCAGCCGAAGAAGTCGCGGACGTCGCGGTACTTGTTGCAGAGCTCGAGCGCGTACTTGATGATGTCTTTCCGGTTCAGCTCGTACTCGCCGTACTCGTCGAAGGTCACCGTGACGCGCTCGGGGCCCAAATACACCTCCCCGTCCAGCGCGAACTCCCCCGACCCCTCCGTCCTCACCTCGTACCGCTTCGAACCATTGACCTTCGCTTTCCTCGCCTCCTTCCGCTGCTTCGCCTCCGCGCGGTCGCGACGCGCCTGGGCATCAATCCTGGCCGACTCGCGCCCAGTCAGGTGCCCGCCGTCGTTCCTCTCCGGGACGAACTCCGCCGCTACCGCGTGGGGATTCATGCTCTTGATCGACTGGGAGAGGGCATGGAGCGCGTCGGCGCTCGCGGCGCGCTTCGAGGCCGCAGCGCGCACGTGCCGGTTGGACAGGCGGGGGTCGGAGCTCGAGCCCGTGGCGTCGGCGCGCGGGGCGCGCGGGCTGGACTTGACGAGGAGGAAGAGGACGCAGCAGACGACGAGGAGCTGGACCGCGACGAGGGCCTTGCGCGCGAGCGGCCACGCGCCTGCGCGGGCGGAGCGGTACCGCAGGGTGGGGTCCCCCCGCGCGAGCGGGATGAAGCTGCTCGCCCGCCCCGCCCGCCCGTGCCCCGCAAACCCGAACATGGCGAGGACGTCCATGTCGCTTCGGGCCGGCCGCGCGTGCCCGCACGACCCGCCCACCCGACCTTGCTGTCCGGCGAACCTCGGAGCTCTCGCGCCGACCCGCAGGGGGGGAGGCACTCTCGGCCGCGAGCTCGCGGGCAAGCTCTGCTAGCAAAGCAGCTCTGGCGACGCGAAAGTCAGCGTGGACCGGCGGGTATCTGCTGCCCTGTGGCTTGCAACTTGGGGCTGGGCTGCCTGCTCCGATTACCACTGAACGAGCTTCTCGAGCGGCATGTGACAGCGGGCCGGTGCGCTCAGCTCGATCCGGTGCCGCCCATCATCGTTTGGTGCCTGGCGGCCTCTATTCAGCGCTGAACGGCGCAATCTAGTCTCTAAAAGAGCTATGTTCCGCAGTGAGCCCGCGACAGGCACTACCTACTACGGCCGGTCGTGGAAGGCGCAAGTGCTTGCCGAGTTCTTGCCACGCAGCCTGTTCAACGCGGCACCAGCGGGGGAGGTGAGCGAGGAAAGGCTACGTAAGGCCGCCTGACCTGAATCATGCGGGAGGGGCAACAGGCGGTGCTGCTGCGCGCTTCAAGGCCCGCAAACGGGCTGTCAAAGGACACAGCATCCACGGCTACGCCTCGCGGTTGCCGCTGGCCACGCTTCAAGGGCGTGCGTCACGCGGGAGCGCAGAAGAGGCTCGAGGCAGGAGCGGAACGTCAGGGGAGGCATTTTGGGCCCAAAGCAAGGCCGGGATGGGCGCTCGGGGGAGGACGGGCTGGATGCGGCGCAGCAGCTGGGGGCGCCGCCGGACTGCACTGTGCCGAACGAGTCGTGGTTTTGCGGCCCGTCGGCGGGAGGGGCGGCCGCGGTGGGGCGGTGCGCATGTCGGGCAGCCGGCGGACCATGTGTCGGCGGGCCAGAGCGGGCGCCGACGTCCAGCGAGGCGGCTTCGGGCGCGCACGCCCCTGCCCCAGGTGGGCTCCATGGCAGGGCGCTGTGGCCCGTGGGTGGGGGCAGTCGGCGGCGCGAGCGACTCGGCGAGGCGGCGGCCGGTCTTGCGGGTCGCGCTGGGGCGCTGAACGGGCGTCGCGGGCCGCCGCGGCGCGTGCAGGCAGACGCGCTCATGTGGAGTGGTCCGCCCACAACGTCCGCCACCTCCGAGTGGCCGCGGCTCCGCTGCACGCGGCCGGGCGCCAGCGGCTGCGACAGCAGTGCTGGAAGTCGGTCGGGCCCGGGTCCTGTGCGGCGCCGCGTGGCGCCGGCCCCGCCAACGCATGCCTGGGGGCGAAGTTGACCGAGGGAACCGCGGCACGGATGGGCGGTGCGGGTGTGGATCGTAAGGACCGCGCCGCCCTTGTGCGTGCTGCTGGCGAGCGCGTCGCTGCGGTGGTAACCCACTCCTCTCATTTCGGGGCCCTGTGGAGGCGGTGTGGGGTGTCGGGGCTGACCTTGCGTCGGAAGCGCCGCCTCGGGCACGATGGCGCGGTTCCGCTCGACGCACGCGCACATGTGCAGCTCGGTCACCTCGCCGGCGCTCTGCAGAAAGGAAATCTTCCGACACGAAGCGAGCTGAGCGGTCTCCGACCCTACGGCAGCGAGGCGATCTCCCACGAACGATGCGCGGCTTGACGCTCAAGGTGGGCCGCCCCCGGCAATTTACCTCGGTTGCATTCCGTTCCGCGCATTCGCGCCCGTAGCCCCGCTCGCGCGCGCGGGCGCGGCCGGTGTGCCTGTCTCCAGGAGCTACCTCCCCCGCGGCCCCCGCGGGCCGGTTTCGCGTGCGAGCCGCGCGGCTTGAACGCACCCCATCGTGCACGTGCGTCGCCTGTTCTCGCGTGGCCTCGCTTTCGTCGCACAGCGCCGCGGCCGCCCGCCCTGGGCTGGCCAGTGCCCCTGCGCGTCTCCTCCGCACCGCTCGGCGCGGGACCCGCGCAAAAGCAGCGCGGGCCGGGCAGGCCACGATCCACCCTGCGCGCACGCGCCCAGGAAGCGCCGTCCCGCCCCGCCACGTCGTCGCATTGCGCTGTGACCTCGCCACGCATCCCTGCCCACCTCCTCGTGCGTCGCAGGCGGTTGCGGCGCGCAGCGCGCGCCCCGCGGCGCCCGCAGCGGCGAGTCTGCCGCGTGTCGGTGCGGCGCCTGCGCTGCGGGGCCCTGCTCCCGTCCGTGCGGAGCGCCGGTCCCCCGGCACGCCGTACGACCAGGACTACAGCCCCGGGTACACCCCGCAGCCCCCCGTGTTCGAGAACCTCGAGCGAATCATCCAGACGAACTTCCCCGGCGGGAACCGCGGCTGGGAGGAGGTCGAGGGCGGCGCCCTGATCCTGCGCCCGGCCTCGAAGACCCCGCGCGGGGTGGTGCACTTCATCGGGGGCGCGTTCGTCGGCGCGGCGCCGCAGGCAAGCGCCCCCGCGCGCCCCCGCCGTCGCCCACGTGCAGACGCAGCCGCTCGCGGCGTCGGCACGGCCGGAGCGCCGCACGCCCGGCTGCGTGCGCGGCCGCACGGCGCAACTGCCAGCAGTGCACCTGCGCGTGCCGCGTGGCGCGCGGCCGAACCCGCGCGATCCCGCCCCGCTCCGCGCAGTTCACGTACAGCACGTTCCTTGAGGCGCTCGCGTCGAAGGGTCTGATCATCGTCGCCACGCCGTACAACACGGGGTTCGACCACATGCGCATCTGCGACGAGTGCAACTTCAAGTTCGACCGCGCGATGATCCGCATGGGCTCCGAGGTGCGCAGCGCGCCCCCGCACGCACCGCGCGGCCCCGCACGCACCGCGCGGCGCCCCACGCCGCACCGGGTCGGCCAGCAGAGCGCCGCCAGCCGTGCAGCGCCCCGGTGCACGCGCGGCGCGGCGTCGCACCGCGCGGCGCGCACCACACTGCGTCGCCGCCCCGCGTGCTCGCGCGCGCAGTCATGCGAGCTGGCCGTGCTTTTCGACCACGCTTTTGCATCTGTCGTTCGCGCGGAGGCCCATGTCTGGCGAATTGCGCGTGTGCCGCGCAGGTGTCCGGGCTGCCCGTCTACGGCGTCGGCCACTCCCTCGGCTCCCTCATCCACATGCTCATCTGCTCGCGGTACCCGGCCCTGAGCCGCGCGGGCAACGTGTTGATGTCGTTCAACAACCGCCCCGCCACGGACTCCATCCCGTTCCTCGCGCCCGTCATCGCGCCGAGCGCGTCGCTCGTCGGGCCGATCCTCAAGCAGCTCATGGACTCGCCCGTCCGCGCCCCGGCCCAGTCGGCGTACAAGAACCTGCGCAACATGGCCCCCGGCGCGGCCAAGCAGCTCCTGCCGCTCTTCGAGCAGCTCCAGAGCATGTACATCGACGTGAGCCAGGGGCGCCGCGAGTTCATCCCGGCGCCGGAGGAGACGCGCCGCCTCCTGCGCTCCAGCTACGGTGCGCCCCGCCCTGCCCGCGCAACGCCCTGCGCGAGCGCGCCGGCTGGCCTGCGTGCCTGCCTGCGAGCCCGCCGCAGCAGGCCGAGCGCACGGAGGCCGTGCGTGCGCGACAGCGGTCCGTTGATGCCCCGCCTTTCGCGGAGAACGGAGGCGCGTGGCGGCGCGTGCGTGCGCGTGCTGAACACGGGGGTCCCGCGGCGGCCCTGCACTCGCAGGCATCCCGAAGAACCTGCTCGTGCGGTTCAAGAACGACTCGATCGACGAGACCGCGGACCTCTCGTCGCTCCTCTCCAACTCCTCGGGGATCTCCGAGGTGCTCAACATGACGGTGAAGGTCCTCCCGGGGGGTCACGAGCGGCCCCTCGCGCAGTCCTTCGTCGAGGTGCCCCCGCAGGTCGCCCGCGCGGGCTCCTCGGCCGCGGAGTTCATGTCGAAGCTCGGCCAGATGGCCAGCGAGGCCGGCGTGCCCTCCGGGCCCGGGTCGGCGCTCGACACCTTCTCCGGCGCGATGGACTACGTGTCCGACTCGCTCGCGTACACGGCGTCGGGTAGCAAGAGCTCGCGCGCGATCCTGGCGCGCGACCTGGAGGACCTGGCGGAGCAGATAGCCTTCTGGATGGGCGTGAGCGACTTCATCAGCACGCGGCCGCCGCGGCAGATCCCCGCGCCGCGGCCCGAGGCGCCGCGGACGTCGCGGTCGCCGCGCAGCCTGCCGCCCGCGGCGTACTAGGCGCGCACGCCCTTGCGGCGCGCGGGGCCGTGGCCGAGGGGCGGCCGCGGGTAGGCGCACGTGTGCAGTGTGTGAAGCATGATCGGGACAGAGCGAGGCACGATCGCAGCGATGAACTCGTCTGTTGCGCGCCCCACCATGCCGTGCGCGGCCTTGCTTTGCCCGGTGGGGAGGGGGTTGCGGGGCGACGTCGAGTGCGGCGCGATCCGCGGTCTCGACTGCGGGCGACGGAGCGTCGGTGCCGGCGGGTGCACCAGCGACGACGCGCTGTCGGCCGCGGCGGCGGAGCGTGGGCTGATGATACGACCCCCCTTGGGGCGTTCGATCAACTGAGCGTCGTTGCCGCCGGTCGGCCGCCGGTGCTCGTCCGCGCCCGGGGCAGACCGCCGTGAGTCCGCCGTCGACTGGCAGTCCGTCACATGTCCTACGCGCGAAGGCTCGCCCGCGGGCCGCGATCGTGCGCTCCCGCGCCGCTCACGCCGCCAGCCCGCCCTCGGGCGGCCCGGGCTTGAAGATCTGCAGCAGCGCCTCCCGGCCCGTGGTCTCCCACGCCTCCGTGTGCCGCACGACGCGCTCCCGGCCCCCGTCCCCCGCCAGCTGGTACGTGGTGTTGCCCCTGACGTCCACCAGGGGGTGCCACGGCAGGTTCAGGCCCGTGATCAGCCGCCACTCGGCCCTGAGCTCCACGGGAGCGGCGCCCTCCGGCGTGATCCGCGCCGGGCCGGACAGCAGGTCCACGCGCGGGTTCACCAGGAAGGGCACCAGCAGGCGGAGGTTGCTGCGCCATCGCTGCAGGCCGTTGAACTCCACCGTCGGGTCCTGCGCGCGGAGACGCACGGACACGACATGCGCGTTGAGCGGAAGAGGTCTTTCCGAGCAAGCGGCGGAGGTCGTCCCGCGGGGGGCGCACCTCGAAGAGGCAGTCGTCGTCGTAGATGGCCCCGTCGATGCGCCCGGTGACGAAGTACTGGCCGCGCACGAAGTCCGTGGCGATGCGCTCCGCGACCTCGTCGACGCGGCCGGGCGCGACGGGCGGCAGCACCGGCTGGCCCGGGAGCGCGCCGCCCCCCGGATCGCGCTCGTCCGGGCTGATGAAGCGCAGCACGTCCGTTGCGGCGTTCACGATCGCTTCTTCGGGGTTCCACGGCCTCGTGGGCGGCCGCGTGACCTCGAGGGTCGCGGCCTCGGGTGGCGACGGGGCCAGAGCCTCGGCGCTCTGTGCGATCGCCGAACCAGGGGCCAGGGCGACGGAAGCCGCGAGGAGGGCGGACGCAACGGCCGCTGCGAACGGCGAGGCGGCGCTCTGCCGCGGCGCAGCAGCGGCCCGCGCGGTCATCGGGGCGATGCGCTGGGTCGCTGGAGCGCTGGCGGTGGAGGGCACGCGAACTCGCGGCATGTTGCGCGTCGTGAGATCCACCCCGCGCGGGGACGAGGCAGTGGTCGAGCAGCGTCGCAGCGAAGCACAAGAGCCGCGAATCGCGCCGCGGCAGGCCTGCGCGGACCGTCCTTCGCAGTAGAAGATCCGCTGATGTCAGGGTGCCGAACGCGCGCACTCCGCGGCCGCACTCTCGCCGAGCAGGCGTTCGAGCCTGCGCCGACTCCGCGGCTCCCCTTCGCCGCGTCCGCCGCACGCCACCGATCTTTGAGGGAAGCACCTGCGCGGCATCTCGATGCGTGAACTGCGGGCGTGGCGCCTCGGAAAGCGCGGCGTCGAGCCACGAGTGCACGCGCACAACTCTAGGCGCGTGCGTGTGCGGCCTCGTGCCGGGCGAGGCCCTGACCTGCGCGGCGCGGGTGCCGAGACACCGCTGCGAGACAGCAACACGCCGAGGAGCTGGCCCGCGACGTAGTCGACCTGAAAGAGAAGGTGGTCGTCCGGGTGACTGCGGGGAGAGGGCGCCCGCGCTGCGTGCGGGGTCGCCGACGGTCTCTCAGCCCGCAGGTTCAGGCATGTTATCGTATCCCCCGTGCCGCCGTCGCGCGTGGCTCGCTCCCCAACGCGAACGTGGCGCCGGCTCCATGCCTCCGCGACGCTGGGCGCGCTACGTCATCGTTTGCGTTGTTACAGCTGTTCATGATCGTTCGAGTCTTGTTTTCTCTCTCTCTTAATTTACGGAATTTCTCCCTTTGTTCGCTCGGGGCCTTCGTCAAACCGCCTGCGTCGGGGTCTGGGGCGTCCACGTCCGTGCTTCGTCCCGGGGCCTGGTGCCTTGAAGCCCGTCCCCGTGGCTGGTGGGGCGGCTGTTGTGCGACGGGGCCCGCGTGGACGCCGCGACCGACGCGACGCTCGACACGCTGACCGTCACCCCGCCGCTCGCGTCCGTCAGCGACGCGTCGACCTGGCTCGCTCCGCCGCGAGCGCACCGGGACACGGGGCCGTGTCCGGCGCGCGGCGGGGCGCTCCAGGTGGCCGCGACGCCGCGTCGCGGGGAGGCTGCGGGTCTCCTGGCGCGACGACGCGGCTAGAACAGGGGCAGGAATGCGTCGACACGCAGCTGCGGCCCTCCGCTGGGCGACCCGCGCGCCACCGTCATGGCGCAGTACGGCAGGTCGTCCGTGAGGGCGTTGTCGCCCACCCCGCGCCCGCGGAGCAGCATGCAGTTCGCGGCGACGCCCCGCGCCGACAACGAGAGCGTCCACGAGGTCCCGGGACGCGAGCGGCCCCCCGGGAGGTCTCTCCGCACCGTCACCTTCGGGCAGCCCCCGTGGTCCGGGCCGGACGAAAACGCGAGCGAGTGCAGCCCCTGCGGCGGCGCAACCGGCGAATCAGACACGCCATCAGATCATCGTGTGCCAAAGCAGCTCGTGGTGGCGGTGAACGACGGGCGCCGCAGCGGGGGTCTCACCCTCGTCGAGCAGCTCGCGCCCGGCCGATCGCTCGGCGCCGCCGTGAAGGCCTGCACGAGCACAGAGGGGTCGCCGCCCGGCAGCGCTTTCTTCGCGGCCAGCTTCAGGTGCGCCCGCGCGCCGCGCAGCGTGACGTCCGTCGACAGCGTCGGCGGCTTGGACCCCGCGCCGGCGACCTGCCCCTCGCCGCGCAGCCTCCACTCGAACAGCCGGGACGACGCGCTGGAGATGGTCGCCACCTGCCGCGGGCCGCCCGGACCGGTCTCCGCGCGCAGCGTCGCCCGCGCCTGCACGCACGCACGCATGCACCAACGCGCCTGAGAATCTCGCGCGATGCCGCAGACTGTCCGCGTCGAGCAACGAAAGCAGCGGCGGCGCGCGCGCAGCGCTGCTGGCCGCGGTCGTCGCGGCACTCACCCCGAGGATCCCGAGCGGCAGCGACGATTCCGACTCCATGCAACACTCCCCCGTCGCCATGTCAATTGAGATGCGGTCCGACATCGTGACGGACTCGTAGGGGGTGTACGACGCATCCAGCTCCACCTCGGGGCTCCGGTCGCTCCCGCACAGCACCCGCGCGCCCAGCGTCGCGTCGCCAGGGCCGCCCAGCTTGCTCTTCACCGCGGGGCCCTGCCGGCCCCGCCGTGCGCCCTCGCGGGGCCGCCGGCCGCCGTGGCCGCGCTGGCGCCGCGCTGCGCTCGGTCGCGGGCCCGCGCCCGGGCGCCTGCGCGACACCCCGACCCCGCCGTCGCCGCCGGACGCGGCGGCGCTCACGGGGGGGTCTTTCGCGGCGTTCGCGGCGTCTGCGGACGCGGCTTCGGCGGCCGGCGGCGCGTCGGCGTACCTGAGCGAGAACCCGACGACGGAGTGCCAGACATCCGTGTTTCGCCCCGCGGCCGCCCGCCCCTGCCCCTGGCCGCGCCGGCCGCGAGGCGTGCCCCGCGTGGGCGCGAGCGGGTGCTTGTGCGCGGGGGACGCCGCGACCGACGCGACGCTCGACACGCTGAACGTCACGCCGCCGCTCGTGTCCGTCAGCGACGCGTCGAGCTGGCACCCGCTACCGACCAGCGGTGCGCCTAGCACGGCGGTTGGGCCCGCCGCGAGCGCGCCGGGACGCGAGGCCGTGTCAGACGCGGCGGGGCGCTCCAACCGCAGGCGGTGCACCTCGGAAGGCGGGAGCTGGACCGCCGCGCTGATGGAGCTGTCGCTGTCGCCCGAGGCTGCTCGCCCGCTAGCCTCTACCTGCCCCCTCAGACGGGCGCGCGCCAGCGACCTCTGCGCGCCGCGAGCGCTCCGCACGGTCGTGTTCTTGAAGTTCTGCTCATGTGACCGCGTCTGGGCATCCCACCAGCCCGGGAGCGCGCCGCTGCGTGCCTCTGCGGCCGCCGGGGGCCCCGCGGTGAGGCCCTGCAGGCACTGAGCCCACGCAGCAGGCCAGACGACGCGTACCACGGACGTTTCGTCGGCGCGACGCATAGCTGCTTGTGTCTTGCGCGCTCCGCGTCAACCAAGTGGCGTGGAAGCCTCTGGAGCGTGCGCACGGAGCGCTGCAGGGTGTTGCTGGGGCTCGTGGCGCGCACGGGGGCGCAGGCAGCGGTGTGTGCGGGGCCGAGAGCCTCGGTTCCGTCAAGTGAACGAGCGCGTCATCCGCGGGCGGGAACTGATCGGGCCGTCCGCGCTTGCACGGGCGTGAAGCCCGGACCTCAGGGAGAGGAGTCCCTCAGTCGTGCTTCCCTCGATGTCGGACGCGTCGACGAGGCCCTACCGAGCCTCTACTACTACTGATCGCCACCCGCCGCGCGCGCCCACACCGCGCCGCGAGCGTCGACCAGATCGCGGGACCGACGCTGTGCCGCGCGACGATGCGGCGACGGGCCCGTCGCTGACGTTCGACCGCTCGCGAGCCCGTTTCGGCGCACGACCGGACGCAGGGGCGGACCTACCGGTCGTGCCCACCTCCCACGCACCACAGCTCGCGCGGGGCCACAACTACCGCGCCCGTCGCACAGACGGATGTTTGGTGCGATCCTGACGCGGGAATTCAGGAGACAGAAGAACAGACAGCGCGAGGAAGCCGGGCGAGTGGCTCAGCCAGCCCCTCGCCGTCGCCCCGCGAAGCGCCCCGCGCGTGTGCACGCTACAGCGAACCCGGAGATGGAGCAGGTAGCCAAGACGGCGTCCCACGGAAGGGCGTCGCAGCCCTCGGCGTTCCGAGTGTGCGCGGTGGAGCCTGCACTGGCACAGCGCATCGCCGACCGCTACGACCTCTGGCCGAGCGACGCCGCGCACAGCATCGTCTATCACCCGTGCTACAACATCGGCTTCTTCGGCGTGGAGAACTTCCATCCGTTCGATTCGAAGAAATACCAAAAGGTGGGGTTTGGTTGATTGATGCACTCGTCGGTCGTTGGCGTTGGCCCCCGCGGTCGCAGCGCGCAGCTGGTGCCCCCGCGCCCGCGCCCGGCCCCACCGCAGGCCGCGGCCGTGCCAGCGCAGGTGGTCGCGTACCTCGGCAAGCGCGGCGTGCTGCCCACGACGTGGACGGGCGGCCTCCCCGGCGGCGTCGCCATCGCCCCGCGCGAGGCCACGGAGGCCGAGCTGCTCGACTTGCACGAGAAGGCCTACCTCGACGCGCTCCGGCACTCCAAAAAGGTCGCGCAGGTCCGCCCGCCCGCGCCCGACTCGCCCCCGGTCGACACAGCTCCTGCTGCTGCTGCCGCTGCGATTGGCGAAAGCCCCAAGGCGACGTGGACGGCGGCCGCCCGCGCAGGTGTGCGCGCTGGACCTCCTCGGGTTCCTGCCGTCCTTCATCCTCGTCCCGCGCCTCGTCCGGCCCATGCGGACCATGGTGCACGGCACGACGCTGGCGCTGGCCGTCGCCGCGACGCGCGGCGCGTGCCTGCACCTCGGGGGCGGGATGCACCACGCGTGCGCCGAGGACGGCGACGGCTGGTGCATGTTCGACGACTGGTACCTCGCGCTGCGCCGCCTGCGCGTGGCCTCGGGCGGCGCGGTGCGGCGCGCGCTGTTCATCGACACCGACGCGCACCAGGGCAACGGGCTCGAGCGGGACATCATGACGTTCGGGGACGCGGACGTCGAGGTCCTGGACGTGTTCAACGAGGAGATCTACCCGCTGGACTACGACGCGCGCCAGGCCATCCACGTGCCGGTCCCGCTGCGGTGCAACACCAAGGACAAGGCGTACTTGTCGAAGCTGGCCAAGGCGCTGGAGAGCACGCTCGGGCAGCAGGCGCAGAAGCAGTACGACGTCGTGATGTACAACGCTGGCACCGACGTCCTGGACGGTGCGCCCGCGCCCGCGCGAGCCGACCTGCCCGCGGCGCTGCAGCTGCGGGCGCCCACGCGCAGCTGCGCGTGTGCCGTCGCGTCCGCGCAGGCGACCCGCTCGGCGTGCTGAAGGTGAGTCCCGAGGGCGTGGTGAGGCGGGACGAGATGGTGTTCCGGGCGGCGCTGGACGCCAAGGTGCCCATCGCGCTGTGCACCAGCGGCGGGTACGCCTCGAACTCGTGGCACGTGATTGCGCAGTCGTTCGAGAACCTGCACAACAAGTTCGGGCTGCTGACGCCCCCGCGCCAAGGCGGCGGCTAGGCGGCGACTAGGCGGCGGCGCGGCAGAGCGTCAGCGCCGCCCCCTTGGGTTGGCGACAGCGGCGGGGCGCGTGTCGTGCTGGTGTGACCGAGCAGCGGCGCATCGTCGTCGCGCGCTGTCGAGTTTGTACGCTTTTCAAGTTGCGGTGGCGCTAGCGGGGCGGAGGGTGCGTCGCTGCGCGGAAGCCGAGTCTCGGCCTGACGACGCGCGTACCGAAGCCGCGGGGACGCGGCTGCGGGCGTCGCAAGCGGATGGCGACGCACGGCCCCGGGCAGTGCGCAGCCGAATCCGTTCGCCGAACGACGCAGGACGCTTGGGGCGCAGCGACGTCGTTCATTACATCGGTCAAGTCGCGCCCCACTGCAGGTGCTCGTCGAGCCCCTGCCCGACGGAAACCCCGCCGCGACGCGCTCAGCGCCTCACTGCCCGCCCGCCGCAGCCCGGCCCGCGGCCGCGGTCTCCAGCAGGTGTTCCCGGAGCTTGTCCAGCGCCCTGTACCTGTGACTGATCCCGTTCTTCACGTCCTTGTCCATCTCCGCGTACGTCTCGCCGAACCCGTCCACCTCGAACACCGGGTCCCACCCGAACTGGTTGTCCCCGCGCGCCTGCACGATCCGCCCCTCCGTCCGCCCCACGAACGTCCGCGGCGCGTGTCCCGGCCCCAGCGAGAAGGCAAAGATGCACTGCGCGTACGCCGACTTGTCCTCGAACCCCGCGAGCATCGCGTTCAGGCCCGAGTGGCCGAGCTTCTCCAGGAACCTGCGAGGCAGCGCCACGCGCGGCGCCGGCGACGTCGCGGCGGGCACGAGCGTCTGTGCGGTCGGTGTCGGTGCGGGCGCGGCGTGCCGGGGTCGCGCACCACTTGATGTACGGGCCCGGGAGTCCGTCCATGGCGTTGAAGCACAGCGACGTGTCCTCGACCATCACGGGCCCGCCCACGGCCTCCGCCGCGAGGCGACACTTCTCCTTGGCGATGTCCTCGGGCTCGCCCTGGAGCTCGGGGAGGTCGACCTTCTGCGAGCGCACCTCGAAGGGGAGCTCCGAGCCGGCCGCCAGGATGGCGGTCACCTGCGCCGCGCGCGCGCGTGCGGGGGGCAACACACGACGCTGAGAGCTTGGCGGGCCGTGCGGAGGCCGCGCACGGCCTCGCGGATGACGGGTTGGCATGACGGCGTAGCAAGGCAGGCACGGAGGTCGTTGGCCCAAGCTTTGGGGCGCGGCCGAGCGCGGTAGGCGGGGGCGCGCCCTGTCCTCCAGAGTCAGGTTTCGCCCGTGAGCGGCCCTGTGAGGACCGCGCTGGGTTCATCCTGTTGCCCCAGACGTACTTCAGTTTGTGTGGTTTCCAGGCGCCCGTGAGCGGCGGGGATCCGATCGACGCCGGACGCGGCGCAGACGCGCGGGTGGGTGTGCACAACACCATGGCGCTTCGGCCGTCCTGCACGCGGAGTTCCGCACCTCTTGGAGCTTCTTCTGGTTCCCGGTGACGAAGATGACCGCGTCCATCGCGGAGATCGCCAGCGCTGCGGCGCGGCTCGCCGCTTGCGGGACGACGGAGGCGCGGCGGTGGCGGGGGGCGCGCGACGCGGTCGTGGGCGCAGAGAGCACCCGCGCGGGGACGCGCAGTGCGAGCATCCGAGGGTGGGGAGCGGGCTGCGGTCGCGTTGGAGCGGCTCGCGCGGTGCGTTTGTGTGTGTGCGCGTCGAGGGAGCTGGGAGACGTCGCCAGAGCCGGTTCCTCGAGTGTCGGTCGCCGGGGCTGACCGAGGGGAGGGGCGGGGCGAGCTGCTCGGAGCCGCCGCCAATGGGGGGCGGCTGCGCGAGAGGCTGCGCACGCATCGCAGGCCGAAGCGAGGTGGCCGAGATTCGCGTCTCGGATAGTTCCTGGCCGCGCGTGAATCGCCGCGTTCGGGTCCCCTCCATCTCGCCGGGTACCAAGCCAAGCAAGGAGCTGGTGCGTCGCACACAGCGGCCACACCCGAGATTCCACGGCCTGTCCGGCGAGGAACGTCAGGAGACATCTCGAGCGCGGCCCATCCTTGCGTTCTAGAGGCGGTCCCGCGCCGCCGGGGCGTCGGCAAGGCCGCTGCGGGAGTTGGGCGGCGCCGCTCGCGCTGCCCTCGCGTAAACGACCCGCGCGACGCCGGCGGGCATAGGTCATGTCCGGCTGAAGGTGTGTGGGCCGGCTCCGCCGCGGCCCGTGCGTCCTCGCCGGCGCCGCGTGCCCGCAAGCCTCCTGGTGCAACTGCCCCGACGCCTCCCGGCGCCGTCCCGCGGAGCGCGTGGCCGCATTCACCGCCTCCTGCGTTTGCCGCGCGCGCACGCGCAGGCCGTCCGCGGCGATGCTCGAGAGCGTGTTCGTGAGCGGTACGACCTTCCGCGTCCTCAAGTTCGGCCAGCGGATCACCAACGGTGAGGATCGCTCCCCCCCGTCTCGCCCGTTGCTCTCCCGCACGCACCCGGGCTCGCGCAGGCCGGCCGGCCGCGGCCTCCGGGCGCGAAGCCCCTCGCTGCACGGTGCCTGAGCGCACGGGCGCCGCCTCGGTCCTCGATCTGGGTCGCAGCGGACGGCGGGTCGGACGACGACAGCCACGCCCGCGGCGCGGGGCGTGGGCAGGGGCCGTGGCGGGCGCGGGCGGGGCCGCGGGCGCGGCGGGGCCGGCGGCGCGGGGGCCGGCAAGCGCACGACGGTCACGCTGAAGCAGCTCATCGACGCCGGCCTCATCGAGGCGGGTGCGGGCACCCTGGAGATGACGCACCGCGGCACGACGTACGCCGCCGACCTGACCCCCGCCGGCAAGGTGGCGGCCGAGGGCAAGGAGTTCGCGTCGGCGGGCGCCTTCTCGCTGCACGTGAAGCGCAAGACGCAGCCGGGCAAGGCCCGCGACGACGGCTGGAAGTCAGTCAAGTATCGAGGGCTCCCGTTGGAACACTACAGGTGCGAGGACGGCGGCCCCGAGCGCGCCGCCGCGCTCGGCGTGCGTCCGCGTCGTCGTTGCGGACGTGCGGCGCTGGGCGTCGCTGCGTGCAGGAAGCAGCACGTGGACAGCGCGCGAGGGCCGCAGCAGGCCCGCGGCGGGCGGCGGGCGGGGGACTCGGGCGACGAGGAGATGGACGAGGACGCGGCGCCGGAGGGGGCTGGGCGCGGGGAGGAGGCGCAGCAGGGCGACGCGCCCGCGCCGGCGGAGGAGGACGTCAAGTGGGTGTGCTGCGAGAGGTGCGCGTGCGCGTGCGCTTGCGCGTGCGCTTGCGCCCTGCCCTGACCGGCGCGGGTCCGTCTGACCGAGTCCCGCCGCGTTCGGACGCGCTGCGCGTCGTGCAGGTGCCAGGAGTGGCGCGTGGTCCCGGGGGCGCACTACGCGACGATCGAGGCGGCGGGGGACGCGCCGTGGTTCTGCGAGATGGCCACGTGGGACGTGCGGACGACCGTGCCGTTCAAGCCCGCGTGCCGGGGCTGACGGGTCCAGCGACTGGTGGTGCGTGAACGGTCGACACGCTGGGAGGAGGGGTCGCGGGGCGCGCCGTGTGAGGAAGACTCTGTCGCCGCAGCCGCGCCGCAACGCTTGTGGGCGCGCCGTCCGACCGCCCGCAGTCGTTTCTCGCGCCTGCGTGGGTCCGATGGCGTGGATGGATCCCACACCACCCCAACTGCCCCCAATCGACCCCCACGTCGCAGGGACGCGCATAAGGAGCGGCAGGTACGTGCATAAAGTGATCCAGCGTCATCGATGCGATTCGAACGCACGCGGATTGCTCCACCAACTAGCAGCTGTGCGTGTCCACGAGTGTCATGAGATTTTAGACACATTGGTCCGCAGACCCATACACAAGTAGCAGGCTGGCGCCTTAACCACTCGGCCACGATGACGAGATCGTTTCGCCGCACGAAAACGATCGCTGCGGAGGCGGGAAATATTGAGCGTTCCAAGACAAAGTTACAAGTTACGCACAGACGGGCAACCTTCGTTAGCTAGGGGTAAGAGCACTCCGACGAGTATGGACACCTCCTCTCTCGAACTCCTACTTCGTGCCATCGCGCTAGATCAACAAGGCGAGCACCGGAGCGGTCAGTTCGGCGCCCGAGTGACCGCGTCGGGAAACGACGGCTCTGGAAGTGGCCTGGTTCGCGGTGTCCAGCGCGACCCCTCCGGGAGGACCCTACGACTCCAGGTGAGCAGAGCGCACTCTTTGGCGCGTGAATCGCCGGGAAAGCCGCGCACGAGGTGCAGAAATAGGCGCCGTTGACCTTGCGGTTGGCAAGCCTGTCCCAGCCTAGCACTGCGCCCTGGGCCCGTACGGGCGCCACCAACGCGTCGACACAACGGCGTGCCGGGCCCCTTTGGCGCACACGGCCCCGGTCGCGCCCTGTATGCTCTCAAACGTCCAGCTGGAGCGGAGGGTAAGGGCTCAGAGCAGCTCGCCTCGCCCTTGCGCGCTCGGATGGTCGGCGCAGCACCTGAACTCTCGTGATACATCACAGCCCAGTCGATGCACGACGACCTAGCGCAGTGTGTTGGCCCTGTAGCGCAGGCCACCGCGCGTGAAAGTCCAATATGTGCCTCTGATTCCACGTTTCCGACTTACCCGCGCCGCACACCCGTTGCTGCGCCGGTTGCGCACCATCGATGCACTCTTCGCGTTGTGTGCTACGCGAATCACCCACATACGAGCCCGCACGCGTCTTGCTTCACCCCCCTCTTCCCTCTGTCCGCCCATCTGTTGCTTTCGCGTCGCACCACTGGGGGTTTCCCGCCTACATTCTATCGGAGGTGCTTCCATGTGGCTCTGACATGCCGCCGAGTACGTCCGCTGCTCGTCGCAGGGACTCCGTAAGGGCCACCGGACGGTCTGTCATGCTGGCACCCCGCCCGCCAGCCCGCCCGCGCCCGCGGCGCCCGCGGCACACCAGGAGCCCGATTCGGTCGACGACGGCGATGCCCCGCCAGTTCTCCGCCTCACCAGCGTGCCGCTGGACGAGGATGGCGCCATGGGCCCGAACCGGCGCGGGAGCAAGGCCGGACGGTCGGTGCCTGCAACCAGCGAGCGGCTGCAGCTCAACGGCCGCACGCGTGGAGCTGGGCGGCCGACGGGGCTGTTCCAGGCGGGGCAGCAGGCAAACCAGCTGACGCTCCAGAACTTCCTTGGGCAGAAGCGGGCCGCGCCAGCCGGCAGACTGCCGCAGGGCGGGAACGCCCCTGCGAGCCCCTCCCCGCCTCAAGCGGCCGCGACGGAGGGCGTGTCGACCAGAGCGCAGGCCCGAGCCGCTCAGCCGTCGGTCCCCGAGCCTCCCGCCCGCCCCGCTCCCGACGCTTCGCCAGCGGACGAATCGGACTTGGGTTTTGATCCCCAGCCTGCATCCGAGCGCCCCGAATGGGAGGTGAGCGCGCCCGCCGCTCCGTGACCTGCCTGATTGTCCACGTCCCCGCATTGTCTGCCGTCTGGGAGGGCTGGTGGGTGGTTTGCCTGACCACCTGCACCCGCCTGGAGTGCCGCTTTTGCTGTGTGTGCTCGAGCGACCGCCCGCCACGTCAGCAGGCGCTCGTTCGTGATCCGCCGCCGCACCGCGGTGTACCTGTCTGCAGATCCTGCCCGGAGGAAGGGCCAAATGGGGCGTCAACTTCCCCACGTGGTGGGTGATGAACTTCGGGTGGCACTTGCTCTCCGGCGCGCTGGACGGCGGCCACATGGCCAAGCCAATCCGCTTGGAGTACTTCACGGCATACAAGGGAATACCTGGCGTCATGCTCGGGCCAAGCCTGGAGCACATGTACGCAAACGGCGAGGGTGTAGACTGGGAGCACTGCCCCTCCATGAAGCTGGGCCGCACGGTGCGGTTCCCGAAGCTGACGCCGAAGCAGCTCATGGAGATCCATCCTGTCGTCTTCTTCGAGCCGGCGATCTTCTTTTACAAGATCCCAAGTGCGTGTCCAGCCCCTCGCGCGGCCCCCTCTCGCCTGTCGCAACGCATGGTGCTCGAGCCCACGCCGCGGCGATTCTCACCCGCCCCCGGGCGCCCGACCAACGCAGGCTGTCGCGTGGTGGAGTGCCCGGGCTGCGGGGGGCGCGCCACGTCCAAGGGCCCGAACTACGGGCTGCACAAGCGCGTGTTTGACATCGACCGCAGCCTCATCACCTTCTCGCGGGAGTGGCTGTGCAACGCCTCGGAGACGAACGAGCTCACGGGCAAGCCGGGGTGCGGGTACGCCTTCAACCTCACGAACCCCGGGTACATCGGCAAGCTACCTCCCGCTGCCAGGTCGGCCTACGACAACGTCGTCCTCCGGGACAAGAACTCAGTGACCCGGGACACGATGGACCTGATCTCTCGCATCGGCGCCGGGACCTCCATGCTGAAGGTGGAGCGATTCCTCAAGGACGCCACGATCACGCGGTGAGCGCCCCGCGCGTCCCGAACACACACACGCAACATCCCCAGCTCCTCCTCCCGCCCTCGTGGACGCCCACAGCACGTGACGCGACCCAGCCGCTCCGCGCGTGCAGGTACCTTCGCTTGCGGCTGTGGCTGACGGAGATTCAGATCACGAACGCCATGTGCGCGGGCCACGACGGCAACTCCCTGTCCGACGTGCACAAGTACTTCGAGGCCATGGACGAGCTCGTCGTGGACAAGTCGTGCATCTCGGCGCGGCACAAGTTCTCGCGCGAGTCCATCGCGCAGATGCGAGCGCAGAGAAAGGCCGCCGGCCGACGGCGTCCTGCAGCAGCGGCACGCGCCGCCACCGAGCCCCGCGCGCCGGCGCCCGAGGTGGCAGCGGCGCCGCTGCCACCGCAGACCAAGAACGGCGTCGACGCCTTGATGCGTTTTGCGGAGCCACTGCCGAACGACCCGCTGCGCGAGGACTTTGGCGTCGGCCACCGCAGCCCTCAGCACTCGATGGAGTTCCTCGCCGACGCGTACACGACCTGGCAAGTGCGCGACCTCGCAGCAAAGGGCGACGAGATCCCGGCGCGCCTACACAACGCGCTGCTTGATCTGGCGGGGATTCCCCCGGGCAAGCCACTGTTCGACCTCCCTGTGGCGGCGTACGTGGACGTCGAGGTGCACAACCCTGATGGGCGGTGCGGCGCGACGGCCCAGACACTCTTGGCCTCCACCGTTGCCGAGATGGAGAACGACTTGGCGTGGATCAGAGGTGAGACGATCGACTTTGCGTTCTACAGCTTGTACAACGAGATGGAGGACGAGTGGGGGCAGCATCGCGCGGGGTGAGTGATCCCGAGCTGAGACCCCGTATCAGTGAGTGCTGACGAGCGCTGGTCGGTCGACCTGCCCCGATGCCACGCCTTTGGAATGCCACGTGGCACAACGCGCGAGCACCCGACTTCTGCTGCAGGGGTCAGCAGCTGCTGCACGACGTCCTGCTCGTCTCAACGAACGCGCTGGTGAACCTCATGTGCCACTACGACACCCGGGAGTTCCCCGAGTACCAAGTCGCCACTGACAACACCCGCAAGTTCGTGCGCCAGCGCTGGTTCTCGGCCGAGATCCTGGCGGCCTTCGGGTACCGCCGGCGGGCCCGCACGGCGGCGGTCGACCCAGCCACCGGCCAACCCATGATCGACGCGCACCGGGTCATTCTGCCGGTCAACGCTTCCGCGCAGCCGGGCGGGTCCTGCCAGAACGGACGGAGGAATCACTGGTACACCGTGGTCGTCGACAACGTCGAGGGATCCATCACGATCCTGGACACCCTCCGCCGGATGTACGTGAAGCATCACGAGTGGGTGCGTGATTGTTGTCCACTGTCGCTCTCGCGTACACATGTGCCCATCCGCAGCCCCGCTCCTGCACGACAGACCACCTGAACTCCGCCTCCGCCATGCGTGCAGATGATGTCCATCCTGCCCGTCTTCCTGAACGACATCCGGGCGGATGCACGCCTGCCTGCGCGCCGCTGGACAACCGTCGTCCCTCAGAACTACCCGACGCAGGGCAACTATTACGACTGCGGGGCCCACGTGCTGCAGATGGCGGAGTGCTACGCACGCGGGCTGGTCCTGCTGCCCGCCATGCAGGCGCCGCGCCACGCGGGCCCGGAGCAGCAGCTGCCGAAGCTCGCGTCTCATCGCCAACTGGTCGACTTCGTCAACCGGGAAGGCGCGCAGGCCGCGAGGAGGGCCGTCAGACGGCGGATCGTCGAGCAGTTCCGCCGGAGCCTGCGCAACAAGGACCCCACCGCGCTGCAGGCGATGTTGGTGCTTTCCGAGCGTGCCAAAGCCCAACATGGGAACGATGCCGTTCGCGCGCGCGAGGTGCTCGTCAACGTCGCGGGCGACGACGTCCTGAGGGCGCAGCCGCTGGCCGACATCCTGGCGGCCGCAAAAGCGCAGGGCCGCCAGCAGCGCATTGCCGAACTGCGGCGAGCCATCCCGAAGATTCGCGATCCAAGGCATGAGCGCGCGCGACCGGCAGCTGGTTCAAAGGGTACTGCTTCGGACTCGGACACCCCCCCTGAGCTTGCTAGCGGCGGCGGCGCCGGGCACCCCCCAGCGCCGCCGGCGGCGGAGGCAGCCGACAGCGACGCCGAGGACGACGACGGCGGCGGCGCGCCCCCGCTCGTTCCCGCGCCTGATGACGAGGACTTCGCGCGTGCGCGCAAGGACGTGGTGGATCGCGCGGTGATCGACAGGGCGGAGGCGGTCTTCGTCGAGAGGATGAGCCAGTTCGATTTCTACGGCGCCGAAGGCGACGGGGAGCCGAAGCCCACGCCGGAAGCCCCGCCAGCGAGCTCGGCCCCGGTGCACCCTCTCAGCCGCCGTGGGCTGCGCGCGCAGGCACAGGAGCACGCTGCCGCACAACGCCATCGCGGGCGCCATCGCGCGGCGCATGCGGAGCAGCCCGCCGCGGCCCCCCGGGTCAAATCCGAGGCTCCGGCCGCTGGCCCGGATGCCGGCGCGCGCGACGAGGCCACGGGTGCGCGTACTGGTCCAGTCCAGACGCGCCTGCTGCACCACTGGTACTCCGCCTTCGACATGGAGCAGATGTCCGAGTTTGCGGACAAGGAGGGCTACGACGGCAAGTTCCTGTCGTACGGAGCCATCATGGGGCGGTACCTCGAGGAGTTCCTGCGCCTGGAGCCCTTCATGAACTGCGTTCTGGACAGCGTGTGCGCCGAATCCTACGTGCTGAGGGGAGACACAACTTTCAAGGTGGCCAAGGGGATTCATCTGGGCGGCGGACGCGTTTGCGACGGAATGTACTTGGTCCTGAACGAAATCGGCCAGGTCGTGGCGTACAACTTCGTCACGTCCGAGAGTGAGCGCCCCACAGCACGCGCACGCGCACCCCACCCCAAGCTCGGCGGATGACGTCCGCTTACCACGCCGCGCCACCCCGTCCTTGCTGCGCAGGTGATGCAGCGATGCAGCCGATCCTGCAGTCCCTCGCCACCCGGCTCAAGTACTTCCGAGCGCTCGAGGGCAAAGAAGGGGATGGCATCAAGGCGTTCTACGACGACCTGTGCTGTTTGCGCGACAAGCCCATCCTGGCGGCCTTCCCCGACCTGAAGCTGGTCCGCGTGGACCTCTGGCACGCCATGAACCGCGTGCTGCGGAAGACGAAATCCAGTCACCCTCTGTTCAAGACTTTCAGCGGTATGTTCGCCCTATGCTTCCTCGAGTACGACCAGGGCGATCTTGAGAAGTACAAGAGCTACATCGACGCCGAGGCGCAGCGGACGACGGTGTCGAGACGTGCGAAACTGCCGCAGCCGGGGACTCCCCTGAGCAAGCTGCCGTACTACAAGCACTGCCGGAGGCATTGCCGTGCGCGCGTGCGCCCGCCCGAGGAGATCGAGCGGTGTCTGGAGAGTCTGGTGCGCGAGATGGAGGAGCGCGCGGCGGGGGGCGAGCCGATCATCCAGTCCGACAGCGGCGACGGCGTCAAGCACAACCGCGAGGCGATCGACAACCTGCTCGAGCACGTCAGGAGGGGCTGTCTGCAAGACTGGTCGGGGAGGCTCGAGGACATGTACACGGTGGACCCCGGGAAGCACCGGTGCGGCCTGCCGCAGTACCTCGCGCTGAGGGGGTCCGGGTACAACGAGGCGCTTCACCACCGCCTGAACCAGGTCATGCCTTCCAACCACAACAGCATGCTGTTCACGCATGCCAAGATGCTGACGTCCATCACGATGTGGAACAAGGAGAAGGCGGACAAGCACACCGAGGGGGCCGTCTTGCCGACGACCGACCTCACGACGGTCCACGTGAGTGAGCCCGCCCGTCCCGATGCGCACCAGCTCGTCGCACGTGCGCGCGACCTCACCTGGCGGTACGCTGCTTGGCCCCTCCGCAGGACATCAACCATCTGGAGGCCAGGATTTACGGTCAGGCTCCCTACGCACACGTCGTGCGGGCCGATCCGGAAGCACCGCATGGTAGCCACGGCTTCGGCGAGCACTTCAAGGTGTTCGGCACGCGTGGAGAAGGGCTTACGACGCCGGAACACATGGCGATGATCAACATGCAGGACAAGCTGGACAACGTCCCGGCGGACTCCGCGCGGTACACCGCCATGTCGGCGTCTTCCTCGCACGTGTGCGACGAGGAGGTGCGCGTTGGACGCGTTGGCGGCCCGCACGCGGCCCCTTGCCCGCACCGCACAAACACGACGCGACCAGGCCGCCCCCGTCCCTGCCGTGCACGCAGCTGAGCCTCGACACCGCTGGCATAGGCAGCTTGGACGCTGACTTCCAGGCAGTCAACAGCCAATATCACGCGAAGAAGAAGGAAGTGGCTGATGCACTTGCCGCGCAAGAAGGTCCGAAGGGTGCGCGGACGCTGGTCGGGCACTCCTTGAAGCGCAAACGTCCGGCGCCAGACGAGGATGATCAGGGCGGGGGCATCGTGACCAGGGGCGCCGCGAAGAAGACCAAGGGCGAGAAGAAGAGAGGTACGCGCACGTCGCTCCGTCAGCCTGGGCCGCTGCCGCCACCCTGCGCGCGGCCACCTGCGCTCGGCACGCGTGCAACGCAGCGTATCCACGGCACGATGGGAGCGTTCGCGCGCACGGCTCCTTCAAATCCCCCCCCCCATCTTATATATGCTTGTGCGAGTGCACTGCGACCATGCAGGCGGCAC
Organism: Pedinophyceae sp. YPF-701; assembly: GCA_916048055.1. Lineage (NCBI taxonomy): Eukaryota > Viridiplantae > Chlorophyta > Pedinophyceae > Pedinophyceae sp. YPF-701. The sequence continues at coordinate 22,986 of CAJZHL010000015.1, read as the reverse complement.
TCGGTACAAGTCGGGCAAGGGCAGCAGCAGGGCAGTGCGGCGCACGCCCGGCGTGGTGCGGCGCGCTGGTGCGTACCGCGAAGAGAAGATGGGCGAAGGTGTGCCGGCGGCCATGAAGGGCCAAATCGGCCTGAGGCCGAAAGATCCAAGGCGCGACCCGAAAGCGGTATCGAGGGAGGAGCATCTGATGACACTGTGCCTGCAAGCTGAGCGGAACAACACGCGACGAGCTATGCAGCTCTACAACGCCTACGCCCTTCACCGCGCCGACAACCCAGTCGAGTCGGAGCCGGGCGGCCTGCTGCTTCGGGACGAGATCGACTTCGTACGCCTCGCTGCACTCATGTGCGAGCCCTGCTGGCACACCAGCGTCCTCCGACTGCGCCCTCGACCTGCCCCGCACCACGTGCCACTGCACCGACGAGTGCGCAGCAAGCGCCCGCTGATAGCCACCACGCGTGTCGCTGCAGCCGAGGTGCGCATCCGCTGCATGCGCGCCGCATTCAGCTCACTGCACTGCCCTGAATTCGGTGCTGCTGCAGTAAGGAGCGCAACAACATGCAGGCATGCCTTCACACCTCCAACCCCGGGCTCGTCATCGATGAGATGAAGGCGTGCGTCGGTCTGGGCGCCAGCACCATCCGTCACGGGGAGTCCCGGACAGTTCCAGCGCGCATCATCGCGGCTGGGGGGCCCGGCGCGTACCCCAGTGGTGTGCCGTGCTCCGCCAACTGGTATGCCGGGGTGCTGGAGACTGAACGTGGGCGGGATTTCAAGCGGCAAGCCGTTGCGAAGCGAGCGAAGAGGAAGGGTGACCCGCAGCGCTGCATGTGGTGTCGCAAGCAAGTCGTGAATGGCGATCACGTCATGTGCCGGTCAGCACTTGGCCTGGGGAACCCTTGGATCAAGGGCATTGCAGGCAAAAACAGGGAAAGGAAGGTCGCGGAGTTCCAGGCGTATTTGCGCGGCAAGATCGACGCCCTCAGCGAGCGCCAGAGGGACGTGCTTGCCAGAGCACCGGGAGGCCTGCCTGCGCAAGCGCAAGGGGATGCTGGCGTCGTCGCCGCCCAGGCTGAGCCGGTGGAGCAGAAGCCACCGGTCGAGTGAAACATGTGTGAGACGGGGATGCCGCAGTGCCCAAAGGGCCGACGTCGGACCGCGTGCGTCGCTGTCGATGCCGCACATCAGGCTCACACACTTGGGACCCGCGGGCGCAAGATTGCGGCCAAAGCGCTCTGCGGGCGCCTGCTTGAGAGGGCCGTGGAGGCATGCCGCATGCGGGTGCGCTCGGCGGTCCGAGTGCGTCCAGGTCGGAGGTAGAAACGGACACGGGTCTGTCAGGGGCCAGGGCGATCTCCCAACCACCCCGGACGCGGCCGCGATGCGTCCAAGGGCACGTCACGGTCCTTACGCAGCGCTGCGCGCCGTTTCCGCATCCAGAGGGGCCGCAGAACAGACTGTGCGGGTCGGAGCGGGAAGAATTGCTGCGTAGCGGCCGCAATGGCCGCCCATGAGGGCCAACACACCGGCGCTCCGGGAACTTCCACGCGCCGCTCGCGGGCCTGACGGCCCGCTCGCGGGCGCGCGGAAATTCCCGTCGCGCACAGGGCGCCCCGAAACACGGAAATTTTGCCCGCACAGAGTACGCAGCAATATTCCCCCCCCGATCGGCAACTGTCCGGCGAACGGTCGCCTCGCCCCCGCGGGCCGCGATCGCCCCTGGCCGCATCTCGCACACCGGCCGCGATCGCATCACGCGCGCGCGCGCCCGGGAAACGCATTTCCCGCCTTGACCCCCCGCCGCCTGCGTCCCACCGCCAAAGCCGTTCCGCACGACGTCCGCCTGCGCCTTGCTGAGCTTGTCCGGGAACGCCACCGCGATGTGCACGTGCAGGTCCCCGCGCGACGCCGGCGCGTCCGCCAGCGGCATGCCCAGACTGTCGGGCTGGTAGTTCACCGACAACAACAACATGCAATTGATTGCCTGGGGGCTCGATCGGCTCAAGCGCGTGACCGAGCGTGCCTGCTCACGACCGTGTGATGTCCGCGCGTGTGGCACGTGACAGGTGCGCTGGCACGGGCACGCGACTGCGCAACAAGCGCGTCCAATGTGCGCCACTTCTCTCGAGAGCCCGCAGAGGGAAGGTCTGGACGCGACCTCGCAGACACCGGGCTGTACAGCGCCAGAACGGCTTGACGGGGCCCCTGGCCCGGCCCACGTGCCACACCTCCAGCCTGGCTGACAAAGGCCTCACACCCCCCGAACAGTCAACGCTGTTGCACGGGCGGCGCCAAAGGCAACGCGAAAGGACCGCCCCAACACTTCCGTTGCATCCGTGGCCATGTGGGTGGTCCGCTTGGCGCGGGCGTCGCGCTCCTGCGACGGGGCTGGCCAGTCCCAACAGCAAGCGCCCTGGGGGCGCGCAGGACGTGCGTGCCGCGCGTGACCCCCGCCCCGTGCGAGCAGAAATCGCCGTCAGGTTCGGGCCCCGCACCAGCGCTCCGCCGTCGCGGCCCGCCGCGCGCACGCGTCGTCTGCTGCCGCTACATCACATCTCATCTCCCCTCGTAGTGCCGTGTGCGTGCGCGCAGCTTCGCGCGCCGGTATGGGCCCAGTCAGATCGCACACAGCTCGCGATTGCCGGTCGCGTGCCGGGCGCCTGCCCTGGGGAGCTGCAGCAGGTGACCGCGATGGCCGCGTGTTTGTTTGCGTCCACCGCGGCTTGCCGAGAGCCCCGCCCCCACCCTTTTCCGCCAGAACAGCATCTTTGTACTGGTCGACATCCATCCGCGGGCAGGAAACGCGCCGTGCGTTCGCGGACGCCTGGCAGCGGCGCCTTGCAGCCTCTGCTTCATAGCCCCCGGCGCGGCCCCGCCCCGCAACGATCGCGAACCGGGCCTCTTGCTGTGCAGGATGTGAGCGAGGTTGGGGTCCGCCACCGCGCGCTTCTCCAGAGATCGTCTCTGGGCGGATGTGCGCCGAGGCCCACACGCAGGTGAGCACACGTGCTGCATGCGGGGCGGCGGGGTCGTCTGGGCGCTGCCTGCCGCGTGCGCCGCCTCACCGGTCGCACGGCCACGGCCGGGCACGACCGGGGCCGCGCTGATGGCACACAGGCGGTGTTTTGCGTTGCCGCAACGCCCCGCGCCATCTCCGCCCGTCCGAGCCCCAGCGCTCCGGGCGGTGGGCACGCGCTCGTCGCGGCTTTCTCGAGCAACACGCTCCTCGCTCCGCGTGCCGCTGCTCGCCGCAGGCGACGCGTGGCAGGTGCAGCAGATGCAAACGTGCTGACAGCAACGGATGCGCCCCCTCGATGACGTGGTGGGCGCCGTCGCCGCCGAGGGAGGAGAGGCGACAACCGCAAAATTGGAGCTCCTCTATACCACCCCGGCACGGTCACACGGCCCTGCCACGTCGCGGTGGGGGACTTGAGCGCCGTGCGCCGCAGGGGCGTGCGCGGGGGCGACGGGAGCGCTGCGCGGGGGCGTGCTGCACGAGGTGACATCGATGCGTCGCATCGGGCCGCAGCGCGACGCGCGCGCCTGCCGTCGTTGCGCGCGTCCGCGTCAGCAACAATGCCGCTGCGCCCGCCCCCGTCCTTGCCGGTGCGCGCGTCGGGCGGCAGCCCGAGGCCCGCGGACCACCGCGGCCTGCCGATCCCTCTTCGCGGGCGCACGTCCGGAGGGCGCTTCATGTCCCCCGCGACGAAACGAGCACCCGCGCGACATGAAGGTGAAGTTGAACAACAACGTACCAACATGCGCGTCGAGCCGCCTCTCCGGCCTGCGTCGCGGCGGACGACGCGTCGACAAGGTGGACTTCGACCTCGGTCCGTCGGCCCAGGCCCGCCGCGGCCTCCGCGGTCTGCCGGGTCACATGGCGCCTGCTGTCGGCCTCATACGCCAGCGAAACCCCCCCCCTGCTCGAGGATCGGACGCGCGACGTTGCTGCGCGGACAGCCTCTTGCCGGACAGACTCCATCTCGTCCTTCCCGCTCAGGTCTTTCCGCGCGCGTTCCCTCGTCCTCGTCTTTCGCGGCAGACAAGGACACACAACAGCCCAGGTGAGCGACCCATGCAGCAGGGCCCCAGGCGTCCGCATCGCGCCCTCCGGCCCGCACACCAGCGCAGACTATTTTAGTTCACCCATGCACGCGCGTGCGGGACCGCCAGGGCCGCGCGGTCCGCACCGTCGTGCGTTCCGAGGTTGTGCTTGGGACGCACCAAGGCGCGCTTTCTAGCCGCGATCGCGCCCCCCCGTCCCGCCGACCTGCGCGTACTATTCTGGTGCGTCCACGCACGCGCGCGCGAGACCGCCAGCGTGCACCGTGGGCCCGCGAACCTGCTGCTAAAGTGACCCGCAGCCTGCAGAGAGACGGAGAGACGCTCCGCCGCCGCCGTGCCGCCGTCGCGCCCGGGCGTGCGAGCCGCCGATGATCATCACACGCGCGGACGCCCGCCGTGACCGTCCGACCCATCGAAGGCCCCCTCACGTCGTCCGCGCAGGCTCTCACTCTCGGAGGCGACGTCCCGTTGCACGTCAGCCGTTTGCCAAGTCTGCCAAGGTCTAGAGCGCGTCTGGGGTGCGTTGCGTGGCCCGCCACCGTCCGCGCGCCGTCCCACGGCCGTCGCCTGCTCGCCGCTCGCGCTGCCTCCACACCGACGACGCCTGCAGCGGCCCGCGACTGACTGGCACACCGTCCGTCCCTGCCCCCCATCGCGCGCGCAGGAGATCCTCAGGAGCGGCATCACTGTCTCTGGCAGGCGTGCGACTAGAACGCTGCTACAGAGCGCCCGTGCAGGCGAAATGCGGGCCTGAACACGGCGAGCGGGGCTGCGCAGCGGGACCTCGGTGCCGAGGCCATCGAGCTGCTCGACGAGTCCACCGACTCCCAGGACGCGCGCCACGGCGCGGTCCTACGGCGGGTCCCCGGCGACGATTCGGATGTATCGGGCGACAGCGTCGCCGCGCAACACGAGGTGAGCCAGTCGGCACAACTGGTGTCATGTCTGTCCGTAGTTGCCCCATCCACGACTCGCATGCGAGGGTGGTGCGCGGGGCGAGGGAGGCGGCCGGGCGGGCACGCACATGACGTTCGTCAGCGCCCGAGGGTGGCGCTTGAAGCGCCCTTCAGGCGACCCGGGACGGTCCCTTCTGACTGCTACATGGACGCAGGAGGCCTAGACGATCTTCTGACGCTGCGGGCCGGGATGCGCTGCCAGCGTCGAGTCGGCCCGCAGCGTTAGAAGGTCGTCAAGGTCTCCTGCGTCCATGTAGCAGTCCTTGGTGGAAGGGACCGTCCCGGGTCGCCTGAGGGGCGCTTCAAGCGCGACCCTCGGGCGCTGACCAGCGTCATGTACGTGCCCGCCCGGCCGCCTTCCTCGCCCCGCGCACCACCCTCGCATGCGCCGCTGAGGCACACATGCGCCGCTGAGGCGCAAATGCGCCGCCTGCGGTCAAAGTGTGGCACCTCCGCGGAGTGGTTGCGGGCTGTGAACTGACTGACTGAACTGAACTGAGCCTGCGAGGGTGTGCGCGCCACTGCGAACCAACAACACCTTTTCCAACAACATCGCGCTGCGCAGGTTGGCCATCTGGAGGCAGCTCCTCCTGGTACACCAGCGAGACTTGATCAAGCCCTTCCAGGCCGGGAAGACTGTCGCGGAGTCGATTGCCGGCGCCATCAAGTCGTCTCCTCAAGCGCCCATCGACGACATTGCAGCGCCTCGGGGCGCAACTGCGCGCTCCCCAGGGCTGGATCGATCCCAGCTCCGGCGGCACCGTTCCCGTGGCGGTGACAGTCCCGGGGCAGCTGGGGAACGTTCCGGAGTGATTTCTGTCTAGGCACGTCCACATGTTGACGATCGATGCTTTGCTGGCGCGGCGTGCCCACGTCGAAGACAACGCTCAATTCATGGCGTGGGGTCAAGGGCGAGTCGGACATGGACGACTCGCCCTTGAGCTGGTTTCGACCCCACGCCATGAATTGAGCGTTGTCTTCGACTACTTCCCGAAACGCTTCAAGGAGATGTCAGACTCCTGCGCGGACCGCGAGCCGGAGCACGACGCCCTCCAGCATCGCCTGGACCCCGCCACGAGCAACCGCATGGTCTTTATGGTTGCAGACGATGGATAGGGACATTGTCTGCGCCCGCCCCCGCGTGTGCCAACTTCCAACCCCCTGATCCCCCCTCCCCGCCCTTCCCTCCCTTCTTCCCCCTCACCCCCACCCCGCTCCCCGACCCCCGACCCCGACTGTTCCACCCCCCGTCCCATTTCCAGTCCGTCGGACAGCGGTGAGTTTGGCCGCTGCGAGACCGCGTACCAGTGCCAAGCTCGTACCATGGCCGCTGCGTGCAGTGCAGCACACCCCGCCGGTACCAGAAGTCTGGCAAGCTGGAGGGCACGCGCGGTAGGCGCCAGGTTTGCTACTAACGTTTGTGGTGGGCGAACAAGCGCGGGAAGGTCATCTCCGGCACCGCGCCGGCCCACGGCCGCGACATTGCCGCGCTCGAACATCGTGGCTGTCCGTTTTCGAAGCGATGCCGCGCGTTCGTCGATCCGTGGGATATGGTCAAAGGTGCCTTTTGACAGTGTTCCAAGGATCGACGAATGAGCGGCATGACTTGGAGAAAGGACAGCCGCGATGTTCTAGCGCGGCAATGTCGCGGCCGTGGGCCGGCGCGGTGCCGGGAACGAAATTCCCGCGCTTGCGGGCATACCACCAACGTTGGTAGCACACCTGGCACCTACCGCGCGCGCCCTCTAGCTTGCCAGACCCTTTGTACTGCCGGGGGGTGCTGCACTGCACGCAGCGGCCCTGGGCCTCGGCAACTTTCGCGAGAAACGCGGCCGGGCATGCGAACGGGGAAGTACTTGGGCGGCAGCGCTTGTTCAGCTCTTGGACCGCCGCCGGGCGCTTGCAGCCACCGCCGTGCAACCCCCCGGCGACAGCCTCGCTGCGTCAAGGCAGTAAGGCAGTCGCTTGATGCAGCGAGGCAGTCGCCGGGGGCTTGCACAGCGGTGCCTGCCGGTACAAAGACTGCAAGCGCCTGGCGGCTGTCGATGAGCTGAATAAGCGCCGCCGCAGGAACGAGCTGGGCGAAGAGGGCGACCAAGAAGCTCGCGAAGAAGGCGCTGAAGCAGTATACTGCTACGTAGGTGCCCCTCCGTGTGAACAGACGTCGCACCCACCGCCTCACATGTGCTGGGACCCCGACTCACTGAAATCTGCCACTGCAGCTTGCCCTTCCTGCGTGCGGGTACTACACCACGCACGTCGTTGCTCTCGGCCAGCCCTCTCCTTGGTCAATGAGGTGAATGTGACCTCGTAGTGTACCACGTTGACACCCACGCACTCACCCTCTGCACGCACTCCGCGAGCACGTGTGCGTGTCCTCCGTCGCCCCCACGCCCTCGCACCACCCGTCACTCGCTCACACGTCACGCGCGGAAGCCGTTCCGCACGACGTCCGCCTGCGCCTTGCTGAGCTTGTCCGGGAACGCCACCGTGATGTGCACGTGCAGGTCCCCGCGCGACGCCGGCGCGTCCGCCAGCGGCATGCCCTCCCCGCGCACCGTGATCACCTCCCCGGGCTTGGTCACCGCGCCCACGCGGTCCAGCCTCACGAGCCGCCCGTCCAGGTGCCGCACCTGCTTCTCGAACCCCACGAGCGCGTCCGCGAGCGTCACCGTCGCGTCCACGTGCAGGTCGTTGCCGTCCCGGCGGAAGCGCGGGTGCGGCACCTGGCGCACCACCAGCTTCAGGTCGCCCGGCTGCCCGTCGATCTTCGCCTCGCCCTCCTCGAAGTACTCGATCACGTCGCCGTCGCGCATCCCGGGCTCGATGTGCACCGCGATGTCCTCCTGCTCCGCCACCAGCCGCACGTTGTCGCACTCCTCGCACACGAGCTTCGTGTACTGCTGGAACATCCCGGGGCCGAGCTGCCGCGTCATCATCTTGTTCTGGCAGTTGCACTTGCGCTTCCCGGGCGCCGGCTTGATCACGCCCTTCTCGCGCAGCACGTGCATCTCGGCGCCCAGGTAGAGCTCCCGGAGCGTCGCGTGCACCTCGGTCGTGACGTCGCCGCCCTTGAGGACCTCGGGCTCGTCGGGCGCGCCGCCGCCGAAGCCCCCGAACCCGCCGAAGCCGCCGAAGAAGCTGTTGAAGACGTCGTGCGCCGAGTGGCCCCCGCCGCCGCCGCCACGCTGCTGATGCTGCTTGAGGCCGTCCTCGCCGTGCCTGTCGTATATCCGGCGCTTCTCCTCGTCGGACAGGACCTCGTACGCGTTGTTGATCTCCGCGAACTTCTTCTGCGACTCCGGGTCGTCCCCCGCCTTGTCCGGGTGGTACTTGAGCGCGAGCTTGCGGTACGCGCGCTTGATCTGCTGCTCGTTCGCGGCGCGCGTCAGCCCGAGGACATCGTAGTAGTCGCGGCTGCGGCGCGGGGGTAGGCGCGCGGTCGGGACGCGCGACGGGCGGGCCCGGGTCTCTCCGGACACACGGAGCAGGAAGCGAGCGCGCGCCGCGGGGGGCCGGGCGCGGTGACGACGGCGCGACGCGCGGATCGACGGCACGCGTCGCGATCGAGACAGGGGGCGCGCGGGATGCGGGTATCCGGGCGTGGCCGTGCTGTGTGGGGGGCGAGGGGGGCGCAGGAGGGTGGCGGTCCGTGGCGACCGGTGCGGGGCGGGGGGCGCACCCGAGCGCCGCGGCCAGCAGGCACAGGAGGACGAGGAACGACAGCGACGCGCGCCACAGCATGTCGACCGCCTGCGCCCCTCCCTCGCGCGAAGTCGCTCAGTCGAGCACGAGCCCACACGCCCAGTCGAGGTTCCCCCTCTCTCGGCGCGCCCCACTTCCTGTCTCCGACACGCCAGGCGGGGAGCCTCCTCGCCGCCCTCGATCCGCCACCAGCCAGCCTCACCGCCCGCACAATCTCTGCGCAACGCCCCGTGCATCGCAGCCCGAGGGCGCCCCGGCGCGACCCGCCCGCACCCGCCCCGCAGCGCGCCCGACCGCCACCGCGCACGTCCCCGCCTGACGAGGCGGGGCCGCGGAGCCGGGGGGCGCCCAGGGGCCCCGCGGCCGCCGCCCGCGCGCCACTAGCCACGCCTGCTCCATCCAGCGCCGATCGAAGCCGTCCAGGGAAGCCGAGGATCGCCGGGTACCGCAGTTGGGGCACCAGAGCTGCGGTGGGCGGGAGTAGCAGGGCACGATGGCGTCCATGGGGATCGTGAAGGCGCGGGCAGGTGAGCATGCACCGCAGCCGCGGATCCGCGCGCTCCGCCGCCGCGCCCCCCCGGAACAGCGCGCCCCCGCCCGCCGCGCGCCTGGGCCGCGCTGGAGAGCGCTCGCGGACGCTCCCGCGCCGCCGCCCCGGGCCGAGCGGCCGCCCGGGCGCCCCGGAGCGACGGAGGCGATCCCTGGCGGCCGCCCGGCGCGCCGCACGCGCGCCGTGGCCGCCGCGGCGGGTCGTCAGGCCGCGAACCCACCCTCGCAGTTTCACCGCCCTGCTTCCGCGGCCCCCCGGGAACGCGTGCGCGCGCCGAGGCGGGATCGCCGCGGCGCGCGACGCTCCCGGGCCCACGCTGCTCCCGTCCGCGCAGCCCGCGCCCCGCGGCCCGGCCCGCCGCGTCCGGGAGCGCGACGCCCAGCACGCCGCGCCGCGCCCCCACGCCCGCCCGCCCGCCCCGATCCGGTGCTCGCAGCGCGCCGCGGCCAGGGCCAGACGGGGCCGTCGTCGACGACGGAGAGCATGTTCGTCATCACCCCGATGCAGGTCCGACACGCCCGCAACAACAACAGCACCACCACCCCACACACAATGGAAGATGCTCTCCCTCGCGCGCGCGCGTCTCGCTGCTGCCCGCGCCGCGGCTGCGGACGCGCCGCGGGGGCGCCCTCTCCCTCGCGCGCCGCGGGGCGGTGCTGCGGGGGTCCGGATCGGTTTGTGTCGTCGCTGCTCGCGACAGAGGGTTGCAATTGCACGCCTGAGACACATGTGTGCGTGCGTGGCGCCGCAGGTGATGGTGGCCTCGCTGATGTTCATCGGGGTCATCGCGGTGCTCCACATCCTCTCGAAAATCCTCGCGTAGGCGCCGGCCGGGACTACGACGACGACGGCGACGGCGACGCGGCGCGGGCGCCCAGGGCCCCGGGTGGGCGCGGCAGCGGGCGGCGGTCCGCGGGGTGCCGTGGACGCGCCGTGTAACCCCGAGGATGCGCTGCGCGGGGCCGCGCGTCCCGCACATCGCGGGGCCGCACCTCTCGCCTGCGCGCGCACGGACCGCACCTCGCTGCCGGCAGTCGAGGAATCATGGTGCGCTGCGGGCGCGCTCGCTCGCGCGCCGATCGCGCCGCGGGAGCCCGACCAGCCCCCCGCGCGGGCTGCGCCCCGATGCCACCTCGCGTTGCGCAACACCCCCCCTTCCAGGCCCCCGCACGCGCCGCGCCGCCGTTGCCGCGGCCCCCTCCGCCGACCCGCAACGCGTCCTCGCCTCGAACGTGCCATCGCGAGCCCCTGCGCCCGGCATCGCGCCCCGTGCTCCGCGCATTGCCCGCGTCCGTGCTAGCACTGCTCCCAGCGGCCGCCAGCGTCCCACCGCGACCCCGGCGGCGCGGGAGGATCTCTCACCGCACCGTTCAGCATGCAGGCGCTCCGCCGCCCGCTCGCACAGCGCGCGTGCGCGCGCCCCGGCGCCGCTGCCGGCGCTCGTGTCACGCTGGGCGCCGTTCGCTCCGGGCCCTCCGTCCCGCGCGCGGCGTCCCCGCGGTCCGACGCGGCGACCGAGGAGCGATCCGTCGTCGCGCACCGTGCCGATCGCGCGCAACGCGCCGCCCCTGAGGTCCACGCTGGCGGCGCCGCGCGCGGGCTTTTGCACAGCCTGGGCGTGAGTGGCAAGGCGGGTTTCGGGGCCGCGGCGGCGCTGGCGCTGGCCCTCGCGGTCGCGGGCCCCGCGCACGCGCTGCCGGGATCCTTCGAGCTCCCCGGCATCGTCGGCGACGACCCCGTCCGGTGCGCACACCGCCGCGCACCCCGGAGCTTCCCCAGCACCCCACCACGCTCCCTCCCCACGCGCGCCGACGCAGCCGATCGCGCTCGTTTCCGCCCCGCGCCCCCCCGCGCACGTCCCCTCGCACGCGCGCCCCGCGCCCGCCGCCCCGGACCCCGCCACGCGCGACGGCGCCCGTCCGACGACCGCGCACGTCGCGGCGCGACGCCCCGTGGCCCGCAGGGAGGGCTTCGTGTCCGGGCTGCTGCTGATCCTCTTCGCGGAGCTCGGCGACAAGACGTTCTTCCTCGCGCTGCTGCTCGCGCTGCAAGCCGACAAGCGCGGCGTGTTCCTGGGCACCTTTGGAGCGCTGGCGGTGATGACGGTCATCTCCGTCGGCCTCGGCGTCGCGCTGCACTCCTTCGACGACCTCCTCCCGCAGACGGGCATCCCCTTCGACGACGTCCTCGCCATCGCGCTGCTCGTGTGGTTCGGGGTCCAGACGCTGTCCGGCGCGGGAGACTTCACGGCCAAGGCCGGGGAGGAGCGCGAGGAGGCCGAGGAGGTGCGTGCGTGCGTGCTCTGTTCGAGCGTGCTCCGTTCGAGCGACCGCGACGCGCGCTGCGCTGTCGGGCGCGCTTCCGGCGTGTGTGGGGGGGTGTGCGGCCGCGGCGTGACAGCCGCGCCCGCCGCGCCGCTCGTGCCGCGCAGGCGCTCTCGGACGGGAGCCTGGCGTCCAAGGAGTCCCTCGCGCTCATCGCGTCGACGTTCGTCCTCGTGTTCGCCGCGGAGTGGGGCGACAAGTCCTTCCTCGCCACTATCGCGCTCGCGGCCGCGTCCTCGCCCGCCGGCGTCATCGCCGGCGCCGTGACGGGCCACGGCGTCGCCACCGCCATCGCCGGTGCGCCCCCGACCCGCCCCCCGCGCGCCCCCGCGCCGCGCGGCCGCGCGCTTGGCCCGCGCCGCCTCGCAGCCGCGCCGCGCCCGCGAGGGCCTCGGCGACGCACCGCGCGCGCGGCCCGGCTCGAGCCCGCCGAGTGCGGCGCGTGGTGGGCGCGCGGCGCGTGCGCGCGTGCGTGCGGGAGCGCTCCCCGACCACGTGAAGTGCGTGTGTGTGGCTCCTCGTGCAGTCGCGGGCGGGTCGGCGCTGTCGCAGGTCGTCTCGGAAAAGGTCGTGGCGTACGTCGGCGGGTCGCTGTTCCTCGTCTTCGCCGCCGCGACGGCGTTCGACCTCGTCACCAGCCTCCCTGCAGCTTGAGCGTGAGGGTGCCGCTCCCCTCTGTGACTCTCTTCGCGTCGCCCGAGCGTGCGGGCCGCCCCCCCAACGCGCGCGGTGTTCTTCTCCGGCCTCTCTCTCGAGCAGCGGCCGCGGGTCGCCCGGAGCCGCGGCGGATCCGCTCGACCGCGCCTCTGGCTCATACGCGCAGCGAGTGGTCCTCTGGGGGGGGCGGGGCAGGCGCCGCACGCGCGGCGAGCGGCCGACGAGACGGGTCGGTGCGCGCGCATTGTGCCAGTTTCGGCCGTTCCACGCACAGCCGGTTCTCGTCACGCACCGAGCGGGCGCCTTCGCCGAGGCCTAGCACGAGGTGGGTTCGAGCGCGGCGGACGCGCCCCTACGCGGTTGCGCGGACGCGCGCCGCGGCGTTCTCGGCTCATCCCGTTTTCTCCCGCCCGCTCCGCCGCCCCGCGGGCCCCGAACGGGCCGCTCGACCCCCGCGCCGCTCCCTCCCCGGCACGCATCAACTTTCAAGGTCCCTTCGAACCGTTTCCTCGCCGCTCCGGCCGCCCACCGCGGCGCGTTCTCACCCACTCTGCTCGCCACCCGCGGCGCAGGTTCACGATGCCGGCAGCGATGCTCGCCAGCGCCGCGCGGGCGACTCTGCCCACCCCGCCCGGTGCGGGCACCTCCTCCGTGTCCCGCGCCGCGCGGCGCGGCACGGTCGCGCAGGCCAGCCGCGACAGCCCCTTCGCCTTCTTCACGGTGCGTCCGCCGCCCTCGCCCCCCGCCTCGCCGCGGCCACGCGCCGGACGACGCCCCTCGATGCGAGGCCCACCACGCCCGCTCAGCCTCCCCTTGTGCCGCCGCGCACAGCTCGACGCGCCGCGCAAGCGGCGCGCCAACGAGCGCGTTCGGCCTGACGCTCCCCTATCACCACGTGCCGCTCGAGCTCGGCGCCTGCCGCTGCGCCGGGGGCCTGTCCGCGGGCCCTCATCCTCTCTCGTATCTCCAGAGCCGCACGCTCAGACACGAACGGCCGACTGCTCCCTGCAGTTTGGCAACAAGGCGCCGCGCAACGAGATGCAGAAGCAGCCCGGCCCGTCCGACGCGTCCGCGTCCTCGGGCGCCAAGTACGACGCCGTGTACAAGCCCCCGCCGCGCCCCAAGTCCGCGCCGAAGCCCGTCACGCAGTCCAAGGTGGCGGCGCCCCCCGTCATCCGCAAGACGGCGCCCAAGGCCAAGGACGCCGCCGCGGCCGGCGCCGGCGCGCCGCGGTCGTTCGTCGCGGCCGTGAAGGAGCCCGCGGCGCCGAAGAAGGTCGCGCCGGCGGAGGCGCCCAAGCAGCAGGCGGCGGCGCCCGCGCCAGCGGAGGCAGCGCCGCTGTCGGGGCAGGCGGCCGCGGCGGCGCCGGGGGTGGAGGCGGGGCTCGCGGACCAGCTGCGGAAGAGCAAGAAGTCGCTGCAGCAGCTGCTGGCGGAGAAGGAGGAGGCGCTCGCGGAGGCCGTGACGCCGCAGCCCGGCAGGTGCGTGGTGTTTCGCGCGTGGCCGTTGTTGGCTCGCCGCGTCGCGTTGACGTGGGCTGCGAGGGGGGAGGGGTGGCGCGGCATGCAGCTGCGGGGCTCTCGCGCCACGCATCGCGCGCCGTTGGTTGCGTCGACGCGCACACACACCCGTCGCCGCCGCCCCCGCGTGCTCCGCGCAGGCTCCCGGCGCCGGCGCGCGAGGTCGGGCAGCTCCGGAAGGAGATCACGGCGCTGCGCGGCATGATCGCGGACGCGGCCGCGGGCGGCTCGGCGGTGCCGCTCACGCCGGCGCAGCAGGCCGCCTCGCTCGAGGACGTCCTGCGCGAGGCCGGGCGGGCGGCGGAGAAGCTGTCGGGCGCGCAGCTCGTCGCGGACCAGAAGGCGGAGGCCGAGGCGCTGGCGGCGGAGAACGAGCGGCTGCGGGAGGAGGCGCTGCGGCTGCTGCGGTACAAGCAGAAGCTGGAGCAGCTGCGGTCGTCGGGGGTGAAGAAGGCGGTGTGGAGCGGGCCGGAGGAGCCGGCGTACCACGTGCACCAGACGGGGCAGGAGGAGCACGAGGTGTGGTGGTGATGGCGCGTTGCACACACACAGCCGTGCAATCGTTCGATCGATGGAGAGGCGGTGGGGATCGGCTGTGTGAGACTGGATAGGCGGTGGCGGCGCGGGTGGCGGCGCGGTCGCGGCGCGGGTGGCCTCGCAGGGCTGATGAGCGACGGCGAGAGCGGTGCCTTGATGGTGATGGTGATGGTGAGCGATGCAGATGCGCGATGTGGGCGCGGTCGCGTCGTGCGGTGTGCGCGGCGGGACAGGAAGAAGGGGGGTTGCGTGTTGCGTGCGAGACGCGCGGGGTGTCGTGACGGACTGCCTCAGCGTGCCACGTGGCTGCGTCGTCCGGCGGACGGGGACGCTCGCGGGGCGTGTTCGGCCGCGCGCGCTGCGGCGACAGGGTCGCTCGCGAGTTTCCAGGTCTCTCGATCGACGCGCAACCCCGGACCAGGCAGCACGCCCGCTTTGCACCTCCAGCACGACGATGCCCCCCGAAGTCCGCAAGACGTGCCCCGTCTGCCACTACAACTGGCTCGACAAGTATGGTGCGTGTTCGAGGGCGGCGTTCCGTCGCGCGCACGCCGCGTGCCGCGTCGCGCCGCGTCGCGTGCCGCGGCTGTACCCCTCACCCTTGCCCCCGCCCTCGCCGCACACCGCAGGCAAGGACGAGTGTCCGAAGTGCCTGTCGAAGTTGAGCGCGGGGGGCTCGATGAGTCGCGCGCCGGGCGACGTCTCCAAGTACGAGAAGCGCGCGGCCAGCGACGCTATGGAGAGCCAGAGTGGCGAGTGCCCCAAGGGCGGACCGCACCACTGGAAGGTCCGTGGAGCCGCGTGTTCGCTCGCATTACGTCTGGCGTGCCGGCGCGCGGGGCCGTGCGTCGCCAGGAGGGCCCGAGACGCGCGGGCAGGCGACCGCAGCTCTGGCTCCAACGGCCTCGACCGGCCCGGGTCGAGGTCGTCGTGTTCGGCGGTCGGTTCCGGCGTCTTGGGCGCAGGAAAATCTCGATTGCATCGTTGTCGTGCTCGGACGTGTCTGTCGTCGCTGCGTCGCCGCCCAGGGCCGCGGTGCGGTTCCAGCCTGGTTGGTCATCGCACCCGCGCGCCCCGGGTGCGGCTTCGCGCGCCGATCGCGCCGCGCCCTGCGCCTCGTCTGTCCCGTGCAGTTCGGCAAGTGCAGCAAGTGCAACGTCGGCGAGGGCTACAAGGGCAAGAGCGGCCCTGCCAAGGCCCCGTCGTTCCCCGGCGGGAAGAACCAGGCCTGCCCGAGCCCCAAGGTGCGCCCCGCAGCGAGCGGCGACCCGCAGCGCCCGCGGTCCGCGGCGGGCGCGGTCCGCGTCGCCCGCCGTGCCGACCGCTGCATGCGACGCCGCGTGGTGCGGTGGGGCGAAGCGGCGGAGACGCTCGCGCGCTGGTGCCGTGGCGCGCAGGCCGAGGGCGGGAAGCACAAGTACAAGTTCTCCAAGTGCCAGCACTGCGGCGCGTCGGAGTTCTGACGCGGCAGCGAACGAGATGAAATCATACCGAACTGGTGGCTGTCCCAGCGCCACGTGCGCGTCACGTGCGCGAGCGCGCGAGAGCGGATGCGCGGAGGGCGACGGCAGGGCCGCAGCCGGAGACGCGTTGCGGCGCGGATGCGTGGCGGAATGCCTTGCATTGTTCCAGCGACGAACAACCACCGATGTGACGCCATGTGACGTGTGATGTCACATTATGTGACTTGCGAGCGGCAGGAAGCCGGGTGCGAGCGCGGTGAGGCGGCCGCGCGGATCGCTGGAGCGTGCGCGGGGTCGGTGTATGATCCCTTTTCGCATGACAGGCCACGCGCGGGGGACGGCGATGACGAGGAGAGCTGAGTAGCCGTCGGCGCGTCGCCACACAACGCGGACAATGCCGCAGACTCAGTCACCGCTGTCACCCAGCCGGCTGCCGACACCCCCTGGTACAAGCAGCCTAGGACGTGGACCAGCACTTCGGCGCGTCGGCTGGCGGGCGTCGTCCAGTACTCGCGCGGCTCGCCGCGTTGTTGCTGACGACGCCCGCCACTCACTCTAACTGATTGCAGGTCAGAGCCTTCCCTTGGCACATGATGGCACGCTCACATGGCATTTCGCGCGAGTACTCCTAGCACGCTGCCGCCTTGATCAGGACGATAGCACACCCGCATTTCGTTTCGTGCGCGGGTGGTCAATTACTACTCTGTGTGTCGTGTTGTGCTGCGCCGGGCCTCGAACATGGGGCTTTGGCGCAGTGCCAGCTGAGAGCTACCTCCCTACTCCGGCCTTCAACCGTCGGCGTAGACGAGCCTGCCTCCGGCTAACTGACTCCGCCGTCTCACGTCCGTGGCTCACCGCCCGGCGTGCTAGGAACGCGCAACTTAGGTAGAGCTCTCCCCGTCATCGTCGCCCTCCCGTCGTGGCTTGATTACTGCATCCTCGGTCTAGTTCCGCACACCACCCTCTTTTCACCCCCAAAACCTCTCACCATGCGCACTCCAATCGGTCGCCGACGGAGGAAACGGCTCCAAGCAGCGTTGCGTCTCAGCGACCAGGCCGGCACCGCCGAGGCGCGCACGCTGCGTGGCCACCTTTCGAATGGCACCCTGTTCCACCATGTCGCAAATCTAAATGACCACGACCCGAACTTTCGACCCAGCATCACGCACGCACGCCGCATCGCGGCCGCTATTGCTCCGCAGGCATCTCCCCGTGCCTGGCCCCCTCCTAGCCCCCACCACACACCCTCCCACCCCGCCTCCGCACTAGCCCCTCGACCCTACTGGGACTACGTGCCCCGCGACGAACGGGCGCCCGCATACCCGCACCCGTGCCCCCCACCGAGCGCTCCTTTCCCACCGCCCCCGCCGGCGCTCTCGGACCTCGCCGCGCTACCATCGGTCACGGCAAACCCCCCGCTTGCGGCGCGCGGGGTTGTCTATGTCCTCTTGTGCCGGAAATACCCCTTCTTTTACTATGTCGGGGAGACATACCGCACAGCGATCGAACGACTGCAGGAGCACTTTGATGCAGCATTCACGCACCATCCGAACGCCGTGCACACCCCGCTTTACGAGTTTATGCGACGAGTGTGGGCGCAGTCGCCGAACGGCCATGTCCCGTGGCGCGACTTCACCATCGTGCCCCTCTTTCGCATCAATTTCGCACGCCAGGTGCCCATCCCGCCGGCGACTAGCCCGGACGCTTTGAAGGCCTGGTTCCACAAGTTCCGCACCTACTCCCTGGCCTGGGAGCAGACCATGATACGCTGTCTGGGCTCCACATACCCCGGCGGCCTCAATTACTGCAAGGGCATGTGGAATTTCGGCTACGGAGCTGGCCACTCTGATGCTGCCCCATGGCCTCTATCCCCCCTGGCGTTCCAAATCGCCGCTGACCCCCACCCCGTAGCGATCCCCCACAACGACTTCCCCGTCCCGCCCGGCCCGAGTGGGCTCCCAGCGCTGGCGACCCTCTTCCAGCCAACGTTTGCCATCTCCTCCACGCATCAACGTACCATCCACCTCGACGCTGACAACTGCCTCACAACTACGGCACCAGCGTTGTCCCTGCCCCCCGCTATCGCAGGCATGTCTCCGCGCCTCGGTACACGCGAGTATATCTACCAGACTCGCCTCCTTCTTGACGTTGTTTTGTTCCGCCGCGCCGGCGACACAGAGCACGATCATTGGAGACGCGCGGTGAACCATTGCACGGCAGCGAACATCGGAAAATACCTCTTCTCCCTCCATCACTGCGTGTCGCACATGCATCCCGATGCGCTTAACCTGGGTCTCGACGAGCCCTTCTTGGTGGACTCCAGCCGCGGCATGCGTGACATGGTGACCGCGTATCTACATGACAACCCACCACGCTCAGCGATACATGCTCAACAACCACCTCTGCTGCTGGGCGCCGACATCAAGCGGCTCTACCCGCACATCCGGCACGAGACGAGCGCGGACCACGGGACCGGCCTCATCGACTGCGTCATCGAACACATCGACGCTGTTTTTGCACTGCATCCAGGGCAACACCTCCTGATCGACTTGCAACCCGCGTTTGACGCGAGGGAGACGTGGTGGTGGGTGGCGCAGCTGCCGGACGCGGACGGCATGGTTGGGAAATGGGCACCGAGCATCGAGCAACTTCATGGTCTCGTGCACATCCTCGTCAAACGCGCCTACGTGGGGTTCGGGGGCGTCGTATATCACCAGACCTGCGGTGTGCCCATGGGGCTCTCGGCCTCCCCCCACCTCGCGAACTGCTACATGTTCCGGCATGAGCTCGCGTTCCTCTGCCAGTTTCGCGACCGCTGGTTGAGCACTGGCGACGTCGCTTGGCTGAAGGTCTTGGGGTCTTTCCGTTATTCCAGGCGCTACATCGACGACAATTTCTCTCTCGCGAACGCACTGTACCGCTACTTCAACACCCACCCCCGCCCCCCCACCCCGCCCCCCGAAACCCCGTCGTCGATCGTAGATCTCATCTCTGGTATACATAACATGTACCCCCCCTGTCTTGAGGTCGAATTTGACGCCCCAGCGAACCCGCTCGACGGTGTCTCCTTCCTAGACCTCCGCGTGCGTCCGCATCCCGAATATCAGGGCTTCCTCCTGATCTCGCACTATGACAAACGCGGTCTGTTTCCTGAGAACATTCACCTCATACAGTACCCCCACGCTTCGTGTGCGCTGCTGCGACGACACCTTTACAACATCGTCCGCACCGAACACATCCGCGTGTCCAGCGAGGTGACTGACCGCGACAGCTACGTAGCCAAGATGTCGGCCATGATGCGCTGCATGCGTGCGCATCGAGGTTACTGCATGCGACAGGTCCTGGCGATCCACCGCGCCGCCTGCCGGACGCACCCGAGCCCGCATTTTGGCCCTGCCACGCCGGCGGGCCTGGCTGACCTCGTGCGTCGCCACGTGCAGTTTGCAGACCATACTGGCCAACCTGCTGACAGGGCGTGCCCGGCGCCCTGCAACTCGTCACCCTCATACATGATCCCGGCGCTGCGAAGCTGGCTCGGAACTATCCAGCCATGCCCGCACACATGACGCACTCTGTTACCCCCCCGATGTTGACATGTTGGCCATGCGCGTATTCCGTGGCCGCTAGACCGAGGTATGATCCCTTTTCGCATGACAGGCCACGCGCGGGGACGGCGATGACGAGGAGAGCTGAGTAGCCGTCGGCGCGTCGCCACACAACGCGGACAATGCCGCAGACTCAGTCACCGCTGTCACCCAGCCGGCTGCCGACACCCCCTGGTACAAGCAGCCTAGGACGTGGACCAGCACTTCGGCGCGTCGGCTGGCGGGCGTCGTCCAGTACTCGCGCGGCTCGCCGCGTTGTTGCTGACGACGCCCGCCACTCACTCTAACTGATTGCAGGTCAGAGCCTTCCCTTGGCACATGATGGCACGCTCACATGGCATTTCGCGCGAGTACTCCTAGCACGCTGCCGCCTTGATCAGGACGATAGCACACCCGCATTTCGTTTCGTGCGCGGGTGGTCAATTACTACTCTGTGCGCGGGGTCGGTGCGTGCCTGGTGGATCATCGTACAATCTGTCTCAAAGATCAAATCGCACGTTGAACACGCAGCAATTCAGAGAGCACGGCATCTGTGGCGCTAATAGTGTAAGGGTAACATACAGAGTAGTAATTGACCACCCGCGCACGAAACGAAATGCGGGTGTGCTATCGTCCTGATCAAGGCGGCAGCGTGCTAGGAGTACTCGCGCGAAATGCCATGTGAGCGTGCCATCATGTGCCAAGGGAAGGCTCTGACCTGCAATCAGTTAGAGGGAGTGGCGGGCGTCGTCAGCAACAACGCGGCGAGCCGCGCGAGTACTGGACGACGCCCGCCAGCCGACGCGCCGAAGTGCTGGTCCACGTCCTAGGCTGCTTGTACCAGGGGGTGTCGGCAGCCGGCTGGGTGACAGCGGTGACTGAGTCTGCGGCATTGTCCGCGTTGTGTGGCGACGCGCCGACGGCTACTCAGCTCTCCTCGTCATCGCCGTCCCCGCGCGTGGCCTGTCATGCGAAAAGGGATCATACCTCGGTCTAGCGGCCACGGAATACGCGCATGGCCAACATGTCAACATCGGGGGGGTAACAGAGTGCGTCATGTGTGCGGGCATGGCTGGATAGTTCCGAGCCAGCTTCGCAGCGCCGGGATCATGTATGAGGGTGACGAGTTGCAGGGCGCCGGGCACGCCCTGTCAGCAGGTTGGCCAGTATGGTCTGCAAACTGCACGTGGCGACGCACGAGGTCAGCCAGGCCCGCCGGCGTGGCAGGGCCAAAATGCGGGCTCGGGTGCGTCCGGCAGGCGGCGCGGTGGATCGCCAGGACCTGTCGCATGCAGTAACCTCGATGCGTACGCATGTAGCGCATCATGGCCGACATCTTGGCTACGTAGCTGTCGCGGTCAGTCACCTCGCTGGACACGCGGATGTGTTCGGTGCGGACGATGTTGTAAAGGTGTCGTCGCAGCAGCGCACACGAAGCGTGGGGGTACTGTATGAGGTGAATGTTCTCAGGAAACAGACCGCGTTTGTCATAGTGCGAGATCAGGAGGAAGCCCTGATATTCGGGATGCGGACGCACGCGGAGGTCTAGGAAGGAGACACCGTCGAGCGGGTTCGCTGGGGCGTCAAATTCGACCTCAAGACAGGGGGGGTACATGTTATGTATACCAGAGATGAGATCTACGATCGACGACGGGGTTTCGGGGGGCGGGGTGGGGGGGCGGGGGTGGGTGTTGAAGTAGCGGTACAGTGCGTTCGCGAGAGAGAAATTGTCGTCGATGTAGCGCCTGGAATAACGGAAAGACCCCAAGACCTTCAGCCAAGCGACGTCGCCAGTGCTCAACCAGCGGTCGCGAAACTGGCAGAGGAACGCGAGCTCATGCCGGAACATGTAGCAGTTCGCGAGGTGGGGGAGGCCGAGAGCCCCATGGGCACACCGCAGGTCTGGTGATATACGACGCCCCCGAACACCACGTAGGCGCGTTTGACGAGGATGTGCACGAGACCATGAAGTTGCTCGATGCTCGGTGCCCATTTCCCAACCATGCCGTCCGCGTCCGGCAGCTGCGCCACCCACCACCACGTCTCCCTCGCGTCAAACGCGGGTTGCAAGTCGATCAGGAGGTGTTGCCCTGGATGCAGTGCAAAAACAGCGTCGATGTGTGCGATGACGCAGTCGATGAGGCCGGTCCCGTGGTCCGCGCTCGTCTCGTGCCGGATGTGCGTGTAGAGCCGCTTGATGTCGGCGCCCAGCAGCAGAGGTGGTTGTTGAGCATGTATCGCTGAGCGTGGTGGGTTGTCATGTAGATACGCGGTCACCATGTCACGCATGCCGCGGCTGGAGTCCACCAAGAAGGGCGCGAAGCTGCTGCAGAGGTCCTCCGGGACGCCGTCGAAGATGGCGCTCCAGACCTCCACGAGGGTGGCGTGGCACATGAGCGCGCCGAGGGCCTTCGTCAGCAGCTGCGCTGCGGGGCGCGTGATGTCGCTCGCGCAGTCCGAGATGTACCGCACGTCCACCTTGGCCTTGTGAAGCTTCATCGTCCCGTAGTAGTGCGGTAGACCACCGCACTCGCGTTCGGTGCGTATTCCTGGTAGCTGCAGGTTGTCCAACATAGCCTCCGTCGTGTTAGCGACGTTCACCACGTGCCTGGCATGCGTGATGTTGGCATTTGCCGGCTCGTTGACAGCAAAGCGTCGTTGCTGTGCAGGTCGTGCAGGAGGACCTCGATGTAGGCGCGCCGACACACGAAAACCAAATTCCGGCGTTCTTGTCCATGGTCGTGATGGTGAGGCGTGTCGCGTCTCGCCGCAAACCCACGCGATCGTCGGGCTGAATGTCCGCCAGCGGCGGGGGCCATGGAAGGCGGAACCCGGGTTGAAGAGCGGGTTGGAGTGCCGTTTGCGTAGCAGCAAGTATAACATCAATATGCGGCATGCACGCTGCCGCGTCCATGTCGGCGGCCTTGCTGACGCGTTTCGTCCACCGAGCAGCGGCTTCTGGTGAGCTTCAACGATGCTAGCTACGGTCGCGCTCGTGGCTTGGTGCAGCTCCGGGACGTGTCGGTGCTTGGCACCGCCGACGGCGAACAAACGGCGGTACGCGGGGCTCTGGATGCCCGCCGCAGCAGGGTCCAGCGTGCAGAGGTGCCGCACAGGCTCGCCGTCGATCTGCCAGTAGGGGTCCTCGAGCGTGAAGTGGCGTCGTAGGTCCGGGCCTTGGTGTTGCGCACAGTCGCACTGCGTCGCCATGATGTCGTACAGGCGACTGCGTGCAAACTTGGCAACTCCGCTGTGCGTGCACACCGAGCGCGACAGCGGTGGAAACCTGACCGAATAGCGCGGGGCCACCAGAAACAAGCCATCCATACCTTCGCGGATACGCTCAGGTAAGAGGTTGAGAAGTCATCATTATTGACGAGGGTTTCGAGGGGGCGAGGCTAGCCAGGGGTAGGGAAGTCGGGGATCATGAGGGTACGGCTCCCGAGGTCGATGTCTGCGACGGGAGGGTAGGGGTGGTTGATGGCGGCCTGCAAAACGGTGCGGGCACTGTCCAACATCTGCTGTGTGTAAAAGGGCTCGTCGAGACCCAGGTTAAGCGCATCGGGATGCATGGGCGACACGCAGTGATGGAGGGAGAAGAGGTATTTTCCGATGTTCGCTGCCG